>JAEIFV010000308.1:0-341913 GCA_018904265.1 Lordiphosa collinella | reverse complement strand
GTTTTGTCCATTGAAAATGAAAAAAACGATTTAGGCCTTCTTTTTGTAGTTTACTGAAAAACGAGTAAGAAAGTCGGTCAAGCCCGTAAATACCTGTAGAAGTACTGTCCATCACCGTTGCGACCGGTGCTGCCCACATTGTTAGTGTTTTTTCTTAACTCGACTATCGTTCATCCGATAGTCCATTACCTTGGCGCTTTGATAAAGAATCCCGATTACCAATATGTCCAGAATATGGCCAGGGAACGAACCTTCGGTCTATAAAGCTGTAAGATATGACATTTTTTCCAATTGTGGGGACGGGTATAAGAAAGTATAAGAAGCGTAATATGTCCCATACATGTCAATCCTATATCTCTCTTATCATCTCCAAGATACCTTGTTCCATAGGTCGCAAAAACTGTACACTTTTTTCAATGCGACCAGCATCAGTAAAAACATCAGTACATCTGGTGGCATGAAATTTCACGACATGCAAAGCTCAGGGGTTTGGCAAGCGAACGACCAGGTGCCTCCCTCCTACGAATACAAAGTTAGTACATCTGCAGTACTGAGAAAGTAAGAAATTTTTGCCGAAATAATACATGACGTCAAATCATACGAAGAACACGAGACGGATGTAACATTTGTAAAAATTATATGTGTGGGGTTGAAACCCAAGATATTTTTCGGCGTTCCATTGCAAAAGGATGCCGAAGGCTCAAGAGTTGCAGGCCCTCTCACGTGAAAAGTAAGCATGAAAAAGGGCATATTTCATCATGAAAATCCCGACTGGGTCGTTATACAAAGACACACACAAGCGCAACACACAACCACATATACATACGCAAAACAACTGGGAAGTATGCTCTCGGAAAAAGTGTCAGTAAAAGACAGAGAGAAACAGAAACGAAAAAGCGGTCTTTGCTCTTAATTTACAGAATTGAGCAAAACAGAACTGAAACTGTCTTTCGCTCCCCCGTTTTCGTTGTGTCAGTTTTTTGCCGACACGTTGAAAGTGTTGGAGAGTTTTTCTCGCGAGCTCTGGTTTGTTCATACGTACAGACGGAAAGACGGACGAACAGACGGACATGGCTAGATCGACTCGTTGATGAATATATAACTTTATAGGGGTGGTCAAAGATGCAAAATAAAGAGCAACAAAACCGAAAAATTTTTGTACATAAAATTGTCGGTACTTGAAGTTTACATTGAATTTTTCTTAGTGTCAAACACCGCGCAATCTTGGTTGGCGAAAATTTTGCGTTTCCTGCATTCACACTAAGCCAGCAGCCTCAGAAAGAGCAGCTGACAGCTACTACTAGTAGCTTGTATTGTTTACACAGAGCTGACAGCTGTCAACTGTTTCTAAAGCTGAGGGTTTGTTGTGAATGCAAGCAGCAGATACTCGCAATATGAAAAGAGAATCAAGTATTGATTAAAAAATATCTGGAGTAAAGAAACTATATAGATTCTTGTTAATGCCCAAGCTGAGAAACCTAATAGCAGAACCGGCAACCATCAAATGACTGCGATTATGAGGTGCATCTGGTATAGCCATAAAGAATGGTTTAAAATTCCATCTACTCTTAATGCAGGCCAAACTACATATCTCTTCTCCTTCTTTTGCTTTCCACAACAAAGTCATAACACTTACTTACAAGTACCCGACTGGCACTAGGACAAAGTCAACCCCGTACACAAACAAACCATAAAAGTGTTTGCTTTTTTGGTTTATCGACCTCTTACAGTTTGACATGTATTGGGAAATGATTGTGGCGGGCGTCAAGAATTGTGCAAACCACAAAACGCATTATTTAGCAATGAAAGTGGATTAGATGTGCACACACACACAGAGACTCACACCTGACCAGTGCAACCTACTTTCGTAGAAGGAGGCTTTTGAAAACCATGTCAATATTTGTTACACCCATTTAACCAGTTTAAAAGGCGTCACCACCAAGGATGCAGCACAGGTTGAATAGCTAGCCTTATAAATTTCAAATCGAGCCAGTTTTTGCTATGAATAAAATCCAGTGGGAGTAGAAGATGATACCAACCTACCCACCTGCAGGCAACAGAAGGTACAAGGTCGTGGCAAACGTGGGCGGAGAGAACACAAGAACTTTAATCATTTTTCTTAGCCACTGGCCAAGGCACTTCATCAACATCTTTGGCGACTTCTAAACTGTCACTGCTTGGCTTTGTTAGCACTAGGCGGTGCAATTAGCGCTGACAATTAAACCAGAAACAAGAATGAGCAATGAGATTAAGGCGGCCGGGATTGGGTGGTGTGGGAGCAGGAAGGAGAGGTGCACTTAAACTGACACAAAATGGCAATGAAACCGACGCCAGACGACCAAGACGACGCATGCCATGGCAGGCAACTGGAAAAGTAAATTAGCTGCCGACAGGCAGACACCAAGCGAGCCCCAAGCAAAAGCAAGCAACCAAGACGAACGGGACAACTGACTGAGTTGAGCAAAGAAATAACTTGATCAACATGGTTAAAGCATAATTGCGCAGCGCCATTTAATCACAATTAAATTATATTTAATTCGTGACGCATGGCAGCAGTAGAAGCAAGCCAAGCCAAGCAGGATATGCGTGTTGAAGGTGCTGGACAAGGTGGCCGTTTTAGCTGGTAATAATATAATGCCAACTGTGAGCACTGTTGACTCGTTTTAAAAAAGTATCAATAAAAGTATTTGCAAATTATCAGATTACTTAGCTAATCTAATTTACTAACCAAACACAATGCATTCATTTATTTATTTTTCACATATTTCTGATAATTTTCCCAGACAATTTTCCATTGCGTCATTTTGTTGGCCATGATTCATGCATTTATTTGTCTACCTCAGTTGGCCCGTGATTTGTTGTCAATTGCCAATTCATTCACTTGTTAAATTAGCTGAATTTAAGTTTTTTTCGTTTTGTATTCGTTTGGTGGTCTCCATTCAAGCCAGCACAGCAGTTAATGCAAATCCCCGCTGCTCTCCAGGCCACTAACGATGTTTGCACAATGCCAAGTCATCATAAAATGCAATTCTCTTGACGCTGTCACCTTCAAGGGCCACGTAATTTGCAACGTGCATTGACGTTAAAAAATTTTAATTGAAAGCGGCAAAACAAACCAAAAACAAAAGTGAATAGAAAAGCACATACGAAGAAAGAGAGGGGAGAAATATAACGCATAACAAAATAAATGCGAATATGTGTAAAAGTAAACTTGACCCTAATACCACTTGCAATACACTTTGAACGTTGCCTTCGCTGGGATGACAAAAATAAAAAGAAGCTTGAAAAGCTTGTTAGATAAGGCTTAAAGTGTTTTTCACTCAGTGCTGGCCCATTTGTTGGATAAACATGACAGAGAGACCAATAATGACATCATTTTTTTTGTTGTTTATACGCATGGAGATTTGCAATTTGATGAGCTCACAATGGGGAGAGCGTAGGGATGAATGAGATGAACAAATTTTAGAGGAATATGCACGCAGATGTAAGCAGTGCACACTGGGACAGAATGGAAAACTGACCGGTAGAAATTCCAAAAATCGAGGTTGTAATTCTGGTGCATTAAGTGGCCAATTTACCCATGAGTTCGAAAATGGAGAGGCAAATTTTAAGCCTAAAAAATAGGGGAAAGTTAACTTCGGCTCGGCCGAAGTTTTGTATACCCTTGCAGCTTCCATTGAAAACACATTAGTTTTTCTAAGATTACTTTTTGGACATTACTTTTCTATGGGATCTATACTATAAAGATGTCTGATTTCAATTAAACTTGGAGAAATCATGGAAAATCATAATACACTGTTAATTGCGAAATTTGGAGGCGATCCCATTTAAAACAAAAAGATTTTCTCACTAGAACATCTTATTCGACCGATCATTAATACTGCAGCTATATGCTATAGTCATCCGATTTTGATAAAACTTTGTAGATAAGAATATGCCAATAAAAAGGACGTTTTCATTAAAAACAAAAAGTTTTTCTCACTAGAACTAGTTTTTCAAACGATCGTTCCTATGGGAGCTATATGCTATAGTCATCCGATTTCGACCAAACTTAGTGAAATCATGGGAAAGGATAGTGAACTAAGAAATACGTACTTTGGAGGCGTTTCCACTAAAAACAAAAAAATTTTTTCTTATTAAGACTAGTTTTTCGACCGATCGTTCCTATGACAGCTATATGCTATAGTCATCCGATCCGGCCGGTTCCGACAAATGTGCAGCGTATTTATTCCAAACGACTTCGTACAAAGTTTGGTGAGGATAGCTTTGAAACTGACGGAGGAGATAGCATAGAAACAGACAGACGGACAGACGGACGGACGGACAAGGCTAAATGAACTCAGCTCGTCATGCTGAACAAGAATATATATACTTTATGTGGTCGGAGAAGCTTCCTTCAATGCGTTACAAATATCCTCGCAATATTATAATACTCTTTGCAAGGGTATAAAAAAATGATTTGATTTTGGCAGCGGGCAGCGAGTCTGCCGAGGTCCCGAAATCGAGTCCCAGTCAGGGAAAGTAAAAATAAAATAACAATTTTCTTAATTTAAGCACAACAATAGGAGTCGTAGGTGGTGTAGTAGTAACCATCGTCTGTCCGTCCGAATGAACAAACAGATCTCACAGATGGTAAGAGATAGAGGGTCGACGAGTATGGGAAAAAAAACTTCTTATACTTGCAAATTGGAAAAATCGTTATTTCTCCCACAGTTTCACAGATAGAATGTTCGAACCCTTTAGACATATTTAGTAATCAGAATTATTTATCGACCCGCCAAAGGAATGGTAACGATCGGATGAACGATAGTCTAGTTATAAAGAAAACAAACAATTATGGGCAGCACCGGTCGCAAAGATGATGGGCAGCACTTCACAGGTACAGAGTATGGTAAAGTCGGTCTTGACCGACTTTCTTTCTAGTTTTAGCTTATCTTTTGTAAAAAGTAAAAGAACAGTGGAGCACGTCCGATCGTTTTATACTCTGGGCCTTTAAGGGACGTACGCAGGTTCTTTTCAAGGGGGGTTTTTTAGTCTCTTCTTCCTTAGTCTAGTATTTAGCATAGCATGTAAATGTGTACTCAAGGGGAACCCCTCCCGTTGCTTTAACGGCAAAGCGTTCTTTTCTGGCGTGCAGATGGCATTAAATTCAATTGACCATACAAAATAGTGCGAAAATGGTCAATATTGTTCAGGAAATTCGTTGAGATACTGGGAAGGTGCATTATAAGGAATCGTACAATTTGATGGCAAATTCACTAATCAAATTTAAATACACCGAGCACAATTGGAGACTGTGCTGTGATCTTAAGGTCGAATCGGTATTTACTGGCTTGAAGGGGCAAATACATACGTCGAATCCACGCTGCAGAATCACACTATTGATGAAAATAACATTAAAAAACCTGAGTGGCCGGCAAAAGAAAATATATTTCTTCTGCCTCTTCACACTTTCTTTGGGCTTATACAAAACTTGGTGAAAACAGTGCAGATAAATCAATGATGTCAACTTCAATTGTATTGTAATTAGTTGTAAATCATTTTTTGTTTGCAATGGCCACATATATTAAAAATTTTGGGTTTATTCTAATTGTTCCACTATGCTAAATCGCGGGCGTACTGAGAAAATTCTTAGCGTATTAATATATATATTAACATTATGTTAGCAGACATTGCTTATGACAAAAGTTATGCTCCTTAGGGAAAGCGTGCAAAGTTTTTGTTGATCACTAATATAGACGAAAAGTTATATTCTCCTATTTATTTAAAGATTTTAAAAAAAAAAATTTATATTTTAAAGGGGCTTTTTTATATTTATTATATAAAAAAGGTGTTGTACTCTCCTGACCACATTGTTAGAGAGAACCAAAGGCTGACTGAATTTACGAAGTGATTTAAAAAAAGCCTAAAATATTTCAAATATGATTTGGAGCTTGGAAGATATATAAATTTGAAGTCCTTGATGTATTTGATTGATCTGTTAAAAAAGCACCGCACAAAAAAAAAAAAATTAGCTTTTTCAGTATTTTGATGGGATCGTGGAGATTCTAGATGATTTTCGTGTGCTGATCACGAACCTATTTTTGGAAATGGTCCATCACGTTTAGAGCTTAAGTAATTTGATCTTAAAGTTGCTTAAAATGCTTATTATGACCATTTTCGGCTCTTTTAATAGCAAACCTTTACTAATGCTTAAAATCTCTTTGACATCATTGTTCAGCCTCAATACCCCACCCCTTTAGAGCTTCAGCCTCAAGAATTTTTAGTCTTCTTATAATAGAGCTTAAAACGCTCACCAAGGTTTTATAGGCGACGGTAAGTATTTGAACGGAGAAAGCAAAACAAAGTTCAGTTTAACGCCGAATTAAGAACTTGCATTCTTACCGTATTTTTTCCATCGAGCATTCTTCATCCAAGCATGAAGTTCTCGATTTTTTCTCTGTTCTAAATAAATTTTCTTGAGAATGCGTTGCCGCCTGACTACTCCTTAGCTTTAAAATAATGTTTCCCAACGATTTCTGTGCGAAGATATATATTGTTAATACTGAGCAGCTTTCAGCCAGCATCTAAATTCACACTGAGCATACACCTTCGTTGGTTATAGTCGGGCTTGACCGCCTTTCTTTTTGTTCTTGTTAAAGATTATTTTTCGATTTCAAAATTTTTAACATTCGATAGATTAACCTTTGTGATTGATTGGGAAGTGTAAACAAGATTGTAATAGTAAAGGTGAAACCTGGCGTGGGCTTCATTCGAAAAGAAAGGAAAAAGGAAGAGGAGTTAAAAGCTTCGGTAATTACAACAAAGCTGGCGCCAACAGCAGAGTGGGGTGACCGGGTGTAAAGTTTATTCAAAGAAAACACTTTTTCATTAGATGTTCCGAGGCGGGATCGAACCCACGACCTCTTGCACAGCGGCCCGGCCACTTGACCTACCATATAGCGAAATATTAGTCAGCTGTCAGAATGCCGAGCACAGACCTATCTCAAGTGTAAGTATTTACTTTTCACCATTCTATAAAAACAAACCGTATATATTTAGCTGTACACTTTCAATATTGTCCTATCCATTAGCTTAAGCAAACTGGCTACACTAAAAGCGTCATAGAATTTCGTCAACATTCAGATTTTTGCACCTCCCTTAGCCCTAGGCACTTAGGAATAATTGAATTCCATGGTTGCAGGTTCACTCACATACAACACATATTCTCAGTGCACTCTGCTCTACCGAAACTATTTGGCACAGTTGTCCCGTCCGACTCTCTAAGTGCATTGCCAGCATAACTTTCATATTGCATTTTCCCATACACTACACACACTCCACTTCCCTCCCCCCACAGTGTTATGTCAACTGTGTGTGGCACAGTTGGCAAACTTTCAACTCAATAAACGGCATTGAACATCAAAACCGGGCCCACGCAGAGACTACTAGGGGTTATGTCGACCATACGTACAAACGTCGTTATTGCAAGTGCCGGCAGCCCTCTGCCTACATCATCGAGCTTTTTTCGTCAAAAGGTTTTTTCCTCCATGTACGCGAGAGTAGAAGTAGTTCACCTATTTGCCTGAATTTTCCGCACCTGCGTGGCAATTTAGCGATTGGTCGAGTTTTTCCAGCATTTAACATAAATTCAAATGGCTGCAATTAGCCATCAAGGTAATTGCTAGAGAAATTACGGGAATAGTTAAGCTCATTAGCCGCTTTTACCCCTCTCTCAGATGTCTTGCGAAAATCTTTGCCTGATTTTAACTAATTATTCAAATTTGTGTGTTTTGAGTGAGGCGAGCTTGATTATTATGTCACGCCTTGTTAATTAATTTATAGACAAGACGATGCCTCATCGCATTCACATCATCTTGGGCTAGGGCTTTTGTTTCATTATGCATTTCCATTCCAATTTCCATCACAATTATTCAAGCGTAATGAAACGAAGTTGCATTTCGGTATTTGCATATTTGTTGCTATCTTTCTTTCAATCGGCATCTTTTGCGGTTGCATAACTTCTTTTGATTTCGGATTCGTGTTTTGTTTTTGATTTGTTGTTATGTTTTACGCTTCGTAATTGGTACAATTTGCATATATATATTTTGTTTATTGGTCAATCAATTATGCATGAATGAATGAATGAACGCATCAAAGGGGTTATGGAAAAGTGTTCAATTCGCACTGTTTCTAATTGACAATTTGGATTGCTATATTAAAGAAATTTATACAGGGTCGTGGGAAAGTGTTGGAGAAAGTTGGTGGAAAGATTTGTCAGCTATATAAATAAATCTCTTGGTCCGACTAACTGATTTTCAACCTACAGCCCAGACCGCTTATCCTAGAGATCTAAAATTTGGTATAAACCTGCGTTCAGTGGGTGAAAATACCCGGAAAATTTGTATGCTGAACATTTTTTTTCATTCGATTTGCTTGAAACGTTGTAAGCAAGCTACACAAAATAATTGGTCACATATTTCTCGATTTCAGAAAATCCCCTCGCATAAAAAATGCCAGAAAGTTCAACATTTAAACATCTGTTTTTATCCAATTGACTTGAAACGTGGATGCTGCAAAATTTATGACAAAAACAATTTATCATTTGATTAAATTGAAACTTGGCTTGTAATAAAAATATGTGAAATAATTTGAGATGAGATTTTTTATCCTCCCTAAAATTTTTGCTCCCAGGGTGGAAAGCATAATTTTTCCAATCCACAAAAAAGGAGATCTAACAGAAGCTTAGAAATACAGAGGAGATTCGTGCCTAATTCAGAGCCCGGCATTAAGAGGGTACCTCACTCGCATACCAAACAATTAAGAAAAATATTCAAACGAAAAACGCGTGCCTGACAACTCGCCGAGTGAACTCCCGCGTGGGTCACGCGGCTTGCACGCGGCATGTTAACAAAATTTTCTATTCATACTACCAGTAGAACTCATCATGAATCTTAGTGGCGAGCGGAGGATCTGAAATTGTTTAAATTACTCGTACGCAGTGTTGCCAATTTTTATACCCTTGCAGACGGTATTAAAAAATTGTCCGAATGTTTGTAACACATTGAGGGGGGCATCTCCGACCACATAAGTTATATATATATTCTTGATCAGCACGACGAGCTGAGTTGATTTAGCCCTGTCCGTCCGTTTCTATGCTATCTCCTCCGTCAGTTTGAATGCTATCTTCACCAAACTTTGCACGAAGTCTTTTGGTACAAATACGCTGCACATTTCTAGGAACCGGCCGGATCGGATGACTATAGCATATAGCTTTCATAGGAACGATCGGTCGAAAAACTCGTTATAGTGAGAAAAACTTTTTTTGTATTCAATGGAAACGCCACTAAACTTCGTATTTCTTAGTTAACTATGCTTTTCTATGATTCCACCAATTTTGTTTGAAATCAGACGTCTATATAGTATAGCTGTCAAAAAAAGTACAGTCTGAAAAGTAGTCTTAGTGTGAAAAAGTTTTTTGTTTTCAATGGAAACGTCCTTAAAATTTGCATTTATTTATTTAGTATGCTTTCACACAATTCTACAAAGTTTTGTCAAAATCGGATGACTTTAGCATATAACTGTCATAGGAACGATCGGTCGAAAAACTAGTTCTAAATGGTCAAATTGTAACCACCTTGATGTATGCTGTTGATATGGCGTTACTGGAGGATACTCCCAAAATGCTCCAAAGTTTGATACATAAGCTGAAGACGGTCAAACGTCTAGAGCCGATAGATGGTTCTTAAATGAAGCCAAACTTGGAGACAGTAAACAGGTTTAAGTACCTAGGCGACACGCTATCAGGTAACTGGAATTTTAAGGCCTTACCTCCAAGAGAAACTGCTGGACTCGAAGAAGGCGATTAACACCACTTGGAAAAAATTTTCTGGAAATCCTCTCATCCTGCCAACTACAAAATTTCGCATGTTTAAAGCTGCGGTCAGATCTGTGATGTGTTCTGCGTCGCTAATATGGGGGTGTAGTCGGTATGAAGAATCTGAGCAATAAAAACTCCCAAGTACAACTTTTAACAACGCCATCTAATTGACCATCGCTCCACTTATACTGCCTCCAAACTCACTTCAAGTCCATCCGCAAAGTCTTTAAAATACCCAGCAAAAGACTGCCCAGAATTGTAGCAGACATGATGTTTGCAAGCAAAGCTCTGGTTTTCGAGAAATGACAATGGTCCTGAGTCTTGGGAAGCCTCGTATAACATGATATTGGAAAATATCGAATTCCAGGATAGAGAAAACTTTCTAAACCTGGCGTCCTTAAGTTAGTCCACAATCCTATACATAAGACTGAACCACAACCTTGGAAGACTGAACTACATGACCGATTCGGAATCCAAGCGATGCTGCGCTAGATGAGAAATGCTTAATCTGAACTACAGGCCGCATGTTAACTCCAGCAATACCGACTGCTCACTCTGGAACCTCCGGGTAACTGAGAATGTTGCTCATCTGATCGGTGTTTGCCCAATCTTGCCTGTACCTCGATAAGCCCTCCCTATCGGAAATCGAAATTATACGTTGGCTGAAAACTCTGAGATACTGTCTTCGTTTTTAAAACATGCTCTTAAATACCGCCTTGTTATTATACTCTGTACCAGAGGTACACAGAGTATATTAATTTTCAGCAAAAGTATGTAACAGGCAGAAGGAAGCATCTCCGACCCTATAAAGTATATATATTCTTCATCAGCATCAACAGCCGAGTCGATCTAGCCATGTCAGTTTGTCCGTCCGTCTGTCTGTCTGTTAGTCTGTCCGTATGAACAATTAGATCTTAGGGATGGTAAGAGATAGAGGTTTGACATGTATGGGACATATGCTTCTTATACTTTCAAGCAGATCAAGTTTAATTTCAATTTTTGCCACGCAAATTCATATCTCCCACATATCTCCCACAGTTTTATAGATAGAAGGTTCGTTCCTCCTTCGGTGATGGGCCTCACTTCACATGTACAGACTATGTTATAGTCGGGCTTGACCGACTTTCTTTATTGTGTTAAATGAAATCTCTTACTAGCAAATATACCAAATGATTCTCTCATGTTTCTTTTCGGTTCTTGGTTTTTTATTGTTAAACTTCCAGTTCTCTGAACAACGCTTGCACACTATTGCATTTTATTATCAAAGTTCATGCTCGGTTAAGAAAGTGCATCGTGCACTTCTTCCATTTTATGGTCAGTTTGGGTGACCTTCTGAGGCGTCTATTCGGAATCTTGTGACTAAATTTCGCTCCAAATTTACATTATTGCACATTAAACCACCAGCACGTATACGTAGAGTGCGGACAGAGGAAAATATCGCAGCTGTATCCGCCAGTGTTGTTAATGGCCTTTGTTACACCACTTCGTAAAGGAAGGATTTGGGTATAAAACCTTTTAAATTTTAGTCAAAGTGGTTGTTAGACGGCTCAAGGTCGAGGATTGATTATAATTCAAAAATCATCAGAAAACTCAACAAAGAATACATATGCACAGCAGCAGTGGTTGCGTAGACAGACTCTGTTTCGGCTGCCACCACGGCTTAGCCATCGCCAGTACGCTTTCAATTGCTGTCACACCATCAAGCCATTTGCAAATTCTTACTTAGACCATCTATTCGGATAATTAAAACTTGAGAATTGCAAGAGCGCCAAGAGCGCAAAATTCCTTCTTGTTATTAAGCTCCATTTGTTGGGTAGCCGCAAGGTATATGTAATGGCGTTGAAGATTGTTCAATGTATCTTTGTTTTTGTGGCCACTGATTTTAATTACTGAAAACTTTGTCTCAGAGTATGCTTAAAATGTGCCACGATTTTCTTGTGTGCTTTTATTTAGAGGATTTGTTCCCGTTTTATAAATACCAAGGTATTTATTGTTTGTTTAATAGAGAAACCGTTTTAGGTTTTTATAACAAACATCACTGCCAGCCAATTCCGTTTTTGTATCTGAATATGGGTTCTCAGTAAGTTTATGTGAGAAATAGCCCTAAGTAGAAAATGGGCAATCCTTGAAGTAATTGAAATTTCTGAAAACTTCTGGAGATCTATGTTCCCAAAAGATGATATGCTTGTTTTAAGCCGTGGAGAATGCTCCACTCTTGACGACAGTTTGTTCTGATTGCAAGTAGTAGTATTTATTGCAGTAAAGATAAAAGATATAGATCGTCAGAGAGGGAATTTTATAATTTTCATCCCGGTAGTCCATGTGTCATTACTCGCGTTCTCCTATTTACGGTAGATTTCATCCAGTTTATTTCATTTCTGTTAACTTGTAAGGAAGCTTCTATTCCGGTGTAAAAAGCTCAGTCGAGTCTAGGGGCTTTTACAAGAAATTTTTAAAGAAGGTCTGAGACACCTGTGGTTCTCGGAATTTAGATTGCCAAGTTATGTTGTTAAAAGAGGGTATGTGTGGTGTGTACGTAAACTCTATCCGCCGGGACGGGAGGTATCCTCGTCTTAGAAATATACGAGGTGCGGAATAGAAAGACGACTGCAGCTGGAAGGGATCTTTTCCTACAGAGAGGGTAGGTTGTTAAAGAGATGTTAGAGCGGGAAAGAATCCTCGACTCCAGAAAGGATAAAAGGGAAGAAGGATGACCAAAGCGGGAGGTGTTACACGCCTTCGGGTAATTAACTTCCTGGGTTGGAGCGGCAAGTGATCCTCGACTCCAGGAAGGGTAAAATTGGAAGAGAGTTGCGGTCAAAGCGGGAAGTTATCCACGTCTACGGACAACCAATTACAATCATAGATTTTACTCAGTTATTTGTGTATGTAGATGTGAATTCGGCCCTAAGTGTTCTATCATTTGTTTAGCAATACAAAAATGTTAAATCTTTTCTCAGAAAACTGTGATGTAGAACTCTTCACAATCTCTCAAACAAAAACAAATTATGATTTTTAATCCAAGAAAGTAAATTCCCTTGACACTAAATCCTTGAGAATATATGCAAATCTTGCAACACTAGTTGGTGGCAATTTTCTTCTTGAGGAAAACTCAACACTTAATCTAACTACATGGACCATTTGTAATCCCATCATTCTAAGCAAGTCCCATTCATTCAGTTGTCAGTCAAAAAAGCTCATTAACAACCCTTAGACCCATCCTTCCCCCTTCAATTATTCTTTTACATGACTCCATTTACAAAAAGTTGTCAAAAATGAAGATGAGACCACAAAGAGCAAGCCAAGCAGAAAAGTATCTGGATACAAAATGTTACAATGGATGACAAAAGCTTCCACTTCTTGTTAGTGCAGGCGCCATGGCTGACTGCACCCCAGCAGGGGCAGAGACAAACAATCCCACAGAGCCGACAGCTGTCAATGAAAAGCAAACACACACACACACCCACCTGAAGAAGATTCCCCTCATCAATGCTGAATAGGCTTTAAGTGCTTATGGCACATTTGACTCTAGCCCCAAAACCAAAACCCCCTCACATTTTTGGACACTTTTGTCTTGTTTGTTTGTTTAATAGACAGTCAAACAAACCAGTTCGAAGGACACTTGGAATGATTGAGGAGGCTTCATTGAGGCAAAGCTGACAGAGAGAGAGGTGTGAGGCAGAGAGAGACAGGAAGTGAAAGCTAAAAGAGGAAGGAAACTCTTACGGAAAACAGTGACTCGCACTGACGCGACAGTTTTGCATGGACAAAGGGAAGGCTGACGTTGAAAAGTCGCGTCGTTTGGTAAATGCTATTTACGGATTTATCGATTGAATTAATATACAAAGTGGAAAAGTTTCATTGAATTCAATCAGAAACCATCAAAATATTGCTCCAACATAGCAAAAACTATGGAGCAAAGAAAGCATGAAAGCAAAATTACAAAGAAAGACGATTATGTAGCAAAAGCACATAAAACAGAGCAAGCGTTGTCTTGGCAATGAGGCAAAGATAAAGTTGAAGGTTGTTGTTATATGGTTGCCAGTGGTGGGTGGGATATTGTACATATATTTGGCTTCAACCGACTCTAAAAGTCAAGAACGAATTTTCGTATCAAAATCAGTTGACCTTTATGAAACTTTCTGATGGCCAAATTGTAATTCAACAAAAGGTCACACATTGGTTTACAATTGCTACCCACACACGCCCACAAAAGAGAGTCCAAACAAAGACAACTACAACTATAATTAAATAAATGAAATCTAAATTGTAATATTGAGTTAATTGTAGACTTGTCTGCGGTTGGCAGCGGCCGCATAATTGAGCAGAGCAGGGCTGCGTTTCCAAAATGCTAGAAACTCGATGTAAGAGTTTATGGCGTTTGCTGATGACTGCACAAAACTTTAATTGTGGACAAAAGGCAGACGAACAATTAACGCTCCCGGGGGCCACAAATTGCAGCATTAAAAGTGAAAATCAACACAAATCTAATTCAGATTGCTGCGAATCAAATCAATTCTAATTGAAAGCGCAGTTGAATTTTTGATTTAAATTTGTGCAACAAGAGAAAATATTTTTTCCTATATCTTTTCTATATTTGCTTGCCATTATATATGAAGAAAATGATTTGTCATACAACAGCAACCACTACAAAAATATAGAAAAAACCACTTATTTCCGGGTGCTGGTGTGAGTGCTCATGAAAAAATAGGGCTGCTAGGAGCGCCAAAATTGAAAGTCTTTGACGTACCCAGTCCAAGAAATGCTGTATTTGTATAAAGAACGCTTCTTTACCAATTAGAAAGTTTAAGTACGATCAGGTTTGCAAGCCGTTTCGGCGTCGAATTGCTCCGGAGTCGGATTCTTTTCTCAGGTCCGAAACGAACCTGAATTTCGGATTTATTTTCACTACCTGATCCAGAGCAAACAGAAACCCAAGTGATTCAATTCAAACCGTACCCGTACTCCACCTGCAATTGTCCACCGACCTTTTAATATGCCTGTCAACAGTTAACATTCTTTCTTTGAAAGTCGCCAATCGATTTGAGTGCTTATCCCACTTCCTTTAAAGGACGATAACCTTATTATTCTGTCGTGCTACTCTCACTTCAAACCAACATTAGCCAGGAGCCGGACTTCAAACTAAAATCATTATGGACTATTCAAAGATTTTCTAGAAATTCCAATTCGAAATTGTTCAAAAGTCTCATACAGCCCTGCTCCCATTTTTACTTTCGCAAAAGTTTTACGATTTGGTCCAAAAGCCGGTTTCAAACCGAAAAACTTTTGCAGAAGTGAAAATGGGAGCATGGCTGATACTTACTTTAGAAATCATAACGTGTTTCAATTTGAGTAAAAGTTCGAAAAAAATATACATAGCTTTTTGTTATGAATATGCTAAGGCAAAATTTTCTATATTTTGAGGATTTAACCTGCTCCTTCCTCCTTTTCCAATCCATTCACCGTTTACTTTTCCAATCCTTCCATCTCTTTCTCCTCTTCGAATCCTTCCACAGCTTCTTCCCCTCACTCTTCCAGTTTGTGGAAAATATAGCAGTGGTAATGTAATAGATGCACCCCAGATGAAGACAAAAATAAACCTTTCAATTCAGCGCACAGCCAAAATATAAGCCTCTGTGGGTGTATGTTAAAACTATATTTGTCGTCAATGGCATAAACCATCCAGTTTAGCATTGGACTAGGCCTTCTGGGGACACCACATTAAAAAAACCGTGCCTTGAACTATACCTCAGATTGTTGGCGTGGAAAACAGCAGTTTCATCCTATGTCAAGTGAAATCGAATTAGAAATAGGGTAAATATCACACTTGTAGAAAATTTGCATTGAATTTATTTAAATCAGCAACATAATTTGAAAAGCATATGCGATTAAAAATATTTTATTGGGCAAAAACACAAATTTCAAAATTCATTTACAAGAAGACCGTGGTCGACCGCCAATTGATTTCTGCCCGTAAATTCTTCATAATTCGCGGTCCATCGAGACCATTTATTCAACATTTTTGGAGTGTATGGATGGTCAAACAGAATCCTAAAGCTTAAAACCTATCTAAAAACCTCAACTAATACTTCTTAATGATGTCGAGACCAACAGACCCAACTTTATGTTACAACAAATAGTATCGAACAAATGAACTTACGGTTTTTAAACTTCCGCACCTTCAAAAGTAAGACATTTGCGACTTTTAGACTTAGGAAGGGGATTAATGGGTTAAGAATCGGTGAAATTAAGGGCGATCATTGAACAAAAAGATGTTTTTGCCACCACTTCGGATTTGTCGCATAGAAGGGAAAGAGCTTTACTTTGTCTTACTTTGTGCTACTTTCTTGCGGCTTTTAATATAAATCCTTGGCGTTTTGCTTCATTAACCTGAAAGCAGATACGCATTCTGATTATCTCGTTGCTGCTTCATTTTAATTATGTGCGGGCAGTTTCCAATGCACAGTGGGGCCAAAAATTTTTTTGAATCAAAAATTATTTTTAAGAATGTTGTTACCGGTTCTAGGGCCTTTGTGATAACTGAACTAGCTGTCTAACTAGTAGTTTAAGACGTAAAAATTATGGGAATTTTAATCAAGACCATAATTTATTTTAATTCCAACCATTTTATGGGTTACTCAAATGTTATCTTGGAACTCAAATTCGAAATTGTTCAAAGGGCACATAATTATTTAAGAAATCATAATAAAAATTCGAGAAAAAGACACTAAGGTGAGCTTTAGAGTTTTAAAAAGCCTTTTGGTATGAAAATGCTTTCTCTGACCAATTGTTTAATATTTGAAGGATTAGCTAGACCAAAAGAGTTTTGAAAACCAGAATTACTACTTTATAATATGTTCAAGCCCAACGGACCCAACTTTAAGTTACATCAAATAGTATCGGACTCATACGGCGCATTCAGCAGATAAATCCGATCTACGATTACTGATTTACGACTTGCAATTTCTGATGATTCTCTGTTGAATGACACTGAATGCTTAGTTTAGGTTATTTTCTGGCTTATACATTCTCACAATTTTTGAGGGCTTTTAACGCTGTAAGTTCGGCAGTTCATTCTCAATTTTGGGGTTAATAGTTGACCGTACAGTCGATAAACTGTCTCACCAATCATGATTACCAAATTTATCAGTCACAATCGACAATCACGGTATTTACCGCTTAACATCGGCATTAATAAATCAGTAATCGTAAGTCGGATTTATCTGCTGAATACGCCCATAGATTTATAATTTGTCAAACTTCCGCACCTTCAAAAGTTCAAAAAAAATAACTTGCCGAACAGTTTAGGACATTTCTGACTGTAAGACTTAGGAAGGGGATTAAAGGTTTAAGATTCAGTGAAATTAAGGCCGATCCTTAAAAAGAAAGAAGTTTTGTTCGGATTGGCAGCAACTTCCGAAAACATGACATTCCGAGCAGATTTAAGGGTAAGTCGAAATTACATACTTAAGGAAGGGTGATGTTAAGGGCGATCGAAGAACATAAATGGGTTTGTTAAGCGTTTTGCGGTCTGCCTTAGCTGCGAAAGTTTGGAAAAAATACCTTTCCATACAGATTAAAGGGCAAACTGGGCCTTTATACTTAACGAGAGCGTAAGTTAAAGTCGGTCCTGCCCGACTTCGAAATACCCGTTACTCAGGGGAATTAATGTAGTATAGTCTTCACTTATAATAGTTAACAGAGCATTAATATAATGAGAGCATTTCAACATTATGTAAGCCAACAGCACAAGTGGCACCAAAAATTGTGTAACGTTTTAAACATCAACACTGCCATTAGTTTCATTTCTTTCAAAATTTCGGATTGGAGTTATTCAACAATTTTTCTTTCAAATTGTGGGGGTTTCAATTTGGGGGGGGGGGGGCGTGGGCAAAATTTGAAATAAACCTGATCTGCGTACAGGCAATAGGGGTCTACATACTAAATTTGGTCGCTCTAGCTCTTCTAGAGATCTAGGTGTTCACACAGACATACGGACAAACGGTCAGATGGTCAGATGGAAATGGCTATATCGACTCGGCTGTTGATGCTGATCAAGAATATATATACTTTATGGGTTCGGAGATGCTTCCTTCTGCGTGTTACATACATTTGAACGACTTTAGTATACCCTTTTACTCTTCGAGTAACGGGTGTAAAAAGGGTTAAAAGGCTTAAGGACAATCCTTAATCAGAAATGCTATTGTGGCAACTTTTCAGACTGCCTTACCTCCGAAAATCCGGAAAAAATAACTTTCCAAGCTGATTTAAGATTTAAGGGTTGATATTCGGAGGAATTAAGGGCTTTTTTGTACCCCTGCAAAGGGTATTATAATATTGCCTAGAAGTTTGCAAAGCATAGAAATATTCATTTCCGACCCCATAAACTATATATATTCTTGATCAGGGCGACGAGCTGAGTTGATTTAGCCCTGTCCGCCTGTCTGTCTGTTTCTACGCAAACTAGTCTCTCAGTTTTAAAGCTATCGAGCTGAAATTTTGCACAGAGTCTTACTTTTTCTGCACGCTGCTAATATGTGGGAACCGACCGGATCGGATGACTATATCTTATAGCTCCCAAAGAAATGTTACACTTCAGAATGTGCTTAAAGGGTTAAGATTTGGTGGAATGAAGGATAATCTTAGAACAAAAGGAAGTTTTGGACTTGCCGTAACTTCAAAGTTCTAAAAAATTACTTTCGGAGCAGATTTCAGTATAAATTGCGACGTTATACTCAACAAAAGGCTTTAAGAGCTGACATATGGTAAAATTAAGGGCGATCCAAGAAAATAATGGAGTTTCTAACACGTTATCGGACTCCTTTTCCTTCGAAAAAATATATTTTCGAGCAGACTGTACAGCAAACTGCGACTTTACACTTTAGAAATGGCTTAGGGCTTCAGACTCGGCAAAATCAAAAACGATCCTTGAACAGAAATGCGTTTTTGACAACTTTTGGACTGCCTTCCCATCGAAAGTCTGAAAAAAATAGATTTTCGAAGAGATTTAAGCAAATTCGGGACGTTATCCTTAAGGGTTTATATTCGGCGGGAATTAGGGCGATCCTAGAAATAAGTTTTGTATTTTTTTAATTAATTTGAAAATACCCTCGTTAAATTAAAGATGCCCGGCATTAAGGGTTGAGATATTGCCGATTTTCAGCATACAAAAACCTAAGGTGCGTTAATTTCTTTCGTAGGAAAGATCGGGTTTATTTGCAAAAACAGAAACTGGCTTTCATTAAATTAATAATAAATAAAGACTGAACCACTGAACCGAACCGAAACCGCAGTTCAGTTGGCTTCAAAAACCATGTAATAAGCCGAACTGGTGATTTAAAAACTTTGTGAACCACTGAACCGAACCAGTCCTTATTTCCAATCGGTTTGCATCCCTGGAATTAGGTCTTTATTAGGTCTTTATTAAATACAGAATGAGCTAAGAAAGAACCACTAAACCGAACCAAAACCTCTGTTCAATTGGTTTCAAAAACATGTAAAAAACTGAACCTGCAGTTTAAAGAATGAGTGAACCATTGAACCGAAACAGTTCTTATCTTCGATAGGTTTGCATTCCTGAAATTCATTTCTAGTGATTTTTACACCATTACATTTGGCCTTTCTTTGACATAAGCTCGAGTTTTTTAAACATTTACCCAAAATTTAAATTTTTTACATATTTTGGGTTAATATTTCATATAGTTGTCATATAACCAATCTGGCAGATTTGCTTTAACTTTGTAGTTTCCTTCGCTATTGAACCGAAATACGGTTTGTACTCCTAGCTTAAGCACCTAATACGACCTACAAAATCTGGTTCGCTTTGGATAACTATTCAATATAGCTGCCATTTAACCGATTTGGCTGACTTGGACCAATTTTGTTGGTATTGCCTGTGGAAAATACACGTATAATGACAAGAACTAGCCTGTAGTTGATTGTAATCAAGAATTAATTCTATTTCGTTAAACTTCCTTCCAACTGTTAATTAAATTTCCAATCAGAAACCATGAATCTGAAACCCACTTTCGAAAACTAAATTGCAATCGACTAAATGCATTTGAAAGTTGGCATTGCCATGGCAATAACAACAATAACTAAAACAATAATAGTACAAACAATTACAACAACAACAACTACAACTACAAAGGGCGTGCAAACAAAACGCATGGCTGCATGCTCCAACAAAAACAACAACAGACAGACGCAGCAGCAGGTGGATGGATAGCTTTACCTCTCTTTATATTTCCCACTTCTCTCTCGCTTTTTGCTGCATTGCGTGCGATGCTGATTAAAGTTCAGAACATGGCGAGTTGCTGCGACATGACGCTTTCAAGTTGAACATTGAATTAAATTAAAGCAAATTCGCGCAATGAACATGAAGAGTAATTTAAACTTATTTAAAGTAGCTCTGGCTAAAAATAAAACTTTTTGTGTTGTTGTTGTGTTTGATAAGCCGACAGCGCCGACGCAGACAGCTAAAAATAACAGCAAAGATACACAGAGAGAGAGAAAAAAGAGTCTCTTAAAATGTGGAGCAAACATTTACCGTTGACTCTGGCCTTTGGGGACAGCTTACGCTTAGAGGGAGGGGAAAAGAGCTCATGACATGCTCAAAAATTAAGACTATTTAGTTTCTATTAACTTTTCACACTTCACACTTGATAATTATTTATTTTCTTACTTACACAACTCTCTGTGGCTTTTTTTTTTATCTTCCAGAATTTAAACACTTTTTGGTTTTTGTATTTTAGCACTCATGTACCAGCACAACAACAGCAACTGCCAAATCGAGCATGACAATAATAAACGAAACAATTGCCGCAAATTTGAAACGCATTGCTAAACTTGTTTATATACTAGCAACATACGGATAAATATGTATATATGTATAAACACACACAAAAGGAAACAACACGAAGCGGAAACGTAGCCAGAACACAGAATCTTTCCAAAAGGTCCGCGAACCGACATGGAGCAGAGCAAACAAAAGACTGACTGAGCCAGAGTTGGAAGTTTGGTTGAGCCAAAAGCGCATGCCGACAAAGTTCCGAGCGCAGAAACGATCGAAGTTGCTGGCCGGTTGATCGTGCTGGCGATAGGTAGGCCTGTGTATGTGTGGGTGTTGCTGCAGACAGCAACACAGAACAGCAACAACAGCAACAGTGACAACATTTACAGCAATTGCTGAAAAGGGAAAGGGCGCACAAGTTTGTCAATGCCGCCCCGCCATCCAGAAAGAAAGAGAGAAAGATGGCCAGAGGAGCAGATGGAGCACAAATGGCTCAATGCCAAGTGTTTTCATTTCTATTTTGTTTTGTTTTTTTGTGTACGGCAATTGACCCTTTAATGGTTTTTGTTTGGTTGAATATTTAAAGAAAAAAGTATTTAGAGCAGCGAGGCAATAAAATGCATTTACCGTTAGCAGACCCGTCGGTTCAGTACAAGCCCGTATGTAAATTTTGAAGCTTTCTTGAAATTGCGGAATTTTGATGCATGCATTAAAGATGGGCGCGGAAGAGCAAATTCAATCCGACGAAAGCCCAAAAATCGCTCAACCCTTTCAAGTTGACTGCATTTTCTCCGCTCTTGCTTGAAATTACAATATAAGGAAACATACGCCTACCTGTACATTGGTTTTGCTCTTTGAAAAAGCACACATTTTATAAGCGCTTGACTAACAGAGTCCTGTTAATCAAGCAGAGCAGCATTTTGTTCTGTCTTTGATGTGTGCTGAGTTGAGAGAATTTGAGTGCTGATGGTTATTTTCGAGCTTTGCACTCATAACAGTTTTTGGGTTGCATTTCCAAAATGTTGGATACTAAATCCTCCTCAGTTTCACAGATTCGACAGTAGAACGTTATAAGTGCATCCTGAAATCCATAGGTCTTATGGTCCAATGCCTTAATAAGAATCCTATTCACGACTGGAAACCAATCCTAGGCCGAAACCCGGAGGCATTATGGGAATATGTTTCAAGCTTCAACTGGATGTAAATCGATATTAACATTTGAACTCGTACAACCTTGCTGGAACCGAGTTTTAAATATTAAAGTATCAAACTACATAATTCCAAAGCACACAACAAATTTCTAGTTAATAGCTTAATTAAATTCTGCAGGAAATTCGGAGCCGGGAGAATGTCTAACTTCATAGTGCCAGTCTACACTTCTAATTTTAGGTTCTTAGCTTAAATAACTTCTGAGATAAAGCTTAAAACACATTTGAACCGGTTCCATTTTTGAACTTCGACACCGGTTTTGAAACAGTAAAATATTTAACTCTACATTTCCAACCTAAAGACCAATTTTCAAGTAAGTGGCTCAAATAACTTTTGAGATATGGCCTTGAACCACTTTTGAACCGGTTCGAGGCAGGCTCTGAACCATTTAAATATCCAATCACAGTACAGTAGAACTTGTATATAGCGACAAGGATCAAAAACTTACAAAAATTCGTAATATAGAATTGTCTGAATATTGAACGAAGTTGCAGTGTTCTGGAAATTAATGAAAAAGAAAACTTCGAGGTATAGAAGTTCGCTTTAGAGAAGTTCGTCTATACTAACCTATATACCAAATTTCAAAATAGTATCTGAGATTTGGCTTTGAACCATTTTTGAACCGGCTCTGAACCAATAAAATATCCAATTCCTTACTATTAACCTACAGACCAAATTTAAAGTTCGCAGCTTAAATATCTGCTGAGATTAATTTCTGAGCCACCGTTGAGGTTCAAGCCCGGTTTTGAACCAGTAAAACATCCTTTTCACTTCCAACCGGATAACGTCTGAGAATTGAGTATTTTTTAACTTATTCCTCGAAAACCCAGATTTCAGACTTTGAATTGATTCCTGCGGAACGATTATTCGCCCAAAAGACTTAAGGTTCATGTATTGAGTATTCTTTTGGTATCCCCCGTCGTGTAGGACACCCGGTCATCCTCTCAGCCATGAATTAGCCATGAAAAAGCTTCACAAACTGTCGTTAAGCTGGATAAAAATATGTCTTATTTGTTTTACCAAAAAAATCATTCAACGATCAATTTGAACCAAATCCTTAGTTTCGATAATAAGAGGAGCCGGTCCATGAGCCGAGCCTTAAACTTTCTATCAGGTTGGAAACCCCCAGAATTTCAGAGGTAGTCAACCTAATGCCTATTATCGTCCAACTTATTTTCTTGAATAAGTGAAGAAGTTGGGAAGTTCGTTAAGGCGTGTTGTTTTTTCTGTCAAAATATTCTGTGAGGGTATTTGACTCCACTTTCCCTGTAATTCGTTGTAGGACCTCTGCTTAAAGTTGTCGGTCTTGGTGGATTTTGACGACAAAGCCCTAATTGACTTTTTATAAGTTAATTTTTTGGTTTCATTCAAAGTGAAGGTCAAAAGCGCTTCATCTGCTCTTCAGAGCAGATACTGCTCTGATACCGTATTCAAACCGCCAGTGTAGATCAGGGTTTCGGAAAAAAAACATAATCACATTTTGGCAGAGCGGAACGCTTTGCGTCGCGGAGCGCCGAAGCAACACGACAAGCTTGTACTATTGGTGTGTCGACTGCGCTGTTTTTGAGAGTTTGCCTATGCCAAGCAGATAGCGTCGCGCCGGTCCCAGGTGTAGATGGTAAGCTCTTTCTTCCTAATGGTAGTTTCTAAAGTTTAGTCCTCTCTGTATGACTGAACGCTATCCCATTGAAAAGTGCACTTCGAGGATCAGGGCGTGTCGTAGGCAGTAGATCGCAGGTATCCTGTTATACACAGACAAGATGCGTTTTGCATAGATTGGGATAGTTCTGACGACTGCTGTGCATAACCAGTTAATTATATACGTTTGCAGTTCCCATCGACGGAATGTCTTTTTGCATTAGTTTCTCTTCCAGAAGAACAAAGAGATACTGCACTTTGAAGAACTGCAACAGTTAAATCTTCAGCTGGGTTGATCCCCCGAGCAGAATCAAGACGATTTGCTAATTTGTGAGTAAGAGCAACCCGCTTCCATTAAATGAAAAAGGTTATCTGCATTAGCCGTCACATTGCATCCGCTATACTTCATGATAAGATTGAGACGTAGTCTTTAACTGTTTATAACACCCTTTAACTCACGAAATAGGAGCCGAGGTCTAGCCGAATGGATTCGTGTAGAAGAATTTTAAATCAATTGCATTCAGCTAATCAAGAGAAGCAGGTTGATGTCGGTGTGCTACCGCACAGAAAAAACAGAAAAAGTGTGGCTAACACTCACGGGGCCTTCAAGTGAAACATGTTGTTTAAGCTATGCTCCGCTTATCACATACTGATGCGTGTGTTACTTCTGGATACTCAGTACTAAATACTAAGAACTCGATAATAAATAATCTATACTCAGTTCCCGATACTAAGTACTCACATGTAAGTACTCGTAAATAACTTCTCAAAACTCAGTAGTCGATATTTAGTAGTCAATACTTGGTTTTCTATACTTAGTAGTCGATACTTAGTATTCAATACTTAGAACTCGATACAAAGTACTCGATACTTAGTAGTAAGTACTTAGTGTTTTATACTTAGTAGTCGATACTTAGCAGTCTATACTAAGATCCCGATACTTAGTAGTCGATTCTAAGTACTCGATCTTAAACTTGATACTAACTACTCATACTACGATACCAAATACTTAGAACTCGATACTAAATACTCTTTACTCAGTACTCGATACTAAGTACTCACAGCTAGATACTAGTTACTACTTACTCGATACTTAGTACTCGATTCCAAGTACACGATAGCAAGTACACGATAGTAAGTACTCGATACTCAGTATTCGATACTCAGTACTCGATTGTAAGTACTCGATACTAAGTACTCGATAATCAGTATTCTATACTGGGTACTCAATTCATACTACTCGATACAAAGTACTCGATTCTCAGTATTCTATACTTCCCAGCAAACATATGAAATTTTTGATCACATTCGAGTCGTTTTCGAGTCTTCGGTCTGATCAAAATAGCCATAAATGCTCTCGATTTTTGATCATAAATTATATTTTTGTCGGGAGATAATGGTACCCTAGCCGCGACTCTCTTAAAGAGCCGCTCTTAACCCGTTTTTCTGTTCAGTCTCGGCTCATCATTTTGCGAGTCTTTTTCAAGTCATAATTCAATAAACAATTTGAACATAATCTGGTAATTTTCGAGTCTTCTTTCAAACGTTAGGTATTAATTTCTTTTAAAGCATCAAAAGGGCTCAAAAAGGCTCATTAAGGGGATTTTTGTTAAAACTATCTTCCAAATGTTGGGCGTGTTAGAACTCGATTCTAAGTATTCGGTACGAACTATAACCGAACTCTATAATCCATACTCAGTACTCGATACTTAGTATGATAATCAGTACTCGATTAAAGTTTAACCTAACAACTACACGAAGGGGCGTGGTGGACGCTGAAATCAAATAACATTTTTCATATCCTTTGAATAAAAATGTAAGATCCACTTAACATTAAATGGATATTTAATGGAAATAAAAAATATCCATTCCACTCCATCAACTGCAGGAATATAATTTTCAAAGAATCAAGGCCAAAAACCAAATCGATTATCGTTCAAACAGTTCGCCAATTTGAAGTTCAGCAGAATCCTGTTTATATTAGTTCACCTGCTATATTAAATCAGCAATTCCATCTTCAATTAGTTACGGGAACCTTTCCATGAATCAATTTAATTATGTTATTCAAATTTCATTCAGCATTGATGACTTCATCAGGAAATACTGGTTAACTGGAGATGAAAGCATTGGGTGCATCTTGTGCTAATAAGGCAACATGGTGGTGCAATTGGCAATGCAGGTGCCGTTATAAGCATTTCCAATGACCAATGCAATGCGCCACAGATGACGATGAAAAGCGCGCGGAAATGCCACAGAAAATTGCTTAATGAACCGTTTCGCGTTTGCTCCAAATGGCAGTGGTTCTACCAACCAGTCCATACATCAGAGAATCATCACCATCCAGTGGCCAAGTTCAATGCCATTAAGCAATCTGCCGCTGCTGCTACCATTTTCAATTGCAAATAGATTTTGGGACAGGTTAACAGCAGCTACAACAACCACACGGAATGGCTATAAAAAAAAACAGATAATAAATAAACAACGAACGTGGAAGCAATAAATGCAAAAACTCTATACCCAAACACACCACACGAAGCACAGCACAAAAATATTTATTGCGTAGGAACTAAGAAAAACTGCATTTTCACAGAATTTGTTTCTCTATTTGAGTATTTTTTTTTTTTTTTTGCGGAGGCGGCAGCAAAATATAAAGCCAAAGTTGTGCACTTTAAATTGCGAGTCGAAGTGCATGGAGGATTGAGTTGGTGATGCCAGGAGAAGTTAAATGGATGGCGGAAAAGTTTAAGATGAGATTGCAGTCAAATTGGAACACGAAAATCATCTAGAATCACTACCAACCCTTCAAGATATTCAAGAATTTTGTTGCCTTGTGTTATCGTTCGATAAGGTTCAAACTCATTTTTAATAACTACATGAAAACCCAACAAAGACTGCATTCCAATCATTCGAAAAATTCACCTCCATGGGTGGAAAATTGGTTTTTAAGTTTGTTGGGTCGAAAGTTTACTTTCCGTGGGATTGGCTCCAAACTCATTTTCGAAGCAACACATAAAAAAATTTGGAACATGTGACTTCAATTTTGGAGAAATCAACATCTCAAAGTCTGAAAACGGGCGGAAAACTGTTGCATGAAACATGAAAAAACAGAGATTGATTATAATTCAATAATCAACACAAATCAACAAAGATTACATATAAACATCAGCAGTGGTTGTATAGACAGAACTGTTTCGGCTGCTTCCTGGCAAAGCCTCTTCAGTACTCTTCAAATACTGTCACACAATTAAGCGATTTGCAAATTCCTATTTAAACAACGATTTGGAAAATAAGAACTTGAGGATTGACAGAATGCAAAACCTATTGTTATTAAGCTCCATTTGTAGGGTAGCCAAAGGAATGAAATGGTGTTTGAAGGTTGTTCAATGTACCTTTGTTGTTGGGCCACTAAATTACCTGAGAAAATTTTTTACCACGAGGGTGCATTGTGCACCTTTTAAAAATACCAAGCTATTTATTGTTTGATCAATAGGGAAACCGTTAAGGTTTTCTAACAAATATGTTCTTTATCCGATCGACAATGTTTTTTTTTTGTGGAAATTGGGATTAGCTTCATACTTAATTTCAAGGCAACAAAAACTAGAATATGGAATAAGTGCCTTAAAAATTTTGGAAACACAAATACGAACGTAGCCCCGGGAATAAGCTAGTCTTTATATGTTCAATTAGTCCCAAATAGGTTTTTTATGAAAGTTTCCAAGAAATTTCATTTAGAAACAGTCAAAATATTCTTTAACTTTTTGAGGCTTAAACTTTTCATATCTTGAAACAACTACTCGAAGTGCTCTCCTAATTGAACCAAACACCCAAAAGAATCAATGAGAAAAACTATGCCTAAATATTTAAACATTAAAAGTCATCATTAAGGCCACTGAAATCTGTTCTTTCCTCCACCTTTTCTCAGTTTCAACTTGAAAAGGCAACTTTATTTTATGTCTTTCTATTATCCAAGAAAAAACCCCATGCCATTGGCATCTGGCAGCATAAAATTTATACGACTTACCAGCTTAAAGTATTTTCAATAAACTTTTTGCACCAAGTTCATAAACGAAACCCTTCTTGATATTCGTGACTCACCTGCAAATAGATCGAAAAGAGAATTAAACATTAATAAATCATTGCAAATAAAATATGTTTTAACAGCAACATAAATATGGTGTTTAAAATGAAGTCACGTCTGCCTTTGGTGTTGTGCGGCACGTGCTACCAAAATGGGGAGACCGACATAATTAGCTAATTAATTAGCGGGAAGAGATAAAAAACAAGGCAAAAACTAGTTGAAACTTTTGCGCCATGCGTGGGCGCATAGTTGAGCTTAAGTTTTGTTTGCTTCGTCGACTCGGAAAATTTCCTTGTATTTTGTGTTGACGGAAAATCATTTATGTTTCTTGTTTTTATTTGCCAACATTTATGCTCGTATTTGTTTCGGTACTGTGTGTTTTATGGCTTCGCTGTGCTTTGGCATTTTAATTAATGAACAAAACAAAATGCTTTCAGTGGCCAAAAAGTCACGTGACATCTTGGGATGACCCATAAAATCTCCATGAAATAAGACCCTGGCGCCGCCACAGTATGATTCATGTCTGTGGGATATGGTTTATTGGTAGACACGACTGTATTATGTTTCAGTTATAATGAAAAAAAAAGAAGAAAAATATATGTCTGTTTTTGATGCTCAACTCTGGCCAGTCTTACTTTAATCGAGAAAAAATGATTTTAAATGGTTTGCATATTTTTAATTGAAAATATTTGGAAATGACTTTCAAAGTATGAGGAACGCTCGCAGCCATAAATTGCAACATGGCTGGACCCGAGGTTTAAGAAGCAGGGATTCCGTACCCCTTCTAAATTCTAACTAACGAAAGTAAATTCATCAGCAAGCCACCTATTAACTTCAGAGCAGCCAACACCAATCCCAAATCAAAAACCGTCGTAAAGCAAAACATTGAGAGTTTGCCAAATAAATCATACGTCATTGTTAAGTTTCACCAATATTTTCCACTGAAATTCCACTGAGGATATAGATCCGCTATTTCAGTAAGACTGGATTAATTATAAGTAGACCCGGTTTTGCTTTTCCATATTTTCATCAGATTGATTCAAATTGTACTTAACGTTTTATCGTTCAAATATAACAAATTTTAATGCATATCGAAAATATGCAAAATATATGCAAAAGATATGCAAAAAATATGCCAAAAATAGCAAAATACTAAATATGCAAACGAATCCGAAAAATTTAAGATCGTAAGAATGGCTTCAATTTCTTTCGAACTTCCTCCACAGAACGGGAAAATTTAAGAAATATAAAGCTAGGCTAACAAAATGTCTAACTGGGGGGGGGGGGTGGGTCCACGGGATCTCGACGATTTGCTAGAACGTAGGCACAGATCCCACTTCGATGTCGGGTTTAGGTTAGCACTTCCGTTTCTTCATGTGTATTAAATTAATATAGTTCTTCGCTCTTTTGACAATATACCACCCTCTGAATCGCTTTTACATTATGATTTGATTTGTGTAACAAAGAAATGTGATATTTGCTATATTTGCTATAATGAATATATACTATATTATTAGAATGCAAAAAATTTAAAATAGCAACGTTTTCAACTCATTTTCAATGAAACAACTGGCGTCTCATTCCCAACTAACCTGCAAATATAATAAAAAGAGGTCAATATAAGTAATTGACGGGCTTCGCAAGTAGACTTGCTTTTGTTTCTCCAAAACACGCATGGATCTCTGACTAATTTTAGTATTTGTGTTTAGTTTTCAAGTTAATTCAAAACCAGACTTTGATATAATCTGAATAAATATGGGTTTGAAACATATATACAGATTTTGGAACGGATCTCAGGCCTATTTAGAGTTTCAAGTTTTTATCTTTTTGGTAAATTTTTGATTACAAGACGAAAAATTTTAAAGTGAAAATCACTATCAATAAAATGATTAATTTAGAACTGAACTTAAATAGGTTTATTAAAAGAACACAAAGTTCTGACGATACTATCGATAGTATTGAATCTTTCTTCTAATCTTTTCTCTACAGAGAATACACAATTAGCTAGTTACACTCCACGGGTAGAAACGACAATCCTAAACGACACGTAGTTCATCCAGCTAAACTTCAAACGAAAAATGTAGAAAACAGAAAGCTTCACGTGGCATGTAGAAAAACTACATCAACATGTAGAAATAAAAAAAATTAAAGGGGCATGCAGAAATGTTAAATGCTGCATGGACAAATGCAAAGGGTACATGAAAAGAGAAAATCGGGTTTTTTTTCAATATATTCTTAAATTTTCCATTCAACAATCGGAATACCACATGGAAATTTATGTTTTCTACATTATCGTTTAGCCTACACGCGCGAGTGGAAATTCTATACGAAAAATGTAGCTCAAAGTCAGTACAGTAAAGTTATAATTTTTTTCATTTAGAAAGATGTTCTTGTTTCATCAGCATCCACTAAACCCGAAATCCTTTGGGCCATACAATCGCTGCCCGACAACAAAGCAGCAGGAGTAGACGGCATACCGGCGGAGTTCTTTAAATGCCAGCCGGCAATCGCTGTGGAGTTACTGTTCCCGGTATGGGAAACTGAGGAGCTCCCCTCGGAATGGTTTGAAGGCATCCTGGTGAAAATCCCCAAAAAGGATGACCTGCGCGAATTCGACAACTGGCGTGGAATCTGTGTGCTGCCAACTATTTCGAAGCTCATAGCAAAAATAGTTCTGGATCGCCTGAGAGACTCCATTATGGACACCATAGGCGAAGATCAAGCCGGATTCAGACAGGGCTCGTCGTGTACGGACCACATAAACACTGTGCGCATTCTGATCGAGCAATGCACCGAAATCAACTCAGACCTGCACATGGCATTTGTAGACTTCGCTAAGGCCTTCGATAGTATTGCGGGCTCCTGGAAAGAAGCTAAGCGGAGAGGATACCTGGAACTAATTTCACTCATCAGAACGACATACGACAGCGCCCAGTGTGGAGTGCTTCAAGGTGGAATGCTAACACAGACGTTTCCAGGCCAAAAGCGGCGTTCGGACGATCCGTTCCGGACAATCCCAGGCTCTGGTTTTGGACGAAGAGCCAATTGAGCAAGTTGCATGCAATTCAGCTACCTGGGAAGCGTAGTCGCTGTTGATGGAGGGATGGAGCTCGATGTGGATGTGCGCCTTCAAAAGGCTAAAGGTGCCTGTGGGATGCTGTCAGCTGTTTGGCGTTGCTCGACCTATCCACACTGGCTCAAAATCAGGCTCATCAAGTCAAACGTAATGCCAATGCTCTTAAACTGTTCTTCCACTTGGAAAATTACAGCTTCCATAGTGGCGAAACTCCAAACATTTGTAACCCGTTGCCTGCGTTGCCTGAATACGGAACTCTGAGCTACTTAAGGGGGGAACACACTTTGCGATAAGCAAAAGTAGATGGTTTTTAAAAAAATTCCAGAAAAAAAGTATAAGAGATTTTTAATTTTTTTTTTTTTTTATTAAATAGTTAATGAATGAAAGAAAAATACAAAAATTTTTTTTTGCAATATGAGGGCCGTTCAGAAAGTTATCGGCCTCCGAAAAATGATGAATAAAAAAAAGGTGCCCACATGGTGACCATGGTTGCAGCACTTGGGATGATTTGAAAAAAAAAAAAAAAATGCGGTTATGTTTAGAACTTATGTGGCTATCGTTCGGCCCTCCGAAAAAAAATTGAAAATTTTTTTGACAAAATGGCGGACATTTGAAAAAAAGGGGGGGAACAGAAAACTTTTTTTCTGTCGTCGTCGTCGTCCGTCGAGGTGTCAGGCTAGAGTAGAAAATTTTTGAATGTGTACAATACGAGTTTGTTTAATTTGTTATTACAAAAAACTTAAAATATAGGTATCCAAAAAGTTGGAGGGCCGAACGATAGCGACGATAATTCTGCGTCGTATAAGCCCTTCCGGAGCAAAATCGGTCCACTGGTTTCCTCTGAATCGTGGCCACCAGTTTGAAAAACGTGGTTTCGAGATAAACGCGTTTAAAGTTTGCAGTTGCTAGGCAAATCGGGTCACTTTGGGTCATTATGGGGGATATTTTTGAATATCCAAGCTACAAAAATATGCCAAAAAAAAAGTCGAAAATTTTTTTTCCGCAAAGTGTTTTCCCCCCTTAAACGAGCAAATATGGAGAGTGTCGACACCATAATACGCAGGATGAGTTGGAGCTGGATAGGACATACGTTGCAAAAAAGCAAGAACAACATTGCAAGGAAGGCAATGGAATGGACCCCGTTGGACGGAGTCGAGCGGTCACGTGGCAGACCCAAAGAAACTTGGAGGAGGACTGTCGGCGCAAACTGAGGCGCAAAACATCGGGAAAAGTTGGGCCAACAACAGAGTTCGCTGGAGGAGAGGAGTGGTTGATGCCCTAAGTCCCACAAGGGATCGGAACTAGAAGAGAAAGATGTTCTTGATGTAGGTTTTCTAAATAAACGTTAAGGATTAAAGGGGGGTTCTCCATTTGTTGTTATGCGTCGAACGATTGCATTTGGATCAGAGAGCGACAAGCACCCGTACCAGGGATGCAAACCGATCGAAAATAAAGACTGGGTTTTTGAACATGGTACGTGGATTTTGAAGCCAACTGCAAATAATGCCGATCTTCCCTTAAATCTGCGAGGAAAGGAATTCGCGAAGATTCCGAGAATCTGACAAATCTCAAAGCCCATCCTTAAGTATAACAACCCGAAATTTTTATGGACTTTTGAAATTGAGATTAGTTAAAAAAAAAAAATATTCTTAGGATCGCCCTTAAATCCTTCGAATCTCAACCCTTAAAGCCTGTACGTACGGATAACATCCCGAATTTTGCTTAGATCTGTTTCCAGACTATCGTAGGTAAGTCAGTCCGAAAGGTTGCCAAAATCGCATTTCTATCCAAGGATTGTCTTTAATTTCGTCGAGTCTCAAGCCTTAAAACCTTTCTTAAGTATAAAGTCCCAGTTTGGCCTCAAAGCTCAATTATTTTCTTGGATCGCCCTTAATTTTACCATATTCCTTTTCCCATATTCTCGCAACAAACCCTGAAATCAGCTAGGAAAGTAATTTTTTCGTACTTTTGAAGTTGCGGCATATCCAAAATGATGTCAAAAACTTCGAATGTCTAACATTCAGAAATGTGCTTAAATCTGTTCAGAAAGTAATTTTCTTGGACTTTTGAAGTTGAGACATATTATTTGATGTAAAATAAAGTTAGGTCCGTTGGGTTCGAACATATTATTAACTATAAGTTCTGGTTTTAAGAGGTATTGTTTGTTTGAACTAACTCTATTTGGTCTAGCTCATGGTATAACAACTAAGGTGCGGCGCTCCCAGTGTGTGCCCTCAGCAAAGTACTCAAAAAGTATGCAAAACGTTTGTGCTTTGCGTACTCTCGGTTGCAAAAGCAATAGCACAGAACTCCACAAAAATCTGCGCCGTACCAAGTTTGTTGCTATTTCATACCGAAAAACTTTTTACAATGTTAATGCTTACCTATAGCGTTTTTTGCTTCAATATTTGAATTATCATGAATTCTAAAGGGAATATGTGACTTTTCGAAATTGAGTTCCTAGAGAACATTTGAATAGAATATTTGAATGATTTTACTTTAACAGCTTTACTTCTCTCTAAAGTTGGATTAAGGGAAAGAAGCTCGTCAGCTCGATGAGATACGGAAACAATTCGATTAGCAACTTTTAAAGAAGAAATTTTGACTTACGACAGCCATATTAAGAAATCGGTGGACAATTTAAAATCGGTGGACTTATCGAAGCAAATCGATTAAAATCCCCAAAATTCGTAAGTCTTGATACTTGTCAGTGAAATGAACCGAACCGAACCGATTCCATTTGTGGTTTTCGGTTCGGTTCAGCATTTTTGAAGGGACACCGGTTCGGTTTGCGGTTCGGTTTATCACCTGGAATTAGCGGTTTGGTTCCGGTTTGGTTCGTTTCAATTCAGAACCGGTTTGCATCCCTGACTCATACACAGCAAAAACGAATAACCGGGTTTGTCTTTCGTTTTCTTGTGATTGTTATTGCTTGTTGGTAACTGCGCGCGCGTAAAGTTCTCTTGGGCACCCGTGCTTTAAGCCTATGTTTATCATCGACAGCGTAACCTTTTTTTAACAAGCAGCTTTTTTAATAAGCTCACCTTTTCATATATATTATCACATCATTACTTGGACAAAAAAGTTGAAATAAGGCCAAAGTACCGGCAAATATTAAGTGTCCTTTAGGTACGTGTCAAAAACTTTTGAAGAGTTGCCCTAAAATTGAATTATGCAGATTTTCCTGTGTAGCCAACCAAAAAAAAACCTTTTCCTTTTTCCCCCAACACGTTGCATGAGCTTACCTCAACAAAAGGACTCCCTTGTGGCGTTTTTTTTTTTGTTATTTTGATAAGTTCTCAAAAACTGGTCACGACAGCGCACTTGACATCAACTAATTGGCCGGGGGCTTGATAATATAAAAAGTGGGGGAAGAATCCAACAGAAATCCTTTTGGTATGAAATAAACTTAAGTGTGTGGATCAACGAAATTGAACACGAAATGTAAAACAAAACGCTGCGTTCAGACGAATTTATTGAACATATTGGATTTTTTTTTTGTAATAAATTTGGAACTTTTAGCCAAAGCTGACTGAGATTCTAATGGAGTGGAGTCAAATGGTAACCTGTCAGTCGTCGGTCTGTCAGTGTATCTCTCCCTGTCCCTCGCTGTGTCAGCTTAATGAGGCAAGCCGAATGAACAAACCACACCAAACAATCAGTTGGCAATTTTCTTGGCAAAACAGAATGTTGAAATACTTTAGCTTTAACTGTTATTTCGTGCATACGTGCACAAATAACCGTTATAATACGGTTAAAAAGACAGCGAAGTGGGAGGAAAGACATCATCTTCATCCTCAACGCCAACTGATGAAACATAATTATGTTGAATCATTCACGTATCTGAAGGATACAAAGCAATCGCACGAGGGAGCGTGTGTGTGTGTGTGTGTGAAGTGGAATGGGAATTAAAATTCGAATGAAAACGAAATGAATCGCGGTTTTTTTCAAACAAAAACTGAATGAAATGAGGACAGCGAACAGAGTGGAACAGGAGAAAGGGGAGAAGCATTCATTGGAAGTTTTCTTACAATGCCTGAACTAGGCAACTGTTGAGCCAAATGTAAGTGCATGAATGGAAGCCATAAGAAGTCATACTTAGGCATGTTAATACAACAGAGGAGTGGTGCTGGGGTAGATAAGTATGTTGCCATCGAAGGAACTGAAAAATACCCTAACAAAGGGAGTTCACAAAATAAACTCGACAACTGATTCAAATTGTTAAATTTGGAGGGAAAAAATGTAGAAATTACAGAGCACGAAAGTATGAATCAAGTGCGTTTTTTTGGTAGTTATTAAATTTTATATATACTTCAGAACCCGTTTTTTTTGGCTTCACTCAGTAAAAGCGTGTCAAATGGTATTAGGAGCGCTTTGGTACTTTCAAGCTTCTTTATTTCTTGGGGGTACTTAAATTAAGGGTGAATCACTCAAGAACTTTTGTTAGGGTTAGTTGCGATGGCAGAAGCGGTGAAGCTTTTATATTTACCCAATACCAAATGCTAGATCATCGCTTAAAAAAGTCTAGAACTTTATCGAAATATCAAAGTGAGTCAAAATTCATTTAAAGTTTCCCAAAAAATCTGCCTCAAACGGGTCAAAATAGGCGATTTGAGCAACTTTAAGCTCAAGTTAGCAAAAATACATCCGTGATGGACCAATACAGACTTAAGGCCCCGACGGACTGACGACGTAAGTAATTCAGCATACGCCACCTTATATTGCGTCAACATGGAACGTATGCCTAGTGTGACCAGAACTAACAAAAAATTACGTCGCTTAATCGCGTTGTCAGGTTCATGGCATTTTCAAATTAGCTGGTGGAAGGTCACACTGCTCAATCAGGTGTGTTTTGTTTAGATGAAAGTGATTTACGCTATGCTTTTGGCTATAGCAATAGCCGCGAAAGCCTTTAAACCAGTTTGGCAATCAGCAACTGTCAATATTGGTAGAAATTTGAATCAATTTATCCAAAGTGTTCACGTATGTTACAGATCTTCTTTTTGAACAAGCTTGGCCACTTCACTCCAAGCCTTGAGTCCGAATGTTCGGGGTTGAATATATCCAAGTGGCATCCCGGTCTCAACGCCAAAATCAGCGCAACCATGTCGAAAACATTTCAATCGCTCTTTCGCTTGTTTTTCTGCCATTGTTTTATTTGGTTAAGTCCAGCGATCGGTGCTACAGTGAGTAACAGCGGTAACATCGTTGCAACAATATTGCACCAGCAGAGCAACGCAAAATAAGGCCCACAGGCTATTAACATTGGTCCACGTATGAGTGTTAAGCTAGCGCGTTAAGCGCAAAAGTACGTTTTGAATCCAACGCGGGTAAACGTAAAGTGCAAGGAAATCGTGACGCCTGCTTCTTCTTCTTCTCTCAATTTTTGTATGAAACTTCTCGTTACGTTGTCAGTCCGTCTGGGCCTTTAGACTGGATTTACATGGTGAAGCAAAAATGCATGAAATTTTGAAAGAAGGTCTTGCTTGTAGAAAAGAGGTGTAGTGGTGTCGCTTGCACCTCTACACCTCTTTTCCACAAGCAAGAGCTTTTTAAAAACTTCCTGAAATTTGTTCCACCGTGTAAATCCAGTCTTACTTATGTTTAACATTCGAAAATCATCTAGAATTATACCCACACCTTCTATAAACTGAAACTTGTGGCTTAGTTTAGATTATAAGAGAGTCTTCTGTAAGAAAAGGGAGACATGTTACCTTCCTAGACATAGTTGCATCAAACTTTTCTTAAAACTAAGAGTGGGCTAAGTAGGCCTTGAGATTTTACAATGTAAATTGATCGCTTCCATTTCTTGCTTTGAGAATGCATGTCGCAATAGGCATCCCTATAGTGCGTTTACTCTATAAAAGCTGGTTGGTAGTGCCACGTTTCATGATACGATCGGCAGTGCCCATTAGCTGCAGAACCATCTTACAGGCAGAGCAAGTTTATTTTCAAATTTTGCTACGCCCCTGCAATTAGGAAAATCGTCATATCTTCCACTGTTTTAATACATAGAAGATTCGCACCTTCTGAACATATTTAGTATACAGCATTATTCATCGATCCGTCAAAGCTTTGGTCAAGTTCGGATGAACGATAGTCAATTTATGGGCAAAAGAATGTTCGCTGCTGCAGCGCAGTAACAACGCTGCTTTCAGCTACTACTGCAGCATCAAAGTTCATACTGAGCATACACTTTCGTTAGTACAGAATGTATTATAGGTATAGTCGGGCTTGATCGACTCTCTAACTGGTTAAAATTATACACAAGAGCATTTAATGCAGCTTTAGTGTCCCAAAAGATGTATAAATATATATTCCCTTGACCAAAAGTTCCTTGAGATGTTTAGTAGCCTCTGAAAACTGAACTGAAAACTCTGCCTTTTCCAGCTTTGAGGCATCTGAGTAAGTAGTTCAAAACAAAGCTGCACGCCTCTGAAATTCTGTAGAATTTTTGGTACGGGGGCTTGAATCCGTTGTATAATCTAAGGTTCGTTTCTCCAACTGCTTCCTTTACTTATTGGACCAAAGGAGCTGGATTGAAGCTTGGTTTATGAAGCGTCCAGCCTCTACGGAAAGCGCCAAAGGCGCCGTGACTTCAAAATGGAAACCTAGACTCACCTACCCAGTCGGATTTGTCGGAACATGGTTCCCAAAAGAATGCCTTCAGGCACACTTCTTTTTACTAAGAAGAATGCACATATAATCTGTATGAAAACTGATGCAGGTTCCTTTTTGCAGTAGGTTAGAAGCGAAGAAGTATGCACAACATGCAAACGTCCCTTCTAATGGCACGCATGCGGCATGGAGCAGAGAGAGCCGAGCGATTTTACAAAGTTTAACCAAAAACAACAACCCATGCAAACGTAGCTTCTAATATAACAGTTCCTGCTGCGTTTCGCCCCTATACAAAAACGAAAGGAAGATTGCAGGTTTTTGCAACTACTTCTGAGTGGCAAAAGTTGTATACGGGATGTGCTTCTGGCACGCTGTCAAGACCGACTGGGTAGGTAAACAAATATTCGAACTATTTTTGTAATATAACAACTTGACATGCTTTATTTCCTTGACAAAATTGACAAAAGTTATTCTGCGAACTGAACTTTTTTCCAAACAGAGTGGAAACGGTACGAGTCGTAAAGTTAAAAATTTAGAAAGTTGGACACTGGGTACGATGAGATGGAACCAAAAATGTTCTCCGGGATTCGATTAGAAACGCTTTTGCAGGGTTGGTTTTAATTATTGCTGTACTTTTCAGTTACGGTCACTGAACAAGAGTCAGGAAACAAGAGTCAGTGAACAAGAGTCACTTAGCTAGGGTTATTGAACAACTATCATTGAACAAGAATCTCTTCAAAAGAGTCACTGGACAAGGGTGACAGGTTAAATGTGACTGAACAAGAGTCAATACGACTACGTCACTATTACGTTACTACGAATATAAGTGACCAAAAGTGACTGAATAAGAGTCACAGAATAAAAGTCACTAAACAAAAGTCACTGAACAACAGTCACTTAACAAGAGAGTCACGAACCAAGCGTCAGAAAAATAGTGACTAAAAAGGAGTCCCTGAACAAGAGAGGCCAAACAAGTCACTGAACAAGTTGTTGGTGTAAGCGAGTCAAATTATGTTTGCCGCACAATGTATTTAAAGATGCTAAGTTAAGGCAAAGTGTTCTCAAGGCGCCGCTTAAGTCGTGTAAGCCTTGCTGCTTAAGAACTTGTAACTTTTGAATGTTAAGAAAGCATTAAAATATATCGTCAGTGCATGCTCGCAAAAAAGACTCTGTTGTCCTTTGACCTTTGGTTCTTATCTAATAAGTTAAGAAGTAACTCCAAAAACGTATCTACGAAATCTACGAAAAACACAAAAAACGTTATTAAGATTCGAGGGGTATTGCATAATCTGTCGGCCAAACTGAAAGTGGTCAAAAATTACTATGTATAACAAAATATGTTTTATCGGCAATGCTCCAATTTTCGCATTCGCAAAAGTTTTGCGATCTGGAGAGCAAATTTGGTCGAAAAACCGGTTTCAAATCGTAAAACTTTTGCGAATGCAACAATGGGAGCATAACTGTATATATGCTTTAAGGTTTACAAACTTTGTCGATCCATTTCTCAGAAACTGGGACCAGGAAAAGGTAACTGAAAGCCACATCTGTGGAACTCACTGAATGCATGTAAACAAAAGTGGCGACCGTGCAGTTTTGGGACCTAAAGCAAAACGCGAAGTACAATATTTCTATCATAAAATTGCTTGCCTAAGAGCTGTACTACTATACGGATTTTTCGGACATTTAAAACCATTTTGAAGATTTAATTTTGGCATTCCGAGAATAGTTACTTTCTTGCCAGCTTGTACGTCCCCTTCTAAACCAAGCCACCCAATATTCTACTGCTTAAAGTTCCCAGGCAGAACATAGCTTTTCTATGATATGGTTAAGACTAAGAGACATGGAAAATATTAAAGTAGACAAAATACACACAGAAAAACAAGTAAGAAAGTCGGTCATATCCGACTATAATATACTCTGTGTCAAGCTGTGTGAGGTGCTGCCCATCGCCGTTGCGGCCGGTGCTGCCCATCATATCTATCGTTCATCCGATCTTTATCGTTCCATTGGCAAATCGATTTATTATCCCGATTGCTAAAAATGCCCAGAAGATGCGAACCCTCTATCTATAAAACTGTGGAATATATGACATTTTGTCAAGTTTTTTTCCCATACATGTCTAACATCTAACTTAATATATAATCTATGTGCCTTTGGTATGAGCAGAGGCAGGAAAAAAATACATTTACATTTTTGCATTGGTGTGTGTGAGAGCAGCGCAAAAACTGCTCTCAATTTCAGTAGCAACGACTGCGTCGCGGAGTAGGAAGCACGCAACGCATTGGCCCTTGTACAGCTTATACTGTGTATGGGTCGAAGCAGCGCTGCTTTGAGATTTTTCGTATGCACACGAGATAGAAATGTGCCTGCCCCTGGTATAGAGTAAAAGAAGGATATTAAAAAATGTCCTTTGGCAGATTTCCGTAACCAGTTGGACTGGATATGTCTTTAATATCCTTTAAATCATTCAACGGAGCTGAAATTTATCGAAAGGATATGAAAAATGATCATCGTTTGTATGATTTTCAGCTCCGTTGGATGATTAAAAAGATGTTAAAGACATATTTAGTCCAAATGATGAAATTCAAATCATTAAATTTTTAGGGTTGTCGCTTTCTGGAAAAAAAAATATTGTTTTTATTTCAACATCAGGTCGACTTGTTAAAGAATTCCATTGCCAGGGTATACAAAAATTAAGTATTAAATTTACAATTTTTCATGCTATTCAACCCACATTTTTCTTATCGCCCAAAGTCAAATGAAATTTTCATTCATTATCAACAATTTCCATTCCATTGAAAAGCAAATAAACTTGAACTTCCACAGAATTTCTTGGGTTTGCACCCCCTTCTACTACTTAACAAGCTTGAGAAGTTGACTTTCCAAGAAAATGTGCTCAACACTTTTCCCCCTCAACACTCAACGCTCATTCTGCAGTAGCCAGAAATTGCAAATGCATTGGCTGCATTGCACTTGTCATAGCAACGGATTCTCGACTGAAAGAGTAAAACCCTTTGCCATACAATGACTTGGAACTACCGAAATACAGCAAAAAAAAGGTCTCCTAGAAATTCATGCAAATGTAAATAACCAAAGGCGAAAGATGTCTGCTCCTCAGGATGAGGAGATGGGGCAGAGAGAGAGGACCCACTTCAACAATGAACTTGAACAGAAACTGCGTTTTCTGCGGCTGCTGTTGCTGCTGCCTGCAGTGAAGAGTTCAACGTACCAAAAAAAGCCAACAACAATAACGAAAATTGGCAAACAACGGCGGCCAGACACAGAAAAGGGAACAGGACAAAGGCGTGGAGGAGGACGGAAATGGAGGCATGTCCTGGGCCATGTAAGTGACATGAATTACGCATTAAGTGAAATGAATTGCAAAAATGTTGCAGCAAAATGAGTTTCACATTTGGTGGCCAATCAAAATGTCAGGAAGATCGCAAGGCAAATGTTTACACCAAAATCTGATGGAAGGGCGATGGGTTTCGTTTTGTGAAAGCCGCTCATATGGGATTGAGAAGCACTTTCCTAATCTTTTAAGACCATTTAAAGATGCTAATCGACAGTTTTCTTTAAATGATAACAAAAATGCAAAACTAAACTTAAACTGATTCTAAAACCGAAATTTCCTAGCTCACAAAAAGGTGATAGGTAATTGTTTTCAATTGTCTTAACTTTCGATTTCAGTATAATCATTCTTAGTCTCATATTAAAAGCAGTTGTAGTCGATTTCCACTGGTTTTGTGTAAAGAATTCTGAAATTTTTTTGTGGTTTGAAACAAAAATATTAATTTTAACTCTTTTTTGCGCCGAATAAATGACCACTGCGTGCTCAACGCTAGTTTGCCATATGAAGTAAAGCGATTTCAAGGTTAAGAATTGGCCTTGCTCACTCCGGAAAACTTCAAAAGTATCATTTACATTCCCGAATATTCTGCCAAACTGTTGCTGTTCCAAATATTTTCGATCCCCGCCCGCCAGGCATACACGTGCTACACTGACACCCACTCACACACACACACACACGCACCTTTTTTACAACACTTTTTGTCCTGTCTCGCAGTTTTGTTTAAATATTTTTTGGCGCCTCTTTTGGTACTTGGCCTCACGCCTCCTCCGACTTTTCTCTTCTTCACTTCACTTGTGTTGTCTTTGCCTTGGATTCTTTTTACGTTACTTTTTACAACTGAGCTTGTAAATGAAACTGAAGGACACACACACACACGCACTCACGTTTTCCGCTTTGATACGTCGTGTTGGAAAACTCAGCGCGTACTGAACTGAGCGTTGAGCCTGTGGAGATGTGCCACCCAGGCTAAGGCCAAAGCACAGCACTGAGACAGGTTTTGTGTGTTCAGCAGCAACAACAAAAACAACAACAACCACAATAACATTACAAGTTGTCCTGAGCATTCGGGAAACAGCTGATTTGTTAGCCGGTTTTTGTTGTTGCCTGCTCTTATTTAAATTGTACAACAAGAGCGGCGAATTGGCATTGCCAGAGAGCAGGAACGGAAAAGAGAGAGAGAGAGAGAGAAAGGGAGAGAGTGGGAGAGTTGCACTCTTGCATTACACTGAGCAAAAGAGTTTTGGAAAATTAACCAACGATACAAATTTATGCTTACTGAACTAGGCTAAACTATGCTATTGTTTGTGTAATTTCTGATTGGCCATTTTTTTGCCAATGGTTTAACATATTTCGCCATAACTTCTGAAGTCCTATGCAATATATGGAATCACTTCTAATCCAGGATGCCAACCGATCTAGAACCCAACCCTTCAGAACCGGTTCGGTCCAGGTTCTTGTGCTTCTCGAACAGTGCCGGGAACTGAACCCCGTTTAAAATTTTAACCAGAACCCGAAACCGATCTGTAGTCTAGTTTCTTATTGAAGGCGCTCGGTTTCCAAAATAAAATTTCTAGGACATTTTCTTACATACAAATAAATTTCATTTATAATCAGAAATTTTGTAATTCCATTGACACTATACACTTGCTGTGATTCATTATTATCAACTACACTCTCTGTGACTGAATACTAAAAGTAACCGAAAAAGATATCTGCATATAATCATGTATTTCAAAAAAAAAATAAAATAATAAATAAAATAAATAAAAGTCCTCGCTACATCCGAATCAGGTGTCTGACTATAGAAAAATAGAACAGTTTTCGGGATATAGCTAAAAAAAAAACATTTTTTTCAGTCTTAAACAAGAAAGAAAGTCGGTCAAGCCCGACTATAACATACCCTGTACCTGTGAAGTGGGGCCCATCCGGTGACCGGTGCTGCCCATAATTGTTTGTTTTCCTTAAACTCGACAACCGTTCATCTGATCTTTACCATTCCTTTAGCGGATCGATAAATAATCCTGATTACTAAATATGTCCAGAAGTAACGAACCTTCTATCTATAAAACTGTGGGAGATAAGACTTTTTTTTCCAATTTTCGGGGGCGGGTGGGGGCGTGGCAAAAATTGAAAATAAATTTGATCTGCCTGCAAGTATAAGAAGCATATGTCCCATACATGTCAAACCTCTATCTCTTACCATCTCAGAGCTGTGCGTTCAGACGGACATGGCTAGATCGACTCGGCTGTTGATGCTGATCAAGAATATATATACTTTATAGGGTCGGAGATTCTTCCTTCTGCCTGTTACATACTTTTGCACAAACTCTGTGTACCTCTGGTACAGAGTATAAAAAAAGTTAATGTACTAAACTCTCAATATCATTGGTTATAGCGCATGGAATTTTTTGAAATAAAAACAACACGAAAGACAATTTGGTAACCTTTCTTTATTGGGGTCATTTATTGAAGTCAAATGAAATTTGGGTGAGTTGTAGAAGCTCAAAGAAAAAATTATGTGAAAATTTTTTACAGATTTTTCAATTTTCTTCTGTTTTGACTTAGATCTTAGTCTGGATATTTTATTTTGACACGATAGACTGTTTTATTACGAAAATGTTTTGCTCTTAAAAGATAAATTTGCTCCAAAAATTACGTTACTACTAAGGGTTGTGCAAATCACACCTAATTTATTCATTTCTTTCGGGATGACATATCTTTCTCTTTTTTCTCCTGTCAAGGCGTTTTCATTCCCCCTGACAAAAATTTTGACAAGTAGTCGCCATCATGCCGTCCGAGCAAGAATGTCTTCGTGATCGCGTTGAAAAATTTTACGAAATGCACGCTGACTAAGGTAAAGTGTTTACAGTCAACCATTTTACCCAAGTGGCCAAGTCCAAACGCACTATTTATAGTATTTTGCAACCAAAAATAATGAAAAGAGAAGTTGGAAGTGGTCGGAAAGCAAACATTTTGACCGGCCAAGCTGTCAGAAAGCTAAACAAACTTTTTAACAACAAAGACAACATAGGTCAACGAGATGCAGCCAAAAAATTTAACAATATCGTGGCAACACTTTGTTTTAGACGATGAATGTTACTTTAGTCCAGCGATGTCCAAAATTTGAAAAGGCAGCCACGCGTGGTTGGCAAGCCAAATTTTGCCGGCGTCGCAGCGGACACATATATAGAGAGAGAGAATATGTGTATTCTATAAATAGAACGCTGGACAGCTTGATTTCGTACGATGCGCGTGTTCGGCTGCATTTGTTTTCACGACTCATGTGTTCGGCTGAAGCTCATTCAATGAGGAAAGACCATAAAGCGCATGATTTTTACACTACACCGAAAAAAATGTTTGATCTTAATTGGGAAAATGAATTTTTTTTCATTGAGATTACGGATGGTAACGCTCAATGTTTATTGTGTCAGCTACACGCAACGTAGCTTTACTTTTGATGTTATTAAAAGGCACTACCAACTTTGCCACGGGGTTTATAATGAAATAAAGGGGAGGGAGAGAGATGTAAAAATTTTACAAATGCAGGCAAGACATTTTTTAATGTTTATAGCTGACAAGGAAGAATTCATCCAACCTGACAACAATAAAATTGATAAAACTTCGCTAAACTTAGCATCTTATACAGTTGCTTTAAGTCTGGCCAGACAATGTAGCCCATTAACTGATACAATACAAATATGCTGCGCATCGATTTAATTTGTTTTATGTTTGAATCGCACGCATTTTATTTTTTCAGTGTAAAGCAGTAAAACGTCACATTGCCTTCGTGTTTCGCTGCTTCGCACACAAGCGCAACGCTTTCATTGTGTGAATTTGGACACAACTGCTTTAGAGTAACGGCATACAGACTTAAGGCATCGCGTCGAAGACTTATCTGAGCAAAATTATTGTGGTCTAGGTCTAAATTCTACCTGCTTGATGTGCGTATGGTTGGAGATGTCATCAACAAATTGGAAGCCAGAAACCTTGATACCACGCCAAATACCACAAACCCACACTGGCGAGCAACTTGCAAAAAAGATGCAGAGTCAGAAGTATCCTTTAAAACAGAAGATTGAAGAGAGTCCTAGCCAAGGCGTATTTAACAAGGTGGCAGCAACGTTGACGTCGCCCTCTTTGCTGTTGCCTTACGATTCAGTCTCGATTCGAACGTTGCGAGCGACGCACAGCTACGGACGAATTTTTTGCGTTTTTTTCATGTGTGTGTGTATACATGTGCATGCGAGTACAAATTTCTTTGAGTTTATTACTCTTTTGCTCTCGCTTCTCTTTCTCTCGATTGCTCTCATTTTTCGTAAGGCAACGCGACGTCGACGTTGCTGCCACCTTGTTAAATACGCCTTGGTCCTACTCAGGAACCTTATCGCAGAGCGTCGTTAGCAGAACATTCTATCCACCATTATATCACTATCTATAGCCTTAGCATACAATTATCAATTGTTACTCCCCTTCAGTTCGTATAAGTACTGAATCATAGCTGAATCAGCCCTGAAACAAAAGGGCTGGACCGGAATTCATGGCATCCTTTATACGGGTTTCAGCCATGAATTTAAGGGGGTACTGCTGCTTGGCAAACATTTTTTTCAACTTTTTTTTCATATTGTTATAGCTTGGATATTTGAGAACATCGTTCTAAAAAGATTTTTTGAAATTCGAAATAATTTAGAAGATATAGCCCTTTTAATGACCCAAAGTGACCCGATTTGCCTAGCAACTGCAAACTTTAAACGCGCTTATCTCGAAACAACGCTTTTCGAGCTGGCGGCACTGATGGCGCCCGTAGTTCTGAACCGATTTTGATGAAACAAAGTGCAATCGACGCAGAACTTTCACCATTATGGCCCCTATTTCAACATAACTTTACAAATTTTTACTGTTTTTTTACACTAAACTACAAAAATTTTCTAATTTCCCTAAATGGAATTTTCATTTTTTAATAGACGCCATTTTGTAAAAAAAAATCGCAAAATTATGATTGAACTAGGGGACGGAATTACATCTGTACTGAATCTAACGCCGTTTACTTTTTCCATTTCAGATGATCCCAAGTGGAGTTATCCGTGCGGCCAGCAGCATACCTTTTTTCGACGTACAATTCAAAATAACTATTTCCGTTTTCAAATAAGATTTTTTTTTAAAAAGGTCCAAAAACAGCCTTCCAAGCATCAATATTCCCTTAACACAGACATGTCCTATTACGGCATGACCTTAGCTGATTTTAGGCATAATATCAGTAATGAATTCATGGGAAAGTTTCATGGGGAAATACCGAATTATGCCTGAAATCAAGCATAAGTTCAGTTATTCCTACTGCAGGGTCACTTCCTTAGCAAATACCTCAACTAATCATAAATATATACTTTCTATTTTAAAAAATTTTCCAAAATCTGCTAAAATTAAAAAACAAAAATCAAAATTTTTATGAAATTAATAAACTAATCATATTTTCTTAAAGCTGGCAAGGCTCTCTCTTTAACTCTCTCTCTCTCTCTCTTTCTCTCTCTCTTGCTCTCTCTCAAAAATCCAACTTTAGCCATCCCACTGGCCCATTTTGTTTGTACCTGCGCAATAGAAAGCACTAAAACCTCTCCGCTCTCACCCTCCCTTAGGCTACCCAAATACGAAACAAATAGCCAACTGTGCTAGCTTGCCCCTGCGCCACTTTAAAATAATGTTTGTCAAAGTTTTTCAACGGTAAAATTTGAGGCGTGCCCCTATTTGTGGTTGATCAAGTGGGGGAGGGTGTTGGTGTCAGCTGCAACCACAACGAGTAAAGCAACAGTAGCAGCTACAAAGCCACCCACACTTGACCGCACGAGTTTAACAAAGAACTGCCACACACACACACACACACATAATAGTTGATACCACAGGGCGTATGAGTAACGGCAAGTATAGCAAATCAACTGTTTAGTGCTGTGATTAAGAAACAGACACAAATAGTAGCCAAGATTAATAAATCCAATTAAGCCTGACGCCCACTTGGGCACGCCTCTGAAGTTAAGAGCTACTTCCTTACAAGTGCTCTAATATCACTCATACGCCTAGTGGTTATACATTATAAGGAGGTTAAGTGAGTTATGATTATTTCACGGCAGGGGCGTGCCACTCATGTGAAGTCCCAGGCTTATTTATGACGAGGGCTTTGCCACTTTTTAGGGTCCTTTTGCTTTTTTGGGGTTTGGGGTTGTAGACAAACACAAATTAGAGCTGTGACATTTTTATGGCTATTTTATTTGTTGTTTTTGTTGTTGTTGTTGTTGGCTGGAGAGCAATGAGCTCTCTCTCCTTCCCTCTCTCGCGTCAGCAGGTTAATGAACTTTTTGTGTGTGTGTGGAAAATTTCCTTAAACAATTTAAGACAAAAAAACCAATTTTCAATTTCACATAAATCCATTGAGATTGACAACATAAATCTTGGCACATAACCCAGTGCCAACGAGAATCGAAATGGGGCGATAAAAGCATAGAAAATGGAAAAAAAAAAAGGAAAAAGGAACAGAGAGAGAGGGGAGGAAGGGAGTCCAATGGTTCGTCCCCAGCTTAAATTACCCATGGCAAGTGAAAGCCTCATTAGGCATAAAGGCCAAAACATAATTATAAACAATTCTGGGAAAAGCAAAAAAAAAACAACAATATTCTCAAGATGCCAGCGACCTGCAGTTGAATGTCCTTTTCATGCCACAACAGTAGAAAAGCTCAAGCCGCTTGATGCTCCTTTGGAATTGGTTTCATTATGAGGCCAAGACTTTCGCTTTTTGGTATCTTTTGTTGCGGTGGTGGTGGTGTTGGCGGTATTGGTTATTCTCATCGTAAGACGATTTCTACTTATTTTTATTTTGTCTTCTTTTTCTTTGTCTGGCTTACACGCTTAGGGGTGGTTGCGAGGGAAACCTGTGACCCAAACAAGGCAGACAAATTGTAAATAACATCCCGTACGCATTCGTAAGTTCACATCTGGCGCACACACGTGTTTGTTTTGACTGGACCCGACTGTTGAACCTTTGATTAACGCGAGTTTAACTTGATTTTGATTTATTGAGTTTATTTTTCGACCAAAACTTTGCAATTTAAACAAGTCTAGACCTGGGATGGTAAATTTAACCAAACAAATAAAGCAACTAATTGGTTTACACTGTCCAGTCCTCCTAAAGTTGAACAGGGTGTGTACTAGGGTGCACTTTTTAAGAGCAAAATTGAAATTTAGACACGGATCCCCCTTAAAAGGTTCTTTTTGTATTATAGATAATAAATTTTCAAACAAAAAATCTGTATCAATGGGCGCGACGAGGCCATAAATTTTGCTCTAAAAATTACACATACGTCCCGTAAGCTACATCGAAATTCTAATAATGAAATCTGTGCTACATGGGTCAGATTGTCAATTTCTGTAAGTCTGGCAAGGTATTTCAATTTTGATAAAAAAAAATTAGCCCAAATAGCTTTCTTGGTTGCCCATTTCAGTCCCGGCCATGATGTAATAAGTATAAGGTGGTCGCGTCATAGGGGGGGTTTTTTTCTCTTTTTTTTTCTTTTTTTATGTGGTTGGGGGGGTGTTTGGGGGGAAATTTTTGGGTTTTTTGTTGGTTGCTTTAATCCTTAACGAGAAAAAAAAAATTAACCATATATTTTATTTTGTGATTATTAAAAAAATTTTTTTTTTAGGTGGGTTAAAGGGCAGTGGCGGTGAAAGTGGAATCAGCTTGGGTCATCAAATCCAAAAGAGCCATTAAATACCTTAAAGTGATGCTGGAAAAGGTCATTTGTCGGAGAGAAGGCAGCAATATCAAGCAGCGCTTAATCTAGAATTATGCTGAACACGAGCGGACCAAACCAGGGGAGAAGACGGCTTTATGCGAGAGTCACTAATTTATATGCGGCGCCAATCTGGCATCGTTCCCTAAAGTTCTCTACCTACATAAAAGGCGTATGTGGGGCGTACCGTATAAGTGCGCTCAGGGTTTCTTCTGCATACCGTACGGAGTCGGAAGATGCTGCCCACTTAGTGAGCTGACAGGGCTTCACGGTTGAGTGGGTCAAATCAACCTAACAATGGTACCCAGCAGCAGGAAGCGAGGCAGCATAGTGTCGAGAAGTGGCAACGCCGTTGGGACCAATCCTCTAAAGGTCACTGGATCCATAGCCTAATTTCGGTATTGTTGCCATGGCTGTCTAGAAATCATTAACCCAGCTTCTTAGTGAACATAGCTGTTTTAGGATAAAACATTATTTTTTGCTTTTCTAAAGTTGCCTTTACTAAAACTGAGTGATCTGAGTACACTAAGTTTTTTGCTTTTCACTCATTCATTAAATTCGTTTGTTATTTTCATTCATTCACACTCAGTTGTTTTGAGTATTCAAAAATTGACATTCATTGTGACCGAATGCGAAAAAAAATTCATTCAAGTACGTTTGAGTACTCAAAAACTGGAGTCATATTCTTGAGTACTCATTGTTGCTCACAATTTGAGTGCACTCATGCAGACCTCTAGTTGGTACAGTAGGCTGCAAATGTACCCCACTGCCAGTCTAAGGGTTAAACACTTTAAATGTGGCCGTTTCACTCACTCACATGAAATTAGTAGGCTCACACTCATTTGTCAACATACAATAAGGGAGAGATTTTATGGACGGAACCACCTTATACTAATTCCATCATGGTCCCGGCTATGAAGTCATTGCCAAAAATGGCGTTGCAACGTCAGATGTGAATGCACACATCTCCCCACCGGGTGTGGCGCTCCCGTTTCCTTTCGCTGAAAACGAAACTACGCATCTTTAATACCAGCGTAAAGTCGATTCTGTTATATAGCTCAGAGTCCTGGCTAGTATCTGATCTAATAAGCAGAAATCTCCAAACTTTCGCGAACAAAAGCCTAAGTATCATCTGCCGTATTTTCTGGCCTCTCACCGTTACAAATGAAAATCTCGTAGAGCATACAGGAAGCTAACCCATCACAACAGAGATAAAGAGACGCAAATGGATTTGGATTGGGCACATTTTACGAAGGGAAGATAATAATATCGCGAAGATGGTTCTGCAGTGGAACCCGCAAGGCAGCCGGCAGAGAGGTCGTCCCAGCAGACTTGGATGCGCACAATTCATGCAGAAACCCGAACAAGTTGGAGCGAACTAAGGCACAATCGTTGGAGGAATTTTGTATTCGCCCTATGCTCCTCCTAGGACCGATATTCTTCTAAGGTATACAAATACGAGGTGTGTTCAAAAAGTATCGCGAATTTTGAATTTTCGCGGGTTACGTATATTCGAATTTTGATTTTTTTGTGGCGTTATGTTGGTACTCATGTCTCTCACTTATGCCGACAAGATCGGCCATTTTGAATGTTCACTTAATTGTTGACAGCTGCTTTGGTTGCACGTGTTTTGGATCGTCTTCGATTTTTACCTATTCAAAAAAAATGGATCAAAGAACCTGTATCAAATTTTGTGTGAAAAACGAAATTAAGTGCGCGGATGCATTCCGAATGTTGACTGTGGCATACGGAGAAGCTACCTTGGACCGAAGCAACGTTTATCGGTGGTACAAAATGTTCTCAGAAGGCCGAGAAGATGTGAACGACGAAGAGCGTGCCGGACGCCCGAGCACTTCAACAACAGACGAAAAAATTAATGAAGTGGAGAAAATGGTATTGGCCAATCGTCGAATCACCGTTAGAGAAGTTGCTGAGGACCTAAACATATCGATTGGCTCGTGCCATTCGATTTTTATCAATGATTTGGGCATGAGACGGGTCGCCGCGAAATTCGTACCAAAATTGCTCAATTGCGACCAAAAACAGCATCGCATGAACATTGCTAATGAGATGTTAAACTCTGTCCGCGACGACCCAAATTTGCTCCAGAGGGTCATAACTGGTGACGAATCGTGGGTTTATGGTTATGACGTGGAAACCAAAGCTCAATCATCTCAATGGAAGCTGCCGCACGAACCAAGACCGAAAAAAGCGCGCCAAGTTCGGTCGAATGTGAAAGTTTTGCTGACAGTTTTCTTCGATTGCAGGGGCGTGGTGCATCATGAGTTCTTGCCACAGGGAAGAACGGTCAATAAGGAATATTACCTGCAAGTTATGCGCAATTTGCGCGAAGCAATCCGCCAGAAACGCCCGGATTTGTGGAAGAACAAAAATTGGCTTTTGCACCACGATAACGCCCCTGCTCACACATCGTTGCTTGTGCGCGACTTTTTGGCCAAAAACAACACACTAATGATGCCGCAGCCACCGTATTCCCCAGATCTGGCCCCCTGTGACTTTTTCTTGTTCCCTAAACTGAAGAGGCCCATGAAAGGACGACGTTACGCTACGCTTGACGAGATAAAGACGGCATCGAAGGAGGAGCTGAACAAGATAAAAAAAAATGATTTTTTGAAGTGCTTCGAAGATTGGAAAAACCGTTGGCACAAGTGTATAATATCTCATGGGGATTACTTTGAAGGGGACAAAATAGATATTCATGAATAAATAAATAATTTTTGAAAAAACACAAAATTCGCGATACTTTTTGAACACACCTCGTACGAGCTGTCAAGTAATAGGCTGTTCTAATAAATCGTTCTATCTCTTATTTACCATTAGGACCCGAAGGTTATCAATAAAAGGAAGTGTGAATGCAGTTGCCCACCAACTGCACAACTTATGGGGGACGGTCAAGCCCTATGGGGCCGGGTGGCTCAGCGGCTGTTACCCTGTACATGGCTGCGACTCAGACCAAAGTACCTTTCATCGTCTAAAACTAAGAGTTTACCACGATATTGAGATTTGACAGTTTGTGTTTGGTCAGGTGTGTAACTTGGTGCTCTTTGCTTACGTCTGGCAACAATATTAATTTTTTTCAGCACTTTTCTGATGTGTTGTTGGCTGCAATTAAATTTTCTGGCTGCATTTCGTTGACTTATGTTGTCTTTGTTATTAAAAGTTGGGTTAGCTTTCTGACAGCTTGGCCGGTCATAATGTTTGCTTGCCGACCATTTCCAGCTTCTCTTTTTATTATTTTTCGTTGCAAAATACTAATAATGAGTTTGGACTTGCCCATTTGGGTAAAATGGTTGACTGTAAACACTTTACCTTTGTCCGCGTGCATTTCGTAGAATTTTACAACGCGATCACTAAGACGTTCTTGCTCGGACGGCATGATGACGACTACTTGTCAAAATTTTTGTCAGGGGGCATAAAAACGTGCTGACAGGAAAACAAAGAGAAAGAAATGTCAACCAGAAAGCGTTTATGTAAAGCTCAGCTAAGGGCGCGCTCTCTCAAAGTTTGTTCAGATTTTTAGTTGTCACCCGTTACATAAGATTGCAAGTAAAAGAGTAAAGAGAAGAAACGGACTAAAAAACAATTTTGATTTTCTTTAAATTTTACTCCCTTCCCCTCTCCCAAAGTGACCAATCTCGGGTTGGAAAAATGGGCAGAAATAAAATCAAAGCCCCCAAAAACCGACACCCCACTTATTTTTTTTTTTTTTTTATTTTAACCCCCTTCATAAGTAGACCCCATCCCCCTCGATGGGAATAATAGAACCCCCCTTTTGATTAAATACTTATTGAATTCTTATCAGCTTGAACAAATCGAATCTTTTCATGATCTAGGTATTGCCCTTGATCACAAATTAACTTTTGGCACTCACATTGAACTCCCTGTGAATAAAACCATGGGTTTGCTAGGTTTTATTTAACGCTGGTCTAAAGAGTTTAATGATCCCTACACGGCTAAGCTGTTATATACATCCCTATTGAAGCCCTTGCTTGAAATTTGCGTCCTGTATTTGGAACCCCCAATCATTAACCCTCCGTAAGCGCAATGAATCCGTCCAGAAGCAGTTCCTTTTGTTTGCCCTTAGCAAGTTGAGTTGGGACTCTTATACATATATCCAGACTAAAGCTCTTAGACTTACCGACTCTTGAACATAGACGTACTACTACTGTGGGCAAAAAGTAGTCGGAATTTGTCGATTTAAATCATTCGGGCTAACATTTTCGCCCACTTATTTTTTTTTTTTGTTGGCAGCACTGTCACTGACTTACATGTCAAATTTCATGTCAAAATATTCATTATTGTTTGAGTTACGCTTGGTTTTGTGACACGCAAAAAGTGGTTTCGGCGATGGTTTTGAAATGTCCGAAATTATTCAACAAAGAAGTGCGATTAAATTTTGCTTCCTGAATGAAATTACCGCTGCGGAAACAATGAGAATGTTGCAGAAGGCTTACGGCGACCAAGCTCTGCCAAAATCAACAACATTTGACTGGTACAAATGGTTTAAAGAAGGCCGAAAACACGTCGAAGACGAACACCGATCTGGACGACCATCAACATCAACTGATGAGCAACACGTCAACAAATGCAAAGAATTGGTGCTCCAAAATCGTCGATTGACTGTCCGCGACCTTACTGAACTTGTTGGAATATCAGAAGGATCAGTAAAAACCATTTTGAAAGACCACCTGGGCCTGAAAAAGTCAAATCTCGTTTGGTGCCAAAATCGCTCAATTTCATTGAAAAACAGAACCGCGTTGAAGTGTGTGAAATAATGCTTCGACTATCAGGACAAGTTGAAATGCATTATTACGGGCGATGAGACTTGGATCTTCGCTTACGACCCGGAAACAACCGATCAATCAATTGAATATCGTGCCAAAGGTGAGCCAAGACCGAAAAAATCACGCCAAAGTCGCTCAAAAATCAAGGTCATGCCGACTGTTTTCTTCGATTATCGTGGTGTCGTGCATTATGAGTTCCTTCCGCCGGGCCAAACTGTCAACAAGGAATATTATTTAAGTGTTATGCGTCGTTTGCGTGAAGCTATTCGCAAAAAGAGGCCAGATTTATGGGCCGACAACTCTTGGCTTTTGCACCACGATAATGCGCCATCTCACACTGCGCACGTTATTCGCGAGCATTTGGCCAAAAACATCGACACCATCGTCGTTTCGCAACCACCGTATTCGCCTGATTTAGCTCCGTGTGACTTCTGGCTATTCTCCAAACTCAAAAGACTACTCCGAGGACACCGTTTCGAGTCGATTGAAGAGATTAAACGTGAATCGGCACGCGCTCTGAAGGCCATACCTGAAAGTGACTTCTTGGCATGCATCGAGGACTGGAAAAAACGTGTGGCATCGGGAGTGGATTACTTTGAAGGCGATGAAATGATTTGGAAGAATAAAAAGATTTTTTGATTTATAAACAAATTCCGGTTTTCTCTATTTGTAGTACTTGATAATGTTTCTGCACAAGCTTATGAAGGGTTACATTGACGCAGAGTACCTACTTGGGTGTGTGAACTTCAATGTCCCATCAAGACAACCACGATACTTTATACCCTTGAGGCTTCCTTGGGCCTCTTCTTTATATGCCGCCTATTGTCTGTTTCGCATTCTGAGTAGGGATTATAAGAAGATCTTTCCTATTCTCAGTGATATCATTTCCTTAGCTTTAAGTATTTTACTTAGCTTTAAGTACTTTTTTGAACTTCCAACGTTGCGAGCAGGGGCGTAGCTGGTCATTGTGACTAATGAAGTTTCCCCAACGGATCAGAAGGCGTTCAATTTAATCTTTGTTTGCCTTTTCATCCCTTTTTATTTTGTATCATATTGTAACTGTGTCTATTAGACGTTGTTGCAATTAAAATAAAATATTAAATAAATAAAAATTTCACGGCCATTTTTTTCATATGAAACGAATTGATCGGCACGAAAAATTTGTTGCACACGACGCTTCGGTGCTGGGAAAGCCAATTCGATTTGTGACAAACTTTGGACTTCTTTAATTTATACGAGAAAAAACTAGCTTCGTCTGTGCCGAAGTTTAAATACGCTTGAAACTTTTGTGACCACTGACTTAATTTATAAGCTTTATGTCCTGTGTCATTGGGAAATTAAATTAAAAAAACTAAAAAATTTGTATGGTACCTACAAGAAGTGACCATCCGATTTTCGCGGTTCCGATATATGTGCAGTGTGCAGCTAAAAGATGACCCTGTGCAAAATTTCAGCTCGATAGCTTTAAAACTGAGGGACTAGTTTGCGTAGAAACAGACAGACGAGCGGACGGACGGACAGATAGACGGACGGACAAAGCTCAATCGACTCAGCTCGTCATGCTGATCAAGAATATATATACTTTAAGTGTTTGAAGATGATTCCTTCTATGCGTTCCAAACTTTCTTTTTTTGGTCTACTCTTAAATCGAAAATCTTCTTGCACGTTTACGATGTCATAAAGTTAGAATGTATGCTCAATTATTTCGTTCTGGAATGCAAGGCTCATGAGCTTTTCATTGGGAAATAACGGCACCTTATTAAGTCTTGTACTTTACATTGATTTTGCAAGCTTGGGAATTGTTTAAGACGAAACTAGGCGAAAAAAAAGACTTAAACAATTTATTAGCAAAGCAAAGACAACGACTTTATGAATTTCTGCCGTTCAGTTATCCATTCAGTCCCAGTGTGCACTGGGCTTTAAGCTTGTACAGAAGTTTAAGATGAACCAAAAATCCACCGACAGATGGCGTTTAGTGCCCCTAAACGAAACGCCATCTATGTTTGAAATTGTTAACAATTTGTAACAGGCAGCTTAAAGCTTCACAAAGCTTTTACAAAAAAGAGTTTTCCCAGTGCTCGTCAGATGGCGCCACTGCGTCATGCCGTTAAACTCAAACTTGCATGACAATTAGCTAGAAAATCTGTGTTAATAGGGAAATCAATTTTAAAAATAATTTAAGGCTTTTTGGCAGCAGTTCTGTCTAGCAAAAACAACAACAACAACATGATTTGGCTTTTTAAGGGTTTCTTCTTTTTATTATTATTAGTAAGCAGCTGAAAAATGAGTTATTTGTTATTAGTTAAATGAAAAAATTGAGCAATAAAAGCAAGCCAACATTTGTACGAGTAAAACAAAATAAGTGGAAACAAATTGCATACGATTTGCACATTTCTGGTTTGGTTTTTTTTATAACATTTTATTAATGATAATAATAATCATATAAGTGGTATATATTCGCCTTGGCGTAGATAACATTTAAAAAATGAAGTAGCAAAACAAATTTAAGGAAAAATTCTACAACTTAAACTATTAAATTTTGAGCTGAAAATATACAAAGAGAGTTTTTATGCTTTAGAAATATTTCAATATTAGTAGGGAGTATTTTTTTTGTATATATTTTTGCTTTGATTTGTGTGTGTGTGTGCTTAGATATTAGAAGTATTAATTAAATGAACATAATTAGGTAAACATTAAAAAATCATTGGCACAAGTTGCAGTCAAATTAACAATTAATTAAGAAATTAAAGAAGAATTTTGTGTTAGTTTTAAATGAATGAAATTGCACAGTGGTTTAAAAGTTATTGTAGGGTTAAAGCTCACTTAATTGAACAACTGAACTTAGAAAGAACACTAGAGTGAGCAACTGAACAAGTGAGCAGTACAATAAAAAAAAGTATCAAATAAATTTACAAAAAAATTATTAAATAAATTCACTTAGTTTAAAGCTTAAATGAGAATACTTTTGGTCTAAATAACTAAATACATAAAGAAAATATGTTTAATATTTTGCAAGTGCACTTTGTGGCTGTGGCAAATCAATTTTCTCCTTGCCACACTTTGTTTTCAACAACCATTTCTCTTCATAATTACAACAACAACAACAATAATAATAACATCAACGACAACAACAACAACAGCAACAGCTAGCTCTCAGGTGAGCGCAATTGCAATAATGATAATCACTCCAATTACGATCAGACACAAAGTGATCAAATCATTGGGTGTAATCAGGCCCACGGTGCAGGCGACAAGTACGTGCTCGAGTGTTGTCAAACCGCCTCGTACAGCGGCGCCGCCACCACCTCCAACTGGTGCCAGTGCCAACGTCGTGGCCGGTGGTGCCACAGAGCGCAGCTCACCGAAAACGGAGAGGGCCTGTGAGCTGGTTGTGGGCTGTTCGTCCACCGGAAGTCCTTTGCGACGTCGCGTCTCAGTTTCATTGCTACCGCCGCCACTGCTGTTGCTGCTGTGCGGCTTCGCATTACGTGCTGTTGTATCGTCACCATCATCATCATCATCATCATCGTTGTCCAATTCCTTCAACTCTTCTTGCTCCACTTTGGTTTCATAATTAAGTTTCAATTCGGAAATACTCAAGTTTAATTGTGGCGTCTCATAAACAATGTTCTGTTTGAGTGGAAGCTGCATAATCGTGTCATTATCTACAGCATGCTCAAGACCCATTTGCAGATCGGCTTCGTTCAGTTTTGATCTTGCAATTTTGGCTTCCTTCAAATCAGTTTTAAGCTTGATTTCGGCAAGTTCTGGTTCGTTATATTTTAATAGAAATTCTTGTTCTTGTTCCTCAGTTTCGACCAGTTGAGTTTCCTTAACTTCGTCAAATATACTTTCGCTCAGTTTAGGTTCGTCAGTTTTAGTTGAAGTCGGTTTATGGCTCTCAATTTCCATGTTTTTAGATTTAATGTGACAATCAGCTTCGTTAAGTTTAGGTGTAATAAGTATTTGGGTCTTGGGATCAGTTAAATCAAGTTCAGTTTCCTTTAAATTGTTTTCAAGTTGAGTTTGGATCAGCTTAACTTGAGTTATTTTGGTTTCAATAAGTTCGTCGAGTTCAGTTTTGTCAAAGTCAGTTTGCTTATAAGAACTTCCCACTAAAGTTTGGTTACATTTAGGTATTTCGAGTGCACTTTCGTTAAGATTCATTTCGGTAAGTTTGGTTTCTTTAAGTTTTGTTTCGTCAAGTTTTGAATCGTCAAGTTTTGTTTTGTCAAGTTTTGTTTCGTCAAGTTTTGTTTCGTCAAGTTTTGTTTCGTCAAGTTTTGTTTCGTCAAGTTTTGTTTCGTCAAGTTTTGTTTCGTCAAGTTTTGTGTCGTCAAGTTTTGTTTCGTCAAGTTTTGTTTCGTCAAGTTTTGTTTCGTCAAGTTTTGTTTCGTCAAGTTTTGTTTCGTCAAGTTTTGTTTCGTTAAGTTTTGTTTCAACCAGTTTGACTTTTATAAATGCTTCTTCAAATTTAATATCGTCAGGTTTAGTTTCGTCAATTTTAGTTAAGTCAGGCCTATTATCGTCAAGTGTAGTTTTTACATATTCGTTTTCAAATTTAATTTCGTTACGTTTAGCTTTGTCAAGTTTAGTTTCGTCAAGTTCTGATTTCAACAATAAATTTTCAAATTCAATTTCGTTAAGTTTTTCTTTAACATTTATTTCCAGTTCAGTTTCCTTGGGTCTATTTTCGTCAAGTAAGGCTTTTTGAACTGTTATTTCATCAAACTTAAATTCAAGTTCAGTTTCGTCAAGGCTAGTTTTGCCAAGTTTAGGTATGTTAGGTCTGGCTTCGTCAAGTTTAGTTTTTATAAATTCATCTTTAAATTTAATTTCGTTAGCTTCGCCAAGGCTAGTTTTGTGAAGATTAGATTCGTCAAGTTTAGTTTCGTCAAGTTCTGTGGTCATAAATAGTTTTTCAAATTCAATTTCGTCGAATTTTTCTTTATCATTTATTTCCAGTTCAGTTTCCTTGTGTCTTTTCTCGTCCAGTAAAGCTTTTTGAACTCTAATTTCATCAAAATTAACTTCAAGTTCAGTTTTGTCAAAATCAGTTTCGTTAAGTTCAGTTTCGTTAAGTACAGTTTCTGATTTAATTGCGTCTACGTCAATCAGGTCAAGTTCACTTCCCATAAAATCCATTTCTAATACGCTTTCTTCAAGCCTAGTTTCAATGAGTTTTGTTTCGTTAAGTTTGATTTTTCCATTGTTAGCTGTATCGAGTTCTGTATTCTTAAATTTAAACTCAGTTTCGTCAAGCTCAGTTTCGTTAGGTAAACGTTCGTCAATTGGTTTTTTGATAGCCCCAAGGGCATCTACTTCATCCTCCTCGGTTATTCTCAAAGTGTTCTTGCCATCTTTATCGTTTCTACATAAAGTCTCACTGGCTAATTGATAAACCTCTTGACTCAGGCTTCCAGTTTTAACCTGATTCAAAGCTTCATTAAGTTCAAGTTGCTCTTCTCTCAGGCTCTCTAGTAATTCCTCTTCTGTGGGCAAAGGTGGAAAGTCTTCAGGCTTCAGCAACTCCCTTTTATCACACTCGGTATCCGTGTCTGTTTCCTCATCTGTGGATTCTATAGATACCTCTGATACATAATGCTTTCTAACCTCAAAACGTGTATTGTATATAGTTTGCAGTACCAGCGAGGCGTTGGCCTGATTAGCTAAGGGAAAATCGCTAAGACTAACATTGCCCGAATCGGGATTGGAAGAGGTTTCCTCCAGCGAACTCAGTGAATCAAATTGGGTTTTCTCCTGCTCTTGCTCTTCCTCTGGCTCCATTACAATGCGTATTTTGCTGGCATAGATGCGATTAAAGTTGGGCGATAGCTTCAGACTGGTCTCCTCCTGCTCCGGTATGGTCTCTAGCTTATAACTATGACTACTACAATTGCTAGCACTATCGTAAGAGGGAATGGTGGTGTTGGTGGTGGTAGTAACATCAAGTTTAACATTCAAATTTGGTTTATTAGTAGCGGTAGCTGGGTCGAGCTGGGTAGCGGGATTAGTAGTAGTAGCAGCAGCGGCGGTAACTCCTGGTTCGGGGGCAACTCCTTTACCTGTCTGGTTGTTGATCGTATGCTTGCGACGCTGCTGTTTGGTGGGCTCTTCTATGCCAAAAATGGCCGCCAACTCCTCGCTAGAGTTGTACTGTGAGGGCGAGGAAGAGCTGGTGGCCACCGGTGTCAGTTGAAGTGGCGACCGTGCACCGGCGGTTTGATGCTCATTCTCACTGCTGCTGCTGCTGCTGCTGCTGTTGGTGTTGGTGCTTATGGTGGTTTGATTTGGCGTGGATTTCACTTCATACGAAGTGGTGCTAAAGGTCTTGATCGGATCAGTGCTGGGTGCATGATATTCACTGCTCTGTGACTTGATGTAATCACTCGAGGAGTACGGATTGAAAGAGGTAATGCTCGAGGATATGGGTCGACTGGCAGTTGTGGGACTGGATGACTTGGCCAGGCAATCGCTGCTGGAGCTAAACGAACTGGCTGTGGTGCTCACATTGGGTGGACAACTGCCGCCGCTGCCACTGGTCATACTGGGAGCTGTGGTGCGCTGATCATCTGTAGTGGTACTGGTGGAGCTACCTCCCGTCTTGGCCTGTCGCTCACACTCCTGCATGATTTTGTCAATCTCTTCCAGTGTCTGCTGCTGAGTTTTGCCTGTCTCTGGAACGGTACAAATAAGAGTGGCATCAGCAGGAGCTGGTTGACTCCCAGCATCTCTAGTGTTGCTCATATTACAGTCAGCCAGATTATCATAGTCCGGATTTGCGGCCAATTCGCTCAGTTGACGCATGCAGCGACGTGCTATATGCTCTATCTTATCCGATTGTATGGGATCCAGTTTCTTGATGAGATTGGGCATAACCAAAGGCTGCTCCAGTGGCTGTTTGACTTGCACCGCTTCATGTACAATCACCGGGGGTTCGGTGGTTACAATATCCTTGAGGATCTTCTCACACACTGCATTGGCCGCCTCGGAAACCTCGTCTATGGCTCTTATGAGTTTACCCTCTTTGTGTAGCTTACGTCCAGGTGGTGGTTCCACCAACTGTCCCTCATCTGGAAGTGTGTCCAACAACATTTGACCACAACGTTTGGCCGCCACAGAAACGGCTTCAATTTGTTGCAGTTCATCTTCCAGTTTTTGCTGTTCCTTGTTTAACTTGGGTCTGGCAGCCGTGATCAAAGCTTCCTTGCGTAGCTCCTTTAGTTCCTCACTTAACTTAAGGCTACTGGCCTGAGCTTGTTGAGCTATCTGGTTGAGGGCATCCTCTAGCAAGGGTTCGGGTGTGAGACTCTTGCGTGGTGCCGGAACTGGTGCCGTCAGACGTTCGGGTAACTGAGCTATGGCTCCACCTTGACTGGGATGACGAAAGGGTATGGCAACTTGAGGTTTCTTGGCCATAGACAATTCTTCTTCCTGAGCTCTTAGCTTACGCAACAAATCCCAGGTAGCAGGTACATCACTGGTATCAGCTTCCTTCTCCAGATGAGACAGGCTACCGGCACGCTCCAAGTTACGTGTTAGCTCCAAGTAGCTGTTCAGATCTCCACCCGAAGGTTTGGCTGCATCTCTCTGTATGAGGTTGTATATGTTGGCCGACTGGGTACGTGTGGCACGTTGTTTTTTGCTGACGGGGTAGACAAAACTGGACTTGGGTCCGGGTGGATCTTTTCTCAATGAACGTACGGCCAGATCATCCTTGATTAGATCGGGTGAATTGCTTTTCTTTTGGGGTTTAGGCACTGGTTCCACATGTAGATAATCAGATTGAGGTGCGGGAACTATAGGACCCACCGGTATACCGAAAGGTGGCTGCTTTTCAGCCGCACGATGTGGTAAGTTAGCCAGTTGCAAGTTTCTATAGGCCACATCATCTTTGACGGGATCTGGTTCGCCGGCAGGAGAGTCCTCCTCATCATAGTCAGCGGCATGAGCCAAAGCAAACTTCTCAAATTCACTGGGTGTGGGTACACGTAGCTTTTCCTTCGGTTCAGCTGGTTCGCTGAGACCCAGGGATTTGTAAATGGCCTCCAGCTCGTTAATGGCTTCCTCTAGATTTGCGGGCTTTTTGCGTGGAAAGTAGACGGGTGGACGTTCGGGATAGCTTACAACTGTTCCCTGTTGGTATAATTCACGCTTTTCAGCCACATACTCTTCGTACTTGTTAGGCAAATCCTGTCCAGAACTACGCCGGTCAAGAGTTTTGTGAATTTCCACATAGTTTTGTTGCTCTGTATTGCTGGGTTTTATATGCAAACTACCACACACAATGTTGTGATCTGGTTCCTTTTTAGGTGCAGGATTTGTGGCTCTTTTGGGTTTCAGTACCTCTGAGTACATGGGCACGGGATAGCTGCGTAGCTCACACAAACGTGAGCTGGATATGGAGCGTGGTTTGGCTACGGGTTGTGCCTGTTGTTGCTGTTGAACTGACGGTGTTGAGGGTAAGCCGCTTTTAGAGGTTCTTAAGATGCCACTTGAAGCGGGTGAGACACCTTGTAGCGCTCTGTCCATATCCATCATGTGTATGGGCTTGCGGGAACGTGGTGTGGCATCTGCCACATAGTGAAAATCGATGCCATTTGGCAGTGATTGCTTGCCAGGAAGTGCATTTCTTTCCGATCGCGTTATGAAACGACGACTTACGGGTGCACTTACTATCGAGGAGCTGGGTTGAGAGTTGAGTGAGTGCACCGACTGATAGTGTGGTGGTTGCCAGATACGATCATCGGACACACAACGTCCACTTTGATCGAAGGCATAGGAAACGGGACGTAAATCACTTGAACTGGAACCCATGGTATTCGCATGCACTCTTCTCATGGGATCTCTGGGTGGTGGTGGCGGTGGCAAGGGTTTACTCTGCATACGTCCATTGATATTCTGTAGATGTATGTGACTATCGTAGCTGATGCTACGTTTACCCTCATGCTGCATGGAGTTTTGAAGAGAAGGTTTCATTTGTGACGAGGCGGGTTGGTAGATGGACAAAGGCAGTGGCTGGGTTTTATAGCGTTGCGGTACCGTCGTTTGTATGTGCATGGGTACACCACCATGACTGGGTTCGCCATCGCGAGACAAGCGCTTGTAGTAACGTTCATTACGTGCCGCACGACTACGTCGACTCTGACTAGAGCCACCCTGCAGGGCCTGACCACCACTGTGTATGCTCTCATCGCTGCGATATTTCGAAAAAGTGGAAGAGTTCAGGGATATCAGTTCTTCTTCGCTAGAATGTCCACCAGGTACCTTGCCGCCGCCTGTTCGCTGAACTGAACGTGATTTGTGTGGTCCCACCGCTTCATTGAGTACCACCCGGCGATCCAGTGAATTGTGGGAGCGTTGTGGATAATAAGCCGCTTGATTTTGATAGTACGGCTCTGGATTTACCATTTCCAGTGGTAAAAAGAACTCATTATCGGGTGGCACTGGCTGTTGCTGTTGTGGCTGTGGCTTTACTATGTGATCAAATCCCAAAGGTCTGGTGCTTCCCCTTGAACCTTTACTGGGTTTCGTTTTGGATTTGCTGTTGTTGGTTTGACGCTGCGCTGGTATAAATCCTGCCTTACGATCCTCCTCACTGGATGAGGCACTTTCCGCTTCCTTTTTTTTGCGAAACAAACGACCAAAAGACCATTTCTGTTTGCTGGATAACTGTTGAGCCGAACCACCCATGCTGTGATTACTTCTTAAACGATCCATTTGCTCCAACTGTTCGTTGTGGTGAATATCTGCTGTGGTGGTGGTGGTGGTGGAGGTGATTTTCGTATCCTCGTCGGTGCTGTTTCTGTGTTCATGGGATAACTGTAGCTCCTTGGGCAGCGGTAGTTGTGGCCGCCAAGTAGTCTGAACAGTCTACAAAGAGAGAGAGAGAGAGAGAAAAGGGCCACATTAGTTTCATAAAACTTCAATCGGCTGCGAAATCTTGATAAGTTTTGTGTAAACATTTATTTTATTTGCACTTAATGGCCTCTCAGGTCTCGTAGCTTGGTTAAATGATAAGATTTCATTGACTCAAAGACCCTGAGATACACAAACCTATGCTAACTTTTTTTAATGGCCTCACGTTTGCACTGTGGAACATTTGATGGAAATGCTTGACAGAAATTAAACTAAGACAAAGCAGTTATAATATTGCGTTTTGGAGAAAGAGCTTATTAGTTTAGAGCGGGAGCTGAACAGAAATCCACAACCAATTTGTTTTCTTTTCAACTGCAAGGAAGAAAACCAGAAGCGTTGGCACACTGAAGAAATGTCAAATGAAGAGAGATCGAAAGAGGTAAAATTATTGCTAAAGTTTCCTCTACAGCTCTAACCTACAAGCAAGAAATCTTAATAAAAACTTCATGTAGTCACGGTATATGCAATATGTAAGAAAGGCGCAGCGTTACTTTACTAAGGCCCGGTTTCTCAATGTGCGGTTAGTCAACTGGACAGGCAGTTTAACCGAATTAGCGTCTCTCATGTTGTGTGTGGCGCAATCGGAGGAACAGACTTAACCGCTGCTCGAGCACTGGTTAAAGTTAACCGCGAGTTCAGTGCCTATGAAATTATCGATATATTTGATCGTTATACAACCTCCAACTTCCAACAAAAAGTTAAACGTGGCATGTAGAAAAACCACATGCTACATGTAGAAATAAAAAAAGTAAACGAAACATGTTGAAAAATTAAATGCTGCATGTACAAAGGCAAATGATACACGACTTGAGAAAAACACCTTATTTTCATATAGCTTCAAACAGCAATATAAATACCACACGAAAATTGAGGGTTTCTAGATTATCGTTTAGATATTAAAAGACTACACGAGCGTGTGGAAATTCTAAACGAAAATTGTAGCTCAAAATCTGTACTGAAAAGTTATATTTATACCCTTGCTGAGCCGAGTTGATTTAGCCATGTCCGCCTATCTGCTTCTATATTATCTCCTCCGACAGTTTAAAAGCTATCTTCACCAAACTGTGCACTAACTCTTTTGGTACATATACGCTGCTCATTTGTCGGAACCGACCGGATGGGATAACTAAAGGATATAGCTGTCATCGGAACGATCGGTCGAAACACTAGTTTTAGAGATAAAAACTTTCTTGTTTTCAATGGAAACGCGTCAGAACTTCGTATTTGGCTTTCCCATGATTCCACTAAGTCTGGTCGAAATCGGACATCTATATAGTATAGCTGTCAAAGAAAAGTACTGGCTGAAAAGTTGTCTTAGTAAAACTTTTTTGTTTTCAATGGAAATATCTTAAAACTTGGCATTTATTCACATAATTTTACAAAGTTTTGTCAAAATCGAATGACTATAGCATATACATAGCTCCCAAAGGAACGATTGGTCGAAAAAATAGTTCTAGTGAGAAAAACTTTATTATACTCTGTATCAGAGGTACTCAGAGTATATTACGTTTGTGCAAAAGTGTCCGTCTGTCCGTCCGTCTGTCCGTATGAACAAACATATCTCAGAGATGGTAAGAGATAGAGGTTTCACATGTATGGAACATATGTTTCTTATACTTTCAGGCAGGTCAAGTTTATTTTCAATTTTGGCCACGCCCCCTCCCGCACACCCAATACCGAAAAAACCTCATATCTCCCACAGTTTTATAGATAGAAGGTAGGAACTTTCTGGACATATTTAGTATTCGGGATTCTTTATCGATCCGCTGATTTTAAAGATCGGATGGACGATATTCGATTAATAAGGAAAACCACCAATAATGGGCAGCACGGGTCGCAACGGTAATGGGCAGCACTTCACAGATACAGAGTATGTTATAGTAGGGCTTGACCGACTATCTCTGTTGTTGTTTTCAATGGAAACGTCCTTATCATTGGCATATACTTATTTTATATACTTTTACACAATTCTACAAAGTTTTGTCAAAATCGGATGACTATGGCATATAGCTGCAGTACGAATGATCGGTCGCAAAAGAAGTTCTAGTGAGAAAAACTTTTTTTGTTTTAAATAGAATCGCCTCCAAATTTCGTGATTGTTAGTTTGTTATGCCTTTCCTTGATTTCAATAAATTTGGTCGAAATCGGACATCTATATAGTATAGCTCCCATAGAAATGTAAGGTCCAAAAACTTTTTTGTTTTCAATGGAGGCTGCAAGGGTATACACAATTTCAGCCGAGCCGAAGTTAACTTTCCCCTATTTTTTATATGGGCTGGGCCCTAAAAGTGGCGTGAAGAAAAGCTCATGCTGCATGTAGAAATGAGAAAAGTAACCGCGGCATGTAGAAAAGCTACATAAGCGAAGTGGGTGGAAAATTCCAGTGTTGGAAAACAACATTTTAGGCTCCGACGGCGAACTAGTCCTAACAGTGGCGTACGCAGTATTTTTTCCTGAATCTAAAATTTATCATGAAAATGTACATTCAAGGGCCGGGACTACCGAGAGGAGCCCGGAGTAAATAAACTATGTACAACATGAGCCCGTACTTCCCTTCCGCCGGGCCTGCCTTTGCCCCATCACCTAAACAACAAATTTGTTTTGTTTTCTCTGTGAATAATTGACTTACGAATTTTATATATATGTATGTTTAATAAACGTTCCTCAATATGTTTGATTTATCTAGTTACAAGCGGTAAACAATTTCAATACCCAAATTTATCAAAGCCGACCTGCTCCAGGTCAACTGATGAATATATTTCAATAATGAACACAAAACCAACAAAAAACTTCAGGACACTACAAATGGATGGTTTGTCTATACAGAAATGTTTTAAGGGTCTCCCGTAGCAGTCGTTTTGGATGTTCCTTTTTATACTCTGTGTCAATGAGACTGCCATAGAAACGATCGTTCGAAAAACTAGTTTTAAGGAGGAAAACTTTATTGTTTTGAATGGAATCGACATCAGACTTCGTATTTATACGTTTTCTATGCTTTTTCATGATCTCACTAGGTATAGTACAGCTGCCATAGAAAAGTTAGGTTTGAAAAACAGTCTTAGTAGGCGTCCTGAAAATTTATATGAGCTTCAAGAGTATATAAACTTTAGCCGAGCCGAAGTTAGCTTCCCTCCATTTTTAAGTTTTTGACATGTACATATGTAATAGCCAGGAGGAAGCAAGGACTTGACCGACTTACTTGCTTGTTGTGTATGGTTATTTGATGATTTAGAAAAAAATTGGAACAAATTTGAGGATGTTGAATTTTTATCCTTCTCAATGAATTCAAGATGTTTCTCCAAAAAAACCCCAAATTTAAAACTCAATTCCGTCATTTCTGATCCCTTAATATTTTCCGGGTTTTACAGGAATTCCGAGCTCAGCACCACCAACATTTAAGAATAAGGTAAGATTTATTTGCAGAGGAGATCATTTCAAGTGAATACAATCAAAACTATTTAGTTTGTGTGTACTTCTGTACATAACCTTTAGCTTGAGAATTTCCTAGCTAACGAAAATAAATCGCTAATACGTGCTCGAAAAACATTACTGACTTCCTAACGAACAGTGGTTCATGAAGTACTAAGGTAAAAGCTTGTTTGCTTGCAAAAAAAGGTAAAATTTATGATTTTTACGAAGGTTTGTAGATGTCTACCAATTATACATATTTTAAAATTTTTTTTTGCTAATTTCTTTTCTTACTTCATACAATTTTTGTAGCATAAAATATTTCTTATAGCATTTTTTTGAGTATATTCTTAATTGAAACTTCAGTTCAAGTATTTGGAGAGTTCCGATTTTTTTCTCAAAATAATGCAATTTGTTCCACTGTGCATGGCTTACATTTACATGACAACTAGAAATAGTAAAGCTTTAAAAACAAAACCTGGGTCGTTGGTCTCCGCGGAGAAGGTTTGTCAGGTACTCGTCAAGTGGAACTTTTTTTTTGCAAATTTTCTTTATCACTCAAATCACAATTTGCATACAGCTCCCACGCAAGACTTAAGAGTTAACTGGGTCTCTTGACAGAGCAGGAAACAGCTGATTATTTTACAATTTAGATAGTACTTAGCATAATACTAATTACTGGGCTCAAGAGGAAGAGATTAGCATATAAGCTCGCTTAACAATTTCAAATTGAAAGCCTCTCAAAAAAAAAACTAATTAATTTTATTTTATGGCCACAAACAGAACCCACATTTCAATTTCAATTTGTTTCTTATTTGCGCGGATATTATACAAAAATAAACCAAATTGCGTGTGAAATTTCATTTTTTCTGTTTTGTTTATACAAAAAAAAAAAAAAGAAAAGCTCTAGCACTGCCTGCCTGACTGATCTGGACGCATCATTTCCGTTGCTGACGCTATGGAAAATAGCTCTGATGACGAACTTTGTTATAAGAGAGGCACAGCACAGGGTCTACACTTGTTTCAATTTGAAAGAAGACCACGCTACTCCCATATAAACAAACAAACAAACAAAAAGAGTGGAAGGCGTTAGCATGAAGAGATTATGCTTGTGTCGAATGACATTCGATATGGTTAGCATCTGGAGATGCATGAGGATCAATTGAAAGTGCTAATGTGAGATAAGTGTACACTCAGAAAAAAAACAACATCTTAGTATAATTAAATTAGTATTAGGGAGTCTGAAATGAAGCATAACATTTGACTTTTGTGTTAAATTCAAGAGAAATCTAATAATTATTTCTAGATGTCTTGACTTATCGCCTGTCCACGCAGGTTGTTAGTCAAAAGAGATGTAGGATGGGGATGAATTTTCCTGAATTGAATAATTACACCAGGCAACAAAATTATACTTTTATCAGTATATTGATGTGTTGGGGTGGCGATACTAGATGATTTTAAAGTTGCTTAAAATGCCTATTTTGAACCTTTAAGGCACTTGTTTGACTCTCTTTGATATAATCGGAAGAAGCTACTTCTTAACTTTAAAATAAACTTGGCCTAACAACTCTACGATTTTTTTCAAGGAAAGATTTACTCTTTTTAACTGCCCATAAGTATGCAAAGGGTGTTGAAATTTATTGGCTAGAATTCTATACAAATGACTACCCTAAGGTTCTGTTCTTGCATATCAGCAGTAGACTTTCTAACTTATGGACCATTCTTAATGGATGATGGACCATTTCTTAAGATTGGCTTAGGAATGCGTTTGGCTTTGAGCCAAGATTTTTCGGCCTAGGGAAGTCGTAATCTTAGATCATAATGGTCAAGCTATGATGACCTTGTCTTCTTAGGCATTTTCTAGAATTTTTTGTCTTACTTCAGTACGAAAAATTTTGATTCAAGAAATCTAGGTGTTTTTTGTTTTTGGAAAAAATTATGGTCAAGCTGCCCTGCTCACCAAAATGACATAAAAATAAGACAGACTCGCTCACTCTCTGAAGAGAGCACTTGTTTTTTTACCCTTGAATGATATGGTTGCCCACTTTGAAGCTTTAGGCTACAACACACAGGCTCTATAAAAATTCAATTTAGAAACCTTCGGGGACAAGCTAACCCCAATATTCTCCAAAGTTTCATCGTAATCCATATGAAATATAACTAAATGGACGATTCTTGGCTCAAAAACTACACTTTAAAAATGCAGCACCCGCCGAATTCCTTCGACCTGTACCCCTGTGACTTTTTGTGTTCTCAAAATTAAAGCGGCTGATATGGCAAAGAACGTTGATAAGAAATTAAGTTACACACGTTTAAACTGAAGTTACGAAGCAAAAGACACTTTCGTCAGACTCTGAACAAAAAAAATCGAAAAATCGTAAACTCATAGGTTGAGCACAGACTGCTTTGGGTAAAAACAGAAAAGAAATATCGTTTCGGTTTCGTTTTTCATGGTGTTCTATGCAGTTTATTTTCCGAGTGCCTGTAAAATGAGTACACTTTTTGGGAGCTCTGCTAGAAATTGTACCAACAAAAATTGTTCAAAACTTCTTTCACACAATTCTACAAGGTTTTATCAAAATCGGTTGACTAAAGCACGGAGCTGCAGTACGAATGATCGGTCGAAAAAGAAGAAGAAGTGTTAGTAATTCCACTAAGTTTGATCGAAATCTGACATCGAATAGTATAGCTCCCATAGAAAAGTAAGGTCCGAAAAGAAGTCTTAGTTATAAAAACATTTTTGTTTTCAAAGTAGGCTGTTTGTGCAAAAGTATGTAACATGCAAGAGGAAGCATTTACGACCCTATTATATATATTTCTGATCAGCATCAACAGCAAGTCGATCTAGCCATGTCCGTCCGACGTCCGTCCGTTTGTACGTATGAACAAATAGATCTCGGAGAAAACTTCGGCCGAGCCGAAGCTAACTTTCCCTTATTTTTTGTTTTGATATTTGTGATCATGGAAAAAGTTTGGTATCTACAAATACTTAAAGTTTTTGAAAGAATCACAATGATTTTTAATCTTTTTCGAACAAAATTACAATCAGCCTTATTCTCAATTCCACGGTTTTCGTACTAGATTTGGTCTTTAAATAACAAATCTTTTGCGGAAGTGGAATTAAGAACAAGGCTGAATATGTTCGTCATCACTTCCCATTTCTAGTTCACATAGTAAAACTCGAATGCATTGGACTTAAGTAGTGACAAAATGAAGGTGTATGTAGGGTTTTTTTCTTATGGACTTCCAAGTTTTCATTTAAAGCACAAAAACTGAAAACGAGTAAATATTGTTACGTTTCCAAGCGAGATTTCACTTGGTCTGAGCAAATACTTTAGAAGTCACTAAAATGAATAGCGGGCATTGAAGTGCATAGCAAGAAAGGTATCAATGTGATTCTATGATTTTACATCCAAATCACATCGAAATTCATATTTCCTTGACATTTACTTGTATGTTCGTTGTTAATTTTTGTGAATCAAAAGTAAAAGAAACTCAAAACGAGAGGGCTAAACTAACTTCTGCTGTGCCGAAGTTAAAATACCCTTGCAAATGCTCGTTTTGATTTAATGATTTTGACCAAATTTAGCTAAATCTGAATTGTTTCGACCGATCGTTCCTATGGAAGCTAAATGCTTAAGGCATCCTATTTTGCCAAAACTTTGTAGATTTAGGTAAAAGCATACAAAATCAATAAATACCCAAGTTTAAGGCGATACCATTTAAAACAAAAAAGTAGTTTTTACTAAGCCAATTTATTAAAACCATCTTTTGTATGGGAGCTATACTATATAATTGTCCGATTTTAATGAAACTTATTAGAGTTATAAAAAATCATTGAAAACCAATAAATACGAAGTTGGGAGACGTTTACATTAAAATCAAACAATTTTTTCACTAAAACTAGGTTTTCGACCGAGCTATTAGTTATAGTCATTCGATCCGGTCGGTTCCGACATATTAGCAGCGTGCAGTAAAAAGAAGACTCTGTGCAAAATTTCAGACACGCGGACAGACAGATGGTCAGCTCGTCACCCTGATCAAGAATATATATAGCTTATGGCATCGGAAAGGAATATTTCTATGCTTTGCAAACTTCTTTGCCTAATTATAATACCCCTTAAAAAGGGTACAAAAAGGAAAAAAATGTTAATCTTTTAGGACTAACAGTCATTTGTCACAATCTCTCGTTAGATAGGAGATATTCCTTAGCACATTGCAGAGGATTGATTTCGTTATACTATTCAAGACCTGCCACAAGTTTGGTCTTTCTGAATTATTCAAGGAATTGTCAACTTTGTTTCGTCCGGGAATTGATCTCGGGACTTGGGGCTCATATTAGGTACTCTTCAAACATTTGATTTGATCCCACGTATTCAAATTATCGATTCCGATTTGTGTAGTGATTGGGTCGGAAGCGATTTTTAAAACACAATGCATCTTCGCTTCACAACAAAGTTCTTCTCTCCGTGTTCTGCACATTGCAAACTTTTTTTATAAATGATTGTTACATTCCAAGCACTGAGAACTAGTAGCTGAAAACACACAGATTTCTGGCGATTAAGAAATATTTTCCAATAGTCCAAACTTGAAAAAATTCAGAAGCAAATCAGTAGGAGAGATCTATGAGTTTTATCCATTATTATCCAGCAACAAGTTCCAGTTAATACCATGTCATCTCCAGAAACTACCTACAAAATCATAACATTTCTGACAATATATCTTCCAGCATATTTCCTCAACTTTCTCAGAATTCATACACATATCAATCTTAATGTGGTCACACATTTCTTCACTTTGTCAACATTGATTTATAGCTTCAAATTTAGACAACTTTTACCTCAACGACAAAAAAAAAATCCAATAATCGACGTGACTCAGAATCAGTGAAAAGGCAAATAATAATTTTGAATTTTCTATATTGTGTATATAGAAATGTATTTATGTAAATTACAAGAGAATTTCCTAGTGAAATTTATGGTGTACTAAACAGCTGCGTAATGTCGGGCAACGTGCCAGTCAAAATTAAAAAAAAATCACACAAAAAAATCACTCATACGCAGTGTGTGTGTGTATGGCGTAAGCCGACTAAACAACAATAGAAATATACACATTTTTCAAACGTGCCCGCGATTGTATCTAATAGGAAACTATAAATAAGCACACGCAACTCCAGCCGCAAAAATCTACCCAAAAAAAGGAATTTTATTTGCTTAGATTCCCCAATTTCAAATGGCAAATCTCAAAAAAAAAAAAAAAAAAAATAGCAAGTAAAGTATAAATAAAAACCAAAAAAATAATAATTCACGCGAGTTTCTTAAACCGAAATTCTACCGACACGAACACGCGCTCGTTCTCGACTGATAGCAAAGGAAAAACTGCGCGAAGATCAATTGAAAAAGCCAAGCAAAAAGCTTCACCAAGCACGAGAAGCTCCCTCGAGGGCATAAAGAGCAGCAGGCTACAGAAAATTTAAGAGAACAGAGCTACCCCAAGAGTTGAAAATTAAATCGAACAAAAAACAGAGGTGAGATTTTAGCCCAAGGCAAAATCGCAATTAAGTCAAATCAAAATGAGTTTTCCCATTAAAATTATATTACCAATGTGAGTGAGTCAATGAACCTATTTCCCCCAAAAGGCTTTTCAATTAAAGCCCAAAAAAATATATAAAATTTAAGTTGAGGAGCATTTGTTAAGCGAGAGCTGCCTTTTATATTTCAATCGAAAAGTTTGACTTCTTAATTTTAAAATTTAAAAAAAAATCAAAGACCGCGAAATTAAGTTTGCTAGGTTATTACCATCAACACATATTTTCACTGAGGACAGCTCACATCAAGGACAGGAAACAAAGGAAGCAAATTAGAACTGGATTTTACACTTTAAAATGGCCTTGGATTAGAGGATAAATGGAATGTAATAGGAATGACTAAACTTTTTTTTTGCAAAGTGTTAGAGGTGATTTTACCAATTTGATGTAATAGTGCTGAGAACTAACGACCTGATCCATTTTCCATTACAAGAGCGGCATATTCTTTTATTTATGCAGTATGGGAAAAAAATACTATGATACAGTGGAATTATCGATTTATCGAACCAAAATATATCATTCTCTGCCCACAGCAACGACTTCTGTACGATTTTATGAGCTGAAGAAGAAGATGATAATAATAAGGTCTCTGAATAGACAGGATAAAATGTGTATGCATCTAATTTTTTAGCTTTATGTGCTGGGGTTACGAAACGTGTCAAAGCCCTAACCTAATCAGAACCACTTTCTCATCTTAGATCAAATACTCATACTTAAAAATGTCAAAATTGTACGATTATATGACATACAGCAGCAATATGATACAATAAATATACAAGGGAGCGCAACCAAAGTCACACAGTCGCTTTAAAAGTTTTTGACTAGCTTTCGATAGAAGTTACTCGCTAGGCCAGGAAATCGAAAGCGATCATGTCAGTTCGATACATCGGATTTCACCTTTGGATCATCGTACCAAGAACAAACTAGCAGTTACCCGGCATAATCTAAACTCATTATAAAGTGCAATCTTTACCACCCGTCTCACCCGGGTGTTTTCAAAATAATCTTAGCCTATTTCGGGTTTTTTTTGGCAGATCGCTCCTCTTATTTGTCACAGCTGAGTCGCCCTTTCAGCAACAGCCCGTCTCAGAGCTTATGCTTTTACTATTGTCTCTGGTATGCGATGCATATAGCAAATTGCTGGCGTCGATTGCTCGCCTGCTCCGGCGTTTCTGCAGAACTCTGATCCGTTTTCGTTTTCTAGGCATATTTCAGAAAGCTACCATATGAATTTTAACAAATTTCGCGCTTTTTTCGACCATTTAAAGAAAGTAAAACATCCTTCCTTTTTTTTAGTGTTCTGTTTGATGCTGAGTTCTGGTAGGTTTCCTGACAAAAGGATAGTTCCCAAATTGCTAAGGCAATTTATCTTGGTCGGTTGTTAAATGAGACCCTGTTCTCTGTTTCTTGCTATTGGTTGTTGTCGCCTGTCATTGCTACTGTGGACGATGATGATTTTGTAACAAAATCTACTGATGCTCTAGTAAAGCTATGTTCCTCCATAGCCCCCAGGGGCCGAGCACAATCGGCTATTTACACGCACACGAGACGACCGCATGCTGAAATCGGGCATATAGGCGTAAGCAGAGCTCTCTTTGCCTTCATTCGCTGCCCAGCCTTCGTTCAGGGCAGTTCAAAGCTGGGCTGTGTCGCTTTGATATCGCACACCAATACACTCTCTCTTTTTGGCCTCGCTCTTCTTGAACATCGCTGCTCTAGTAGCACATAAAGGACACATATTTGGAGCATTTCCTTGTATCTTTTTCTAAGTCCACTTTGCCTTACAGGCACAACTGGCTTCAGGGCCATTCGCCTGGCTTTCTCGTTGGAGTGGTAACACAATCTTTCCCAATATCTGTAGTTTTCTTCAACTGTTTTGAAATCGAGGTCTGTTTGGATGGTTCGGTTGCTTACAAGCCAGGGGGCTCCTCAGAATTTGGTTTTGGACCACTTGCAGTCGTTTGAACTGAATTTCACAAATTAACGTACCCCATACGGGTAGCGCAAATTGCCATATTGGTGAAATTAGCTGCTTGTATATCATTGTTTTGGCTTTCAGCGGTATTTTACTTTGATCTGCAATTAGCCAGTGCAGTTTCTTCGCTCTGGTCTTAAGTCTTCCAACAATTGTTGTGACGTGGCTTGAATACAATAGTTTTGTATCCAATTGGGCCCCCCAAATAGGCAAGTTAATCTTCTGTGACGAGGCGTTCGTTCATGATACCAGGTGGGTTGATTGGTTGCTGGATGTGCATGAAATGTTTGGTTTTGCTACGAACTGTTCCAGATTATCAACTAACTGTGCGCAAAAATTCAACGAAATACGCTCAGCCATTTCTGATCCGCGATCTGATTAACAAAGTCATGAATGCGCTCGTTTTCTGATCGTAAGTGATACATTTGTCGAGAGAAAATGGTACCCCAACCGCATCTTGTTTTGAAGAGTCGTTTTTAATCCGTTTTTCTGATCACTTTCGACTAATTTTCGAGTCATATTTGAAATCATTTGAGAGTCTTTTCCGAGTTGAGCATTTGCATGGGTCATTTTCGAGTCTTCTTTAAATTGCACATATACTAAATATCATTCAAAAGGACTCGAAAGAGGTGATTAAAGATAAAATGACCTTTAAACTTTTAGATCCCACCCTACTTTTGGAAGATCATATAAACATAAATTGCCGTTAAAGCTTCAAACTATTGAAAACCCGAAATTAAACATAGCGAAACACTCCGTAATGTCCAAAGTTTGAGTAGCGACTAAGTCATTTGGTGTCAGTGCACAATGGCGCACAAGCGCTCATTGAAAGAATCTGGGCACTGACTAGAGATGTTTTGAAGGCGCAATGATTTAACTGTCTAGCGGTTTCCGCCAAGCACTGTCATTCTTTCCGTGATCGATTGCTGCCAATAAAACAAACGCATGCCTCAAATCATCCAATCTGGGGCGCTATGTCAAGAAACTTCAGCTGGCAGCAAACAAGAGAGTTGCCTTGCTGAACGATCCATCTGCTCAAAATTTCTCCCAGCAATTGCTGTCTATCGGTAATGGCCGTGTTCCTGTCAATCGATTTGATTTCATTAATTTTTTACAATTTTGTCTCATCGAAAGGCGACCTCATTAGCAAAGTATTCCCGAAAATCATTGATAACCACAAAAACAACGAATGGTTGAGTGAGCGAGCAATTTTAGCGGCTAAGAATAAAGATGAGGATAACTTAAACTTTGTAACTCAGAATCAAATCGCTGGTGCTCTGCATTCATTCAAATCTAATGACTGCGTAACAAACGAAGACAACTGAATTTGTAAACTCTTTGGATGTGGATAAGCACCGCACAATTTGCAACTAAAGGTTGGCTCGATGCTTCATGAATCAATATCTTATCCAACTAAAGCTATGTCAACGAACCCGTTTGGTGATAAAAAAAAAAATTGTCAATGTTGTAAACGATTTGCTCCTCCTTTCACACACTTGCGTGAGTTTGTTACTATATACTCGATTCTTAAGACTCGATTTTCTGTACTCGTTACTCAGATATCGATACTAGGTATTCATAGCTAAGAACTCCTTATTAAATACTCGATTCTCAGTACTCGATACTCAGTGTTCGATACTAAGTAGTCGATTCTAAGTACTCGATACTTATTATTTAATGTTAAGAACTCGATTCTAAGTACTCGATACTAAGTATTCGATACTAAGTACTCGATACTCAGTATTCGATACTCAGTATTCGCTACTCAGTAATCGATTCTAAGTATTCGATACTTACTACTCGATTCTAAGTACTCGATATTAATTATTCGATACTAAGTACTTGATACTCTGAATTCGATACTCAGTACTGGATTCTAAGGTCTTAATACTTCGAACTCGATACTCGAAACTAAGCTTTCGATACTCAGTACTCGATTCTAAGTACTCGATACTTAGTACTTGATACTAATTTTCTCGATTTTCAGTATTCGATACTCAGTACTCGATTCTAAGTACTCGCTAAAAGGAACTCGATACTAAGTACACGATACCTAGTATTCGATATTTAGTACTCGATTCTAAGTACTCGATACTCAATATTCTAAGTACTCAGTACTCAGTGCGGGTGTGTTTGTATGCACAACAAAAGTTGCCATGTCAGCGTGACGCGTGATACGTGATGCGTGACGCTGAAATCAAATTTTACATCTTCTAAAATCTTCCTTACCAAAACTAAATATGTTTTACATCAAAAACTAATGATCAATGTGATTCACGCGGCGATACTCAATGGAAAAATCAAATATAAAGAAATTATCATTCCGAGGAATCTGATGATTTCAAACGAAGTGACAATTCACGAGGCCAATCCTTGAGAGTGAGAAGAAAAGATATTACTACATTCATTGAAGTTCGTCAAAAAAAAAATACTTAAACAGATTTAGTTCTTTTCAGATGCCCTAAGGTATGTTTGTACAATTTGTGTCCTAAGACTTAAGACTGAAACATTTCAATGAAAATGTCAAAAACAAAACTTAATCACACTAAAAAAACTACCTATTCCATGGAATTAAAGGCAACCCTCTTCATACTTTGAGAAGGAAATGTGTCACCTTTGTTTGGGCTGTCACTCAATTAACAAGCTCATTAATGTTCGGAATTTTATTTAAAAATAGCTACCCCAAAGGTAATATTAATCGAAACTGTTCTACTTAAGTCAAATAAATTTTCCAAATTTAAGTTCAAACAAATATTTAGACATCTGAAAAGCAAAACTCAAAGATGTGCGTCTGCTGTTGTAGGAAAATGCGGAAGATATTTTGTCTTTGTGAGAAAAGTAAAAGTAAAGTGCACTAAAGTGGGTGAGAGTTGGTCTCGTTGTACAAAACTAAATATAGCAAGACATTTGCTATATATAGAGGAATGTATAGATAAAGAATTGGGCTCTGCCAAGTGGCCAGAATATGGGTCACTAAGCCATTTACCTTAACTCAGAGGTGATGATGGTTTGTGTTAACCCAACTCAACCTTGACTTGCGGCCATAATAAATGATATGAATTATTTTGCTTAATTTTTCGAAAACTTTTGCAGCTGCGCAATGATTTAAGTCAAAAGTTAATGAACTGAAACAGCTTGTTATAAATTATATATACACATTTTTGCAGCCAAGTTTAATGACTGGGGACTTCAAAAGATGTCAAATAAAATAAAGAACCGAAAATGAAATTTTTGTTGTTTTTAAATGCCTCTGCCTATCAAACTGCCCTCGTATGATGAATTCATTTCAACACTTTTAAGTATTTGCAACATCCGCTTGAAATTCCACCTAAAAATCTAAGTCAGAGAGCAAACCAAGCTTATCACACATTATGCAAATGCCAGAAGAAAAGGCCAAAAGCAGAAACACCAAAAAAAAATTAAGAAATTTCAGCCAACAAGTGGTTCACCTGGAAAGTGTGCGGTGTGTAGACATGATTCATTGGGGATGCTTCAAACAAACAAATGTCCATTTGTCTGTCTGTGGCCGTATCTAATCTTTACTAATTTCTTTGCTCTAGAGTTCTTTCTATTGTATTCTGTACTGAGGGGAGGTCAATGACAGGCGTTGGTCCGTCTTGCAGTTGGTCAACTGGAAAAAAGGAGTGAAATGTCTAAAGAAAAGTTGAGAAACATTTTTATTTATGCACAGCACGTGTTGCATTTCTTGATGGAGGAGGAGCACAATTTTTGAGCTCCCTAGACTAAACTTGATGCACATATTTGTTTATCCAGCCAGGGCTAATGACTAGTGCGTGTTGTTGTTGTTGTTGCCGCAGCTCTGCCTTTGCCGCTGCAATGTTATGCTTTGCGTGAGTGAACAGCGGGGGCAGAAGAGTTGGTGGGAATAGGAGGGAGGGAGGGTTCACTTTATTGAACCAGGAAGTTTCGACTGGGTGTTTGTTTCTGGCATTTTTAATTATGAACATTTTTTGGTGGGTTGATTCATTGGTTGGATTATGTAAAAGGGTTTTGATATCTTGTGTTTTTAAAAGGCGAGAAAAATTGGTTGTGCCAATAAGGTGAATGACTTTTAATGTTTTAGTGGATTTGTAAAAAGTTGCTTTGATTTAGATTGGTTCTTTATATAAAAAAAACTTTTGCGATAGTGAAACCCAAAACAGATTACTTAAGCCAGAATTGTGCGTATAGTATTACGAATTAAAAATGGCTATTTTCTTTTTCAAAATGTTAAACAGAACTAATGAACCATTGCCTAAGTCTCAACCAATTTCCAAAGCAATTTTAACACTTAAAAGTGGTTTAGTTGTTTAACATTTAAATCGAACAGCCTACGTTCCACTCTGAAAACCAAAGAAAGTTTACATTTTGCCTTACTTTCGTTTAAAGATTTACGCGCGCTCTAAGGAAGAACATCGAAAAAGACATTGCAAGTGAGTGTTCTATTTCATTTTCAATAGACTAAAATCTTGGTTTATTGTATTTGGTAATTAGTTCCATTATATCAGCTTTTCAACATGGAATAAGAAGCGTCGATTTAGCAACAATTACTTTTTAGATCTCACTTTATTAATGATAAAAATAGGGGAAAGTTAACTTCGGCTCGGCCGAAGTTTTGTATACCCTTGCAGATTCCATTGAAAACAAAAAAGTTTTTCTAAGACTCTTCTAAGGCGAAATTTGGAGGCGATCCCATTTAAAACAAAAAAGTTTTTCTCACTAGAACTTTTTTCGACAGATCATTCATACTGCAGCTATATGCTATAGTCATCCGATTTCGGTAAAACTTTGTAGAAATGTGTTAAAGCTTATAAAATAAGAATATGCCAATAAAAAGAACGTTTTCATTAAAAACAAAAAAGTTTTCCTCACTCGAACTAGTCTTTCGACCGATCGTTCCTATGGCAGCTATATGCTATAGTCATCCGATTTCGACCAAACTTAGTGAAATCATGGGAAAGGATAGTTAACTAAGAAATACGTACTTTGGAGGCGTTTCCATTAAAAACAAACAAGTTTTTCTCACTAAGACTATTTTTTCGACCGATCGTTCCTATGAGAGCTATATGCTATTGCCATCCGATCCGGCCGGTTCCGACAAATGTGCAGCGTATTTGTACCAAAAGACTTCGTGCAAAGTTTGGTAAGGATAGCTTTAAAACTGACGGAGGAGGTAGCACAGAAACAGACAGACGGACACACGGACGGACGGACAAGGCTTAATAAACTCAGCTCGTCATGCTGATCAAGAATATATATACTTTATGTGGTCGGAGATGCTTCCTTCAATGCATTGCAAACATCCGCACAATTTTATAATACCCTCTGCAAGGGTATAACAAGTAAAGGCACTGTAGTCGAGAGTCCCGACTCCAAAATACCCTGTTCCCTTGGTTTCGTGTGTTGTCATTCATTTTCTACGAACTTGCCCAGCAAAACCAGCATGCGAGCATTTTGCGAGACTATCGCAGAATGCTCACAAACGAGCTCGCATGTAAGCAAGGAATGAGAGTTCATTTTTATAAGCGAGCCAGCATGTGAGCATTTTGCGTAATTACGAAAAATATCGAGTTTGGGACCAAAGCGCATTGTAGAAATATTGAAAAAATATAGACAATGTTAAAAAAATCAAAAATAAAAAAACAAAATAAAAAAAAAACAAGAAAAATAGGTTTTAATTTAATGCCTTGAGTTTGATTCGAACCCATGACCTCGCCGTTGCAAGGCAAATGTCTTGCCATTCGACCACCCGGGCGTGTAGATTTCATTGATCACTGTCATTTCGCCAGTGTCACGCGCGACCCGATTGTATCGGTGAGCGTTAAGATGTCAGTCATTCGTGTAGAGTGCCGCGGTCCTGAGTTCGAGTCCCAGACAAGGCGAGTCGGCGTACCGTACCCGGGTGGCGACGACTTACTACGGGCTCACAAACATATAATTTTTTTTTATTTTAAATCAAAAACGTATCACAGCAAATGTTTTAAATGACTCGCAAGTAATATCAAAAAAGTCTCGCAAAAGATTCCGCTAAATGCTTGCAACTATCGTAAATGATACTTTCACTGCCACAAACTGGACGACACATGAATCATTTTACTATCTTTTACCGAACCCGTATGCGAGAGTTTAGCCGGGTTAACTCACGCAATTCACTCGCTTGCGATATCGTTTGCGAGCGTTTGGTTTGCTGGAACGTAAAATCCATTTTTAATAAAGATGATTTTGTATCGTGCGTGAGCTTTTGTGACGCTTTCGTGCGTTAAGAGATTTTTATTTCGTAAAGCGTTCATGACGTGAAGGAAAAAAACGCTCACGGGCGGATCTTAAAAACCCAAATTAGTCACTTGGGTTTAATGCTTTTAGCTCTCTCCATCAATTATCTTCCTGAAATCCTGACACTTTCTCTTGTTCTTTTGGTAATCTCCGGCGCGAGGTCTAATTATCGTGTGAAATTTGAAAAAAAATTGTAACTAGATATAGGTCGAAAAAAGGGGTAAGGTGTTGTGCTAAAGATAATCCTTTTGAGTATCGATTTGAAATTTTTTGTTATTTTTAGGTGTTGGAAAATATACATAGAAAGATGTGGTTTCTTGTTGTCATTTTACTTCTAAACCTCTAATCATGTGGCAAACGTGAACTAGAGATGACTTGACTACACAGAGTAAAAAAAGATATGCAAAAATATTCATTGGATGATTTCCCATATCCATTTGGACTGGATGTGTCTTAAATATCCATTTATCAAACAATGGAACTGAAAAATCATCCAAAGGATATGAAAAATGATCATCTCTTGGATGATTTTTCAGCTCCGTTGGATGATAAAAGGATATTAAAGAAATATCCAGTCCAAATGGATATTTTTTTTTATCTTTTTTTTCTCTGTGTATCAACATAAATTTAAGTCTCATGTAATAGTCACTGTTGTTTAGACCCGACGTGTTCTTGCGCTGTTCAAAGGAATTTAATGACCCCTAGGTTGTACTTTCGATTCCTAAGTAGAGATCACTTCATCATCAATTTGATCGGTTGTGGCACAGCGGATAGAGGGTGTGCCTGCTGATTAAGAACTCGTGAGTTCGATTCCGCCTCGGAACATCTAATGAAAAAGGTTTTACTTTAAAAACTTTTTCACAAACGGTCACCTTCACCAACTACTGGCTATGGAGTAACTTCTCAAACTTTGCCCTTTGGATTCGGCATTAAACTGTAGGTCCTCTTTTTCTTGTGTTAAGCCAAATATTTATTTTTTTATGGTTGAGCAGTGGCTTTCTCTACAATAGGACCTACGCCGCCTAAACAGATGTAAGTATTTCTAGTTTGAAACTTCATACCCATCGAACAAATCAAACTCCATTGTTTAACCAAATTTGGCAAATAATTTCACAACTTAAAACTCTAACGAAACAAACTGAAACAAAAGTTTAACCAATTTTTGTTGCTTGCTTTTCACAAAAACTTAACAAACCATGAAAATTAACATTTAAAAGCAGACACAGTCATAAAAAAATAAAACATTTAATTATTGTTTTTGTGTTTGTAAACTCATATTAAAAATTCTGTATATTTTGCATATATGTATTAAACTCATAAGCCACAAAAAAAAAGTCGCTTTCATTTTCAAATGCCGTGGGCCAATGAACTTTTTCGAACTGAAAAAAAAAGATGTTTGACACGCATTTTGTGGGATCTTGACAGTGGGCCTTTGCTTGACTTTACCTATTGGTTTACCATTTCTGTTTGTTCAGAGACTGGGAAAAAAAGTGAGAAAAAAAACTTTCACTGGATGTCATTAATTTTCACCCCAGTTCAGGCGCTAGAGGTCGCCTCTGCCGTAAGCCAGGGGGCATTCCCCATCCCCCTCGACCAAATGCATAAATCGATTTTTAATTGACCACAAATGTGCGTTGTTTGCATGTTTTTTGTGTGTTTCATAAGCCAAGAGCTGGCTGCTAACCAGCCAACAGGTGCATATGAAAGTATCTATAAAATTATTTGTCAAAAATGAAAAGCCGGCTAATTTGTAGCATTTAGTTCAAAGCCCTTTATGGCGATACACAAAGAAATCAAATTTACATAATTATGCGAAACTGTTGAAAAGTTTTGCGTAATGTTTATGATATTTGATACAAGTCGTGGGATTTTTTTTTATTATTTAAATAAAATGGAAACGCCGCGTCAGGTTGAATGAAATTATTTGTTTTCTTTAGAACATTCACCGTCTTGGCACTAACGTTTGTTTGGGTTTCGTATGCAATGTGCGTAATTAAAGCGAATCATTTTTATGGAGAAGCTGCAACTGTAAAGCCTCACGAAGCGGAACCATTTTACTGTAACGCATTTAGTTTTCTTTTTTTGCACGCTTTTTTAGTTTTGTTTTCTTGAGATTTTAACTTGTTTTCATGCAATTAACAAGCCATTAACACGTCGCAGTCGAAAGACCTTGACCCACCCCGCTCTTTGCGTACGAGAATTTGCTCCAGCTCCAATCTTCAATGTCAATGGGCGTATGCCGGAATTAGTTATAAATTGTTTTGGAAATTGTTTGTGGTTTTATATGTTGAGAAACACACGGCATTGCCAGAAGCGTGCATCTTCTTTTTTATTTGCTAGCCAACAATTTCCGTAATATTTTTGTTTAAAATACTCAAATGGATTTTACCATGGCCCCAAAATTTCCCATCAGTTTGTTTATAATGCACACACAAAAAAAAATTTGAATACAGAGAGATGACGAGAAGAAACCATACACATACGAGTACGTAACGTGGCTGTTAAACATGGCAAATTTAAATCTATGATAGAAATTTTTCTTTTTTTGCCAAATTTTACGATTTGGAGGTGTGTTTTGTTGGTGATGCCATGTGATTTTGTGAAGAAAGTCACTAAAGAATAAGTCTATTTCTAATCTTCCCCAAAACACGTTTTAACATGGGCATCACAGTGTTCGGCTCTTGTTTAGCTGCGTCATTGCTATTGAAAATGAGAGCAAAAGTGAATCAGTTTTGCGCTGCACTCACAAAAAATGTGATTGTGTTTTTTGCCGACCCCATATGAAGCTCACAGCTCTGACTCCTAGCTCTTGGCTCTGAGCTGGGGGCCGAAGCCCGAGAGTCGGAGGATGAGGCACGAGAATGACCAATAGTAAATAATGTACACTCAGAAAAAATACCGTTAATTTAGTACTTGAATTAAATACAAACGGTGTCGATAGTACGGTAAGTACAAAAATACTTGATCCTAGTAAAAAATTCTTGGATCAAGAACGATTTTTTCAATCCCAAAATACTTGATTTAAGACTATTTCGGGATATATTAAGTACATTTCGAATTATTTTTAAATATTTTTGGTCGTACTTTTAGGTTGTAATGGCCTTAAGTCAAGCCCGATTAACTCTCAAAAAAGTACAAAATATTCCAACTCAAATTCCAGTAATTTCTAATGTCAGCCCAACTACATTATAGAAAGAAAAAATAGGGGAAAGTTAACTTCGGCTCGGCCGAAGTTTTTTATACCCTTGCAGAAATTTGGAGGCGATCCCATTTCAAACAAAAAGTTTTTCTCACTAGAACTTCTTTTTCGACCGATCATTCATACTGCTGCTATACGCTATAGTCATCCGATTTTGAAAAAACTTTGTAGAAATGTGTCCAAAGTATACAAAATAAGTGTATGCCAATAAAAAGGACGTTTTCATTAAAAACAAAAAATTTTTCCTCACTCGAACTAGTTTTTCGACCGATCGTTCCTATGGCAGCTATATGCTATAGTCATCCGATTTCGACCAAACTTTGTAGAATTGTGTAAAAGTATATAAATTAAGTGTATGCCAATGATAAGGACGTTTTCATTAAAAACAAAAAAGTTTTTCTCACTAGAACTAGTTTTTCGACCGATCGTTCCAATAGCAGCTATATGCTATAGTCATCCGATTTCGACCAAACTTAGTGAAATCATAGGAAGGGATAGTAAACTAAGAAATACGTACTTTGGAGGCGTTTCCATTAAAAACAAAAAAGTTTTTCTCTTTAAGACTTGTTTTTCAACCGATCGTTCCTATGGCAGCTATATGCTATAGTCATCCGATCCGATCCGATCAATGTGCAGCGTATTTGTACCAAAAGACTTCGTGCAAAGTTTGGTGAGGATAGCTTTAAAACTGACGGAGGAGATAGCATAGAAACTGACGGACAGACGGACAAGGCTAAATCAACTCAGCTCGTCATGCTGATCAAGAATATATATACTTTATGTGGTCGGAGATGCTTCCTTCTATGCGTTACATACATCCGGACAATTTTATAATACCCTCTGCAAGGGTCTAAAAAGTAGTCTTAGTTAGAAATACTTTTTCAATGGAAGCTGCAAGGGTATACAAAACTTCGGGGCCTCATCAAAAGAGGGAATTTTGATGCGGTTGCCATAAAGAGCTGTAAGAAAGTTGTTACTTGCTCCGGCCAATGCCGATGAAGAGCAACCACAGTAACATATACTAACTTCTATGAAATAAAAACAAATAAATGACGAAGAAATGTTACATTTATTATTGATCTTGCCCGCTAGCAGATTCGTATCGCGTCTGGACGGGGTGATTCGTCCTTGGTGGCACATGGGTGCAGTTCAAAGAATTAAAACTGTTGACGCTCATTTTTGAAAATTTGGCTATACATTAGATCATCATCACAATCTGTATTTGCTGGTCGGAATACTCATATCGTTAGTAAATCTTCCCAAATTTTCCCTTTCCAGCAAGAAGCGTCTGCTTCTTGTATCGTCTGCTTCCTCCTCTTCCAACGCGATTTGTGCATTATAAATGAAAACAGGAATTTTCAGATACAAAATCTGTGATGGCTACGCCCTTGAATTTTATTAATTGTTTATGAAGTCCTTATCAAATTGTTTGTAAACAAATAACAGCTGGAGAAAAATGTGAATGATTTATGAATTTTTGGCGTTTTTGGTAGCACACTATTTCGTTTTTAGGATCCACTCGCGCAATAAATGACTTTTTCGTTTACCCAAACAGGTTGACAACATAAATTTAGTGAAATAGGGTTTTGGGTATAAGGCATTTACAGAATCAGTACAGAATCATTGCTAGCTTTATGCATACTACACAGCACTAAATGAATTTTGTGATTCGGACCAAATTTGTGTGAGCTGAAAAGCACTTTTTGCAAAGGTGAAAAAATCACATATACAGCTCATCACTCGCTTACTCATCCACTATCGCTTAACATATTTCAGTCTTTAGTTTAGTTTTTCAGCTTTTCAATTTTTGCTTAATGTTTATTTTTACAACTATATTGGGCTGTGTATGTGTGTGTTTGTAAGTCAATTTTCAATTTTCTTTACTTTTACTGACAGACAGACGCGGCAAAGAATAATTTTAAACCAAAATCTATACAACAAGATGTGCAAAATTTTCACATATATCTAGAGTTAATGCCGGCAATTTCTGTATACACACACCTGCGCCATTGTATAGGAAAATAGAGACCAAATGGCATATATCTCAGGAATGATTCACTTTTATACTGTGCTGATGAATTGATGAATCTTAATATGTTTTTGGGGGGCTGTGTTTATTATGGGGAAACTCAGGCAAGGTCAAGTGTAGCATGGGATGCCAATTTAAACATAAAGACAAGTTGAAAGTTGACCAAAAAGGAAGTCAACACTTTGAAGAACTCCAATAAGCCATTCAAATTAATTTCATGTATCAAACAAGCGTTTCTGCACTGGCGCCGGAAGCCAAAGCATTTTGCATTTCCGTTTTACAACGCAAGCGCAGCCACCGTCGAGATAATTGAATAGCCCAGAGAGAAAGAGAGGGGAGGCGTTTGGTTTATTGAAAATTATATGGCTACAACTTTTCAATCTTTACAGTCAGCGCCTGCCAAACAAACTGTGACACACCGGAGGGGGGCCACCCTGCAGACAGCTTTGACTCTGACAGGTGTTCTACTTAGTTGTACTTTTTTTTTACTTTTTTCAGATGGGCTTTTATGGCCCAAGGTTTGGGCCTTCGCTCAGCATTAGTTGCAATTATTGTGGCCTCTTGACATTCTTCTTTATAACACAAAACAATTGTCTAAACAGTTCAGCACTTACGCATTATCGATCCATCCTATTTGTGGGACAAGCGACCCACACCCACTTAAAGTGTCATCGATTTTGTTTGTTCAACAATTAAAATAGCTAACGTCATTAATGTAGCTCTTTGATATCGAGAGACGACGAACTTGCCCTTAAAGGGCTTCATTTAAAATTGATAGACCAAAGCAGAAACACCGATAAAGTGCAATAAACTAACTAATTAATGCACTGACTGATATTTGATTTCCTTTTTTTCTGTTGTGGGTAATTGGATTGCACGAAACTCACCTGAAAGAGAAAGAGAGAGAAAAAAATCAAAATTAGAAAATTGTTTTCTTTTAGGTAATTGCATCATCTGGGGTTTTGAATTTATGTAGTTGATTTTCTATTGAAATGTGTAATTTTATTTATCACATAAATGTTTATGAACATTGGCTGGTTCGTGGTGTGGAAAATGCAATAAAAGCAGCAGCAGCAGCAGCAACAAGACCAGCAGATTGATGTGGGGCAAGAAAAATGGGAATTAAAAATACTGTAAAAACATTTCATTGCAAACGCAAGCGGGCCATGCAGGCCAAAGTACAGTAGAAACTTGATATATGAAGCAAAGAGCAAATGAGATGAAAATGGAGTAAAGATAGAGAAGCAGAAGATCTGCAAAAGATAATTTGCTTTAATGTTATTAAGAGCTGGACCTTTTGAAATTAAGCCTTTGCTACTCACTCATATTTTCTATAATATCCAAACCGATTATAGCAAAAGTTAAAATTTACAAAATCAATTTTTGATATATCGAGTGCTATAAATATAAATATTTCGATACATTGTTATTTCCTAAAGCCTTTAAAAATCCCTGAAAATAATTTAAATAACATCCATACAATTACATTTCAAAGAAACAAACTTCGCAATTAACACAGACTGGGGAGATCTGTAAGCATTCAGGTCGCAGACCAACGGTCGATGAGAGTAGGTCAGAGCTAGTTTGCGTCGCTTTCTTTTCGCACACCAATACACTTTTTAAAAACTTATACACCCGGTCACCTTTACTACCCAGCCTGACTTTTCATCATGAAATATGCCCTTTTTCATGCTTACTTTTTACGTGAGAAGGCATGCAAAGACCTGATCCATCGACTTCGTTTTGCAATGATAACGCCGAAAAACTCGGGGGTTTCAACCGTTTCCGTTTGGGGTGACGTCATCAGCAGCCTGCTTTCTTACTTTCTCAGTACTGCAGAAGTATTAACTTTGTAAGTCGTAGGAGGATAGATGTGCTGACTATTTACGTGAAATTTCATGCCACCAGATGTACTGAGATTTCATTCGGCAAATTCCGACTCGGTAGCTGTTGGCGCCAACTTTGAAGTAACTACACATGAAAAAGCTACTCAACTTTGCCGTTTAGATTCGGCGTTAAACTGTAGGTCCCTTTCTCTTGTGCGAAAATTAGAAGCACACAAGCCAGGAGATTAAGAGAAACTTGGACTTGGCCCTTTGGGCTCTGTGAAGCCAAATACTTAATACACTCTCACTTTATGGCCTCGCTCTACTTGACAAACCCTGTTCTTAACTATTTTTGGGATATGATATGCTGAAATAAGACAGCGCGGGAGTAACCACGTTTAGAAGTAATTAAAAAATTTTGAAATATCTTGGGGGTATATTATCTTGCAGGAATTTTTGGGTTGGTCGATCGATACCTTAGCATATAAACAAGTTTTGATTCGGTAAAATGAAACAGAACCATGTAGAATGTTTTGAAATTCATCTCCTCAATCGATCTTAAGTGATCTGAACGAATAATAATTACCATAAATATTGTTCTGATATATTGTTTAAAGAAATATCGATTATCGACTATATACAACTAAGACATCGATAGATCAATTAATCGATCGAATTGTGACAACCCCAGACCATGAACTGTTTCTCTTCTGCTTCTGCACTGGCGTAGGCAGGATTTGGGCATTCCTCATTAAAAAACTTTAAAAATTACAAAGATTACTGAATAAAACGAAAGCAATTAGTTTGGGTTGGTAAGGATAGGATTAAAATATTTGGAACCGCGCATATCTTCTTTTTAGATTGGGCTAATGTCTGTTGTTTTTCACCGGTCTGCCTTACTAATTACTACTTGAGCTACTTCCTAACATAGGTTAGCAAATGCCTTCCCTTGTTTGAATTGCCACAATTTGTTGGGGGTCCCAAATTGTACAAGTACACTGGTGATAAATCTAGGAAGTCCCTAATCAGACTCCCAGATTTTCGATACGATATTGTTTTGCTTACGAAGATTGATGAGAGATAATGGTGATCCCTGTTTGTGCGACCTAGCAAATGGTACATTTTAGGTGCCTTTTGACCAGCAGGAAAGCCAAACATGTTTTCGGTTGATCGAAACAAACGGGGCGGTCATCCGACAACCTCCGAGAGCAACTGTTTTGAGCGAGAGCTCACTAAACAACTGTTTGCAAATGAGCAGAACACAATAAGTATCTACGAAAAGTGTTTTTTTTTTTGTTTTGTTTTTTGTTTTGTGAGCTGGTGGCAGTATGCTCTCGGCAAAAGTATCAGTGAAAGACAGAAGAGAAACAGAAACGAAAAATGCGGTCTTTGCTTTGAGGGCAACAGAAATGAGCAAAAACAGAACTGAAACTGTCTTTCGCTCTCTGTTTTCGTTGTGTCCGTAACCAAACTGATTTTTGTTGAGAGTTTTTTGCGAGCTCTGCTCAAAAGCAGCATAAACAGGAATAAAATTGATCTTGCAAATTGAGGAAATCATGATTTTATGTGACATAAACGTGGTTTCTGATTGCGTGAGTATTAGAAATGAGATACACGAGTGGCGCGGGTATAATTGGCACTGCGTGTGCGAATCGCAAATATGCCAGGAGTAGAGTAAGGCCTGCAAACGTTATGTTTTAGGTAAATACCAACTCTTTAAAAGACTTCAATTATAAAGCACGAATCTGCATTACTAGCGCCACAGAGGAAATTTGTCGACAACAAACAGGCCAAGGGTTTCCAAGTTTTGCTTTATGATTGCAGCGGAAATATTTTAAAAATTTTGCATTTAATTATGGGTAACATGACTTCAATTTGAATTATAATACATATTAGCATGAATCATTAAACTTATACAACTAAAAAATTTCAATTAAAAATCCCGTTCGTTCTTTTTCACAATTCCCACTGTACCATGGACCACACACAAATGTTTTTAAGTATTTCTCCATTACTTTTTCCATCTACTTTTTTACGAGAGTTTTGTGGGTTTGTTTTGTGACTAAATCTAAATGTGGTCATCACGTAATAAATTTCATTATAACGAACAAATAAAAAATTAAATCAAGCGTAACAAGAGTTATAAGAAACTCAATAGAGATACCTGACTTATTATATTAGATTACAACCAAAGAACATATATTTAAAGTTCATTCATTCAAAAAGGTTTTGCCTAAAAGCTGGGGTTAATGTTCACATTACAAAATTCCCCATCTTACAAAAAAAAAACAACAAAAACCAAATCTACATGATCATAAAAAGCCGCAGTTCATCAATGTCAGCATGAGAGTTGGAGTTTTGAATGGTACATCAAAAATTCGACATGTGTCATGTTGATTTCATAATCGCGAGCCAATATTATTTTGCCTAATAATGATTGAAAGTGCCATTAACGCATTTCTTTGAATTCATTAGAAGGTCATGACTCTCGTGCATTTGCTTCAATTAAATTGAAAAATAAATACAAAATGTTTGCCTTGTCTACTATTTCAGTCTGTCTGGCTGGCCTTAGTCATGCCAAGTATACTATATCGAAAACAAGTTTCCACCAACTTACATTGGAGCGTGAGTTCCGCTATTAAATCGATTCTGGACTTAAATATTAATGAGACGGCGATAATTGGAAAAAGGTTAGGGGAATTACGCCTCCAAGAAACACCAAAGTTAAAATATTCAAATCTCAAAAAAGGTTTACCCCCACTAAAATGAACACTTTGTTATTGATAAGGCCTGAAATTTGACTGTCAAAGATAAATCATGGCATAAAGCACAATAGAAAGAAATTTAAGATACAAATAAAAAGAGAGAGAGAGAGAAAGAATGAAACAGGGCAGGTCATTTTCAAGGAATTACAGAATCCTGTTCTCAGGTAGTCGAAAGGTGTGTTCCCTTTTTGTATTCAAAGAGGTTCAAAGACTTTTTACGGTTGCCTTTATGATTCAACTGAAAGGATTTAAAAGTAATTAAATTGATACAACACGCCGCATAAAATCATAACAGGAATTCCTGGAGACCGGCCTCACCCACTGGCCAAACATAACATAAATTCCTAAGGAGATTTGAGCACCCAACCCAATCCAAAAAAAAGAAAACACAAACAAATCAAAAACCAAAAACCACAGACGACATTTGAGCGAAGCGCAACTCGACTCGCTCAAGTGTAAATGTAGAGCAACAATCAATATCAATATCATCTTTCAGTCGAGGCAAGTTGGTGGTGGTGTAACGGCAAAAGATCAAGGTCCAATGATGGCAAAGCTTTTAGAATACGAGGCTTGCCTTTTATATTTCAAGTAGAGGCTGGCTGCTTAACTACTTAAATAAAATACTTTAAAAATTCCACCTTAAAAATGGAGTTCAGATGGACAATATACGAGACTTGTCTGGCTATTTTGCATGTGACAAAGTTTGATAAGTCACTTTTGTTGAAAAGATTGTTTTATTTTTGTGTAGAATAAGTTGCAAGATCAAGCTTTCATGGTAGAACTGATTTCAAAACACTTTAAGAGTTATCAGAGGTTCCACTTGCTACTTTCATTAAAAAGTTTGGCAAAAACTTCATCTTACGAATTTTCCACTTGAATAGCTGGTATCGATTTCATTTGTGGACGTGAACTGCTGCAGAAAAAATTATTTTCAGGTCGTCGAAAAACAAATGATAGTGTTATCAAGCGATAATACCGAGAGATTCAGGCAACCAGCTTTTATTGAAAATTACATAAATTAACGTGAAAACTTTACCCTCAACACAGATCTACTAGGAAAGCAAGAAACAGCTTGCAACGATAGAGCAGTATCGTTTCAAACTGGCACAGCTCTTGGGCCGAGAATCAAACACAAACAAACATAAAACTACTCGCTGGAGACCCCTGGCAACAAACCGCAAAACTGCTGGCTAACGTGAGCAGCGAAAACTTTCTTAACTTATTAGCTTCTCTTTGGAAAAGCCGTCAGCAGGGGACACGATCAAAACTGAGATGGGAAGATCAGGAGCGGAAAGACATTACTAAGCTTGGTGTGAACAACTGGAGCCAGCTTGCTTAAAACAGAAAGACGGCCTTCGATCGAATTTGAAGTACTCTCTTTCTAAATCCATATAGTTCCTACAACTAAAATCATATGTAAAATGTGTATGGCCTACTTTATTTTAGTATCATTTCAGAGCATCTTTATCAAAATTCTATTTGTGCAATCGACAGTAAGGAAGTTCTAAAAGATATTACAACAGAATATGTAGCTAACCTACCATTAAAAGAAAAACAAGCATTTTATCGAAAAGTTGTTGGCCTTCAAAACTTGTACACAGAGTTAAAACACCAACAAAAATGGATATATAAAGGTATAAAACAGGTGCTATGGTATCCTTACCGTCCATTTTCATAAACCCAAATCGAAATTTGTTACAGCCACATTCAGATCATATAATCGCAAATTTGTTTTCACAGTGATTTATTAGGACTCAAAAAAGGTACAAACTTTTCGATTTATAGAAATTCGTGTTTTAGTTTTCTCCAGGAATCCCTGCTCATATCTTAGTATGTCTATAATTCTAGAAGCTAAGGGCAGATTTAGAACATTAACCACAAGCCTTAAAGTTTAAGGCTTAAACAGGATCGATTTAGAGGTACAGGGGAAAACAAGAAAGAAAGTCGGTTAAGGCCGACTGTAATATACTCTGTACCAATGAAAACGAAAGAGCTCTGTATGGAAGCAGCGCTGCTACAGCGCTGCAGCAGAGAACATTCTTTTGCTCGTAGCTTGATCACCCGATCTTTATCAATCCTTTGGCGGATCGATAAATAATCCTGATTACTGAATATGTCCAGAAGGTACGAACCTTCTATCTATGAAACTATCGGAGATATGACGTTTTTTCCAAATTTCGTGGGCGGGAGGGAGCGTGGCAAAAATTGGAAATAAACTTAATCGGCCTGAAAGTATAAGATGTTTCGTGCCATACATGTCGAACCTCTATCTCTTACCATATCTGAAATCTATGCGTTCATTCGGACAGATATACTGACAGACATGGCTATGTATATCGACTCGGCTGTTGATGCTGATCAAGAATTAATGCACTTTATAGAGTCGGAGATGCTTCCTTCTGGCCGTTACTTACTTTTGCACAAACCTAATATACTCTGTGTCAGGGATGCAAACCGATCGGATATAAGAACTGGTTCGGTTCAGTGGATAACACAGTTTTTGAACCATCGGTTCGGCTTATTACATGGTTTTTGAAGCCAACTGAACCGCGGTTCAGTCTTAATTTATTATAAATTTAATGAAGGCCAGTTTCCGTTTTCTCAAATAATCCCGATTTTCCCGCAAATCTGGGCGGAAAAGAATTCGCAACGCAATTTATTTTCTTGGATGACGAAAATCTGTCAAATCTCAACCTATAGAGCCCATCTTTAGTATAACAACACGACATTTTCATGAACTCTTGAAATAACGATAGTTTAAAAAAAAATGACAAGAACTAATTTCTAGGATCGCCCTAATTTCCGCCGAACGTAAGGACAACGTCCCGAATTTTGCTTAAATCTGTTCGGAAAGCTATTTTTTCCAGACTTTCGAAAGAAAGGCAGTCCGAAAAGTTGCCAAAATCTCATTTATGTTCAAGGATCGAGTCTCAAGCCCTAAAACCATTCTTAAGTATAAAGTCCCATTTTGCCCTCAAGTCTGAGGAAAAAAATTTTTTACAAAGTTTCGATCTTAAAGCAGTCCGAAAACGTTTCAAAAACTTCATTATATTCTTGAATCGCCCCAAACTTCACCCTATCAACTTACCCTGAAATCTGTTTGGAAAGTCGTTTTCCGGACTTTTGAAGTTGCGGCAAATCCACAATGATGTTAAAAACTTATTATACCCGTAACTTGTAGAGTAAAAAGGGTTTACTAAAGTCGTGCAAAAGTATGTAACAGGCAGAAGGAAGCATCTCCGACCACATAAAGTATATATATTCTTGATCAGCATGACGAGCTGAGTTGATTTAGCCTTGTCCGTCTGTTCGTCCGTCTGTCCGTCTGTTTCTATGCTATCTCCTCCGTCAGTTTTAAAGCTATCCTCACCAAACTTTGCACGAAGTCTTTTGGTACAAATACGCTGCACATTTGTCGGAACCGGCTGGATCGGATGACTATAGCATATAGCTGCCATAGGAATGATCGGTTGAAAAACTAGTCTTAAAGAGAAAAACTTTTTTGTTTTTAATGGAAACGCCTCCAAAGTACGTATTTCTTAGTTTACTATCCCTTCCCATGATTTCACTTAGTTTGGTCGAAATCGGATGACTATAGCATATAGCTGCCGTAGGAACGATCGGTCGAAAAACTAGTTCTAGTGAGAAAAACTTTTTTGTTTTTAATGAAAACGTCCTTATTATTGGCATACACTTATTTTATATACTTTTACACAATTCTTCCAAGTTTGGTCGAAATCGGATGACTATAGCATATAGCTCCCATAGGAACGATCGGTCGAAAAACTAGTTCGAGTGAGAAAAACTTTTTTGTTTTTAATGAAAACGTCCTTTTTATTGGCACTCACTTATTTTATATACTTTGGACACATTTCTACAAAGTTTTATCAAAATCGGATGAGTATAGCATATAGCTGCAGTATGAATGATCGGTCGAAAAAGAAGTTCTAGTGAGAAAAACTTTTTGTTTTAAATGGGATCGCCTCCAAATTTCGCAATTAACAGTGTATTATGCTTTTCCATTATTTCACCAAGTTTAATCGAAATCAGACATCTTTACAGTATATATCCCATAGAAAAGTAATGTCCAAAAAGTAGTCCTAGAAAACTTTTTTGTTTTCAATGGAAGCTGCAAGGGTATACAAAACTTCGGCCGAGCCGAAGTTAACTTTCCACTATTTTTGAACTTGATTTTAGCTCGCCATTCCTTTTTTGTATACCTCCTTCTAAATGGCTTTCGACGTAAAGTGGAATAATTAAAAAAAAAATTTTAGCCATTTTTACTTAATAAAAAGGCAACCCTCGCGCTTTTTGAAAATTCTGTTAATGCTGTTGCAATTACTTCCTCTCCAGAAAGCAAAAAACTGTCTCGTTTGCTTGATGTATGAGGCCGGCTAGCCGCCGGTCGGTTGTTTTTGGACCTTATCGCCAATGTGCCCACCAGAGATCATTTGTCAATATGTCATAGCGCGTGCATTGTTAGTTTTTGGTGTGGCATCTTCTTTGCTTTTGTTTTTTTTTTTTTTTTTTTTTTTTGCTGTCTCGCATATTCTGAAATCTGAGCAATGTTTATTGTCTGAAAATTGAGTAATATGCTCGGGTTTTATTTTCATATGCACGCTAGATGGGTTAGTTGAGATTAGCCCAACGAGTATGATGCGGCATTTTATTGGTAGAAAACCAACAGGAATGATGAGTTAAAGGGGATTGGTTTGGATACAATGGGAAAACAAAAGGAAGGCACTTCAAGATTAAAGCGGTTGCCTGCCGGCAAGGCCGGTAGCTAAAAGTAGGTATGGAAAAAAGTCAAGATTGTTAAGGAATTTCTTTGATAGACCAGTATAAGAACTAACTCTCTATGGCAATTGACTTCACTCTCTGCGCCTTTTATTGAGATTTCTTCTATAGCTTAGAACAGCACCATTTGCCCACTTAACCAACTAAGCGTTTCATCTTTGCCACTTCCTTCATTTACATTGATCTACTTGTTACATCTAGCTTTGCATCTTTCTCAAGCTTTTTCTTCATTCAACTAAAACCGCAAATTGCATTTTCAAGGCTTCGCACACAGATCACTTAGCTAGTTGCTTTCTTTCTCTATCAAGTTGCTTTTCCATTAACACACAAACAGCCCTTTAAACTGTTAAAGCCTCCAACTCAATTAACCCAATTTCAATCGGATCTGCCATCTTTGGTGAGTTGGCAGAAATCTCTCAATGAACATTTTGAAAGTCTTTTTGGGCCTGCTGTCAAAATACTTGAACATAAATCAAATCAAAATGCGAGCGCAATGAAATTTCTTTTGGCAAACGCCAACGCTAACATTTTTTTGTTTGTGGGCCACCTGCAATTAGACTTGTGGCGTGGGCCCGTTGATAGACCTAGCTAACGGTGAATCGTCGGAAATTGCAACGACGGTCAATGGCAAAACTCCTTTGACAGTTGCCTGCCAGTTGGAACGTCATTTAGTGTCGACTTGTAAAATTGTAAGTATAATCAATTGGCTGTGCCTTGGGTAGCTTTGCTGCTTCGTTGTGAAAGGCCTGGGACAAGCGATGACACTTCAAGTGTCAAGTGTTTTTTAAGCTAAACGAAATTCGTTAGAGCACAGCCAAAAATGGAATAATGTCTGTAATGAATTAACATTGCTCAATTAACAATTATGGTGAAGTATAATTTGTTGACCATTCAATATACCGTAAGAAGTGAGTCATTAACCTTGTGGGTGTAGGGGTAATCGTGGGAAACAATTAAAGATATTTAAGCTTTTCTTTAACAAAATGTTCTGTGAGGGATAGTGTGAAGACCCTTGATACTTATTTAATCCATTGTTTGAATTTTGTTAAAAGAATCTACATAGACAATGCAGTGCCGAGTGCTAAAAACACTGCACTGAAGAGGCAAATACTTTAATGCTTCGTAATGTCAGGTAACAGCTTACTTTTATGCAAAGTGCATTCTTTTGGACAAACATTCTCAGTTAACGCTTTAAAGGCAAGCTGGGCCTTTTTTAACCAAACTTCACAGGAATGCGAATCGCTCAAGAATTAAGATTCGGTTCAGTGGTTCAGAAGTTTCAAACATCTTAAAATTTACCGATCTTAACGAAACTAAACCAAAATGTAAGGCTTCTCATAAAATTAGCGTCTACTTTCTTTGAAACTATATTGTGAGAAATTGACGAAAACTTCCGACTTTCTCTTCCTTGGTTTGCTCAGCGATTTTCTGATCGGAAAAGTATTACCAGAAATGGGTCAATCAATGATTTTTCAATTCAACTCATTGCATCTGATTATTATAGTAAGAGTATGCCTCTAATATACAAATTTCTTTAGAGTTCAGGTCTTTGGACCTTTTCTGCTATGTTTCACATGCGGGGTATATTATTGGCTAACGTTTAATTAACCAACGTTTTAATATTTTAGGGGAAAAATTTAGAAAAACCCCCATCCTTCTTAAGATACAACTTAATACTACTTATAGATAGATGTACCCAGTTGGTTTTTTCGGAACGTGGTTCCCAAAAGAATGCCTTCTGGCACACTTCTTTTTACTAGGAAGAATGAACTACCAACTTTTGCAGTATGATAGACTGATGCACGTTCCTTTTGGCAGTAGTTTAGAAGCGAATAAGTCTGCACAACATGCAAATGTCCCTTCTAATGGCACGCAAGCAGCACCCTTCCTATTGGAAACTAGAATGCGAAATAGGACCCGAACGATTCACGATCGTTCGTTTTTTTGCAAACATGCTCTTTTTGCTGTATGTTGGAAGGCATAAAATCAGCATAACAAGCCAAAGGTTCCTTCTAATGGCCCGCATTCAGCATGGAGCAGAGAGAGCCGAGCGTTTTTTCGAAGTTGAACCAACAACAACAACGCATGCAAACGTCGCTTCTAATAGAAGAGTTCCTCCTGCGTTTCGCCCCTATACAAAAACGAAAGGAAGATTGCAGGTTTTTGCAACTACTTCTTAGTGGCAAAAGTTGTACACGGAATGTGCTTCTGGCATGCATTCAAGTCCGACTGGGTACATAATTATATAGTATATGTGGTTATATGTTGAGTGTTTCCATCTATCATTGAAGTTATCAGTCAGTCGGCTCAATCTGTCTGTTATCATTTCAACTTTGGCCTTGTGGTGAAGGTCGGAGATGGGATAATGCCAAGGAAGCTCAAATATAATTTTGAATTTCTTGTTTTGGTCTGTTTGTACACAGAAAAACAAACGGCGAGATAAATTTAATCTCTTTTTTCTTAGAGTAGTCCTGGCACGAGCTTAAAACTTCAATCTCGATTTACGGGATATTCTTCTCAATTCAATCTTTTAAGGCTTGACGCAATCCTTTCGAGCTTGTTTCATTCCATATGTGCTTACTTCAATCTCTTTCGAGATCACAATGTTCATAAACTAGAAACGATAGCAGAAAAGTATAAATAGCATTTAAGACATTGGACAACAGTCATGTAATATGGTGCTGTGCTATAAGATGCCATGCTATTCGTGTTCAGTGCAAAGCTGCAAGGTTGTGAGTTCGAGTCCCAGACAAGAATACAATAATTTTTATATTTCTTTGTGTTTTTCAGAATCCCTTAAGCTTTAAGAAGCCAAAACTGGTGTCGGTGGGTGTCCTATGGAAAATGGAGGGAGAAAGGAAAGGTGGATGAGTCTTTCTGGGAGAAAATTAATCTCGAACAAGATTACCGCCGATCAATTTGATCTTTTCAGGATTGAAAAAAGTGGGATCAAATCGATCTTTTTCGGATCGGCTTAAGAATATCCGGGATAACCCTGTTTTGAGTGTAGTCTTTTTATATGACACTTGGCAACATCCGACCACACTGGGCTCCATAAAACAGTACTCCCTGGAAAATCGACCGAAACAAGTATAACTTAATTTCAATAGATAACCGAGAGTTCCTATTGATGAACGGATATAGAATTCTAGTTCTGTTCAAAAAACCGCGAAATTTGCAAAAAGTTCGATTTTGATGAATATTTGGGTAATTGCTGGAAGCTTGCCCTCAAAGGTTTCTTAATTGAAGAAATGTGCGGGAAATGGTTCAAAAACCGCGAAATTTCAAAAACTATCCGAATCCGCTTATCCGTATGCGATGAAACTTTGGGTGATGGTTGGACGCTTGCCCGCGAAGGGTTCTAAGGTCCCAAAATCGCGAAATTCGCAAAATTACCTTATGAGTATTTATGAAAGCGCTTAATGCTTATATTAGTTGTATATTGCACGGTCCAAAAAATTGCAAAAATTGCAATTTTATGATTTGAGCCTGGATTATTGTGAAGATTTGATAAAGGTCAATTGTAGACGGTTAAATAGGAGGTATAAACCAAACGGTCAAAAAAGTAACCAAATTTTGTAAAATATTCATGAGTTTAGATTATCATGAAGACGGGTAAATAGAGGAAAATATCGAACGGTCCAAAATGTTTATATCGATTTGCAGCCACCGCCGGGAAATGGTCCAAAAACCGGGAAATAAGCAAAATTATGCCGTTCATCCGATTGTAATGAATCTTTAAGGATTGGTTTTACGATTACCCTGGAAGGTTTCTAAGTTGAAGAAACGAGCGGAAGATGGTTCAAGAACCGCGAAATTTGCAAAATTTCCGATTGCGATGAAACTTTTGGGCATGGTTGGACGCTTGCCCGGGAAGATTCTGAGTTAAAGCAATGAGCGGAAAATGGTACAAAAACCGCGAAAAATTAAAAATAATACCCTTCATTCAATTGCGTTAAAACTTTGGGGAATGGTTGGACGCTTGCCCGTGAAGATTTCTAGGATGAAGAAATGGGTGGGAAATGGTCCACAAGCGTGAAATTTCCAAAGTTGTACCGATCCTTAAGAACAAACTTTGAGGAATATTCGGACGCTTACCGGCGACGGTTTCTAATTTCCAAAAAACGCGAAATTAGCAAATTAAGACTTTTGATAATATCCGAGACTGTCCTATTTTCGTAAGGTAGCTTTCATTGGGATTTAAATCTATGGTATTTGGGAAAATTACGAAAGTCAAACAATTCTTTTTTGTTTAAGCGAACGAAGGTTTGAACCAAAACCTGGGGTTTAGGGGTTTCAGGAACCGGTCCGTGAAACAAACCTTGGACTTTAATATGGATTCGTACCCCGGAACGAACCTCCTGCAGAGTTTAAGATGTTTGCAGCCTTGGCTGAACCAGCCAGTCATCCAAAGGATATGAAAAATTATCATCCGTTGGATAATTAAAGGATATCAAAGACATTTTCAGTCCAAGTGGATCTTTTTTGGATCTTTTTTTTCCGTGCGTAAGTTTATTAATTAGTGCATAGCCCACGAAATATTGATTGAGACTGTACGTCAGGGTTGTTATTGATCTAACCCTCCTCTTGTCAGGGCTGCACAAATGTATCGGAACAGAAACACGAGCACTGACTCCGAGATCAGGGCCGCAGAGATATTTCGCATTCTTGAGCGCCAAATTTAAATTTTCAGAGTCTATAACAAGTAGCTTTTCTAAAGAAGTAGTGTGCAGATAAAATAAGTTTCTATGCACAATTTCAGCTCGATAGCTCAATCGACTCAGCTCGTCATGCTGATCTAGAATATATATACTTTATGTGGTCGGAGATGATTCCTTCTATGCGTTCCATACTTCTGGCCAAAACTATTACACTTTTCAAGTGTATAAAAACAATTGCGCTGCTAGGGCATAGAGGGAAAGAGTCTCCGAATTAAAGAAGAATTTGTTGCTAAGAACTTTAGTATAGACAAAGTTATCGCAATGTGTAAATGAGACTTTTAATTTCTTAACCTACTCTTTAAGCTAACTCAAAAATTTGCTAACCAATTAAGACACACCATATATAGCTGGACAATTCTTCTTTTCAACTTAAGAACTTTGAAAAATTTTCACTTCATTAGGTTGGCCTTTGTGAAAATTCTCAATACTAAATAACTACCGTTAAATTGTTGTTCTTTTCTTCTTCGATTTTTTGTGCATTCTTTTACGTTTTTTGATTAAATGCATTGATCGTTAAGAGTTCTCATAGACCCAAACTAGTTTAGACAAAAGCCAAAAGAGCGCAGATAGCGGCAGGCAGGCAGTCAGGCTTCCTGCAACCAAAAAACAACAAACCAAACCAAACACAAAACCGTTGGCCCCTAGACAATTTGAAGGTAAGCCACAATTTTTTTGTAAAAACGAACGCTGAGAGGAGAGCTGAGGAGAGAGACACCTGCTGTCCAAGCCGTTAGCAGTTAGTACAAAACACAATGGACCAAAAGTCTAGAGCTTTTGGGTGAATGAATAAAATGGTCGTTGGTATGTAGCAGCGGCAGCGCCAACCTGTATGAGCATGATAATTGCATGGCTGCCAAGAACTGACCCACTTGGACACAAACCGGCACACACTCTGATAATTCTTGATAATTTATGCAACATTTGGGAGTTTTTTTTTTTTCGAAAGTTCTTTTTGTGTTTGCTTAATCCCACAGCAAGCTTTGAAATGTTTTAAGAACTTTATTTACATTTATTTTTTCAATATTTTTCGGTCGCTAAATCAATAAAATGGAAACCTTACGCAAAAAATTCTCCAGCTTATTCTCCAAGTCGCAACCAACGCCTGAAGAACTGAAAGAGCCTAAAATACAACAAGTGGTGCAAATGATGCAACAACAGGAGCAAACACAAATGCAAGATAAAGACAAAGCCATAGATAAGTCGCTGATAAGCAACGCCAGCGGAGCAGGTGGTTCAGGAGGCACTGGAGGTGGTGGTACTGCTGCTGCAACAGAAGGAAAAACCAAAGAAGAATCTAAATCTTCACCAGATGTTCAAACACAGACACAAATGCCAGAAACTAACGATGTGCCCATAACTTCTGTTGATTCACCAACTATGTCATCCGTTGCTTTCCGAGAAGAGTTACCACCCATGAACATTAACTATGAGGCGGAATTTATGAACTTTATAAATCATAATACACCACCAGGTTTCGCCAAAAAGTTGGAGGAAATGTTACCCTTTTTGGGTGCAAGTTTCATTTCGTGGCCAGCTTATTGGATTTGGAGAGGTCTACATTGGCAGCAGAAACGGAATACGGAACGAATTGGAGTATATATACAGAAGGTAGGGTAGGAAAAACAGGCATGGGCATGCAAATAGAATGAAAACTAAGCAGGTCTTTTTACTGTGCCTTAAGCCTAATTTACACGACCTGATCTCCCAGATGAGTTTTGTATCTGTCAGCCTGTGTAAACAGGAGTCTGAGCTTACTCAGCTGAGCGATCAGGTGTAATCAGAGCTCGTAAATAACAATTGAACATTTTTGCCTTTGCGGTCTGCTCAATAACAAAACCGAAAAAAAAACCATGCACGCTTGCTCTCGCTCTGAACAGAACACTTCGTTTCTCCTTGTTTTTGTTTTCAGCCATTGCTCATTCAATATCCGACTGAGCGCTCGCACATTAAGAGTCAGTAGATGAGCAAAAAGCCGAACGACTCACCTCAAAGGGTCTTTTTTTTCTTTTATTTGTTTTGTGTGTGTGTGTGTGTGGCTTGTGTAAGTCGCAAGCCCAAACAGACACCTCACTCGCACATACACACACACAAACGCAAATGACTTTTATCTTCTTCGCTCGCGACGATTTGCTCAGTGAATGAGCAGAGCAAAATGTAAACAAATACATTCGTTGTTCGTTGAACACTGAGCGATTCGTTCATGAGCCGATGTGAACGGTTCATCTCTGACTTTTTGCTCAAAGGGTCCGTAAATAACTGTTATTTTTGGACAACGAAAAACGGTCAATTGTTATTTGCTAGCTCTGGGTGACCTTTGATTTTTTTAGTGGACTTAGGGGGCCAATTACTCAAATATCCGAGTAAAATCTTAGTTTATCTCATACATAGCAGCTATCTGGAAGTAGCACTCATAAATTTGCTTGTTGAGGTATCAAATAACAAAGTGCTACAGATTCCTGCTTAATTGCAAGAAGTCATTAGCAACAGTTGCAGACTGTTTTAAGAACACAAAGCCATTTTGATTCCCTTCTTGGTAATTCTCAGGTCAAAGTGTACAATACTTCTCGGTTTTGTGTGTGTGAAACCATCTTGAGCTATTTGTATGTCCCTGGCTGTAGCTGTTCACCTCCAACTCCTATTCATATTTTCCAATTTTTTTCCTAGACCTTTCAGCATGCCAAAATAATGCAAGTAGCAATTTTGGCCACTGGTCTTTTTATGGCCACCTCAGGACGTAACTCTAGTGGTCTATTCTCTCTACATAATGTGGACAATAAAGGTGACACAAATCGTTCCAAGTCGGATGACTAGGCAAGCTGGGAGTTTAATAACACAAACACTTACCTAAATTGACACAACACAACAAAATTTGGAAACAGAATCAAAAACCTTTTTTTGGCTTACCACAAAAATGGGCATCCGAAGCTTTATAGACAGCTGTAAGAACTGGACGGTGGCACGTATTTGGCCTGGTGCAGTACCAGCGAAACAACAAAATGTAGAGCCACCAAAAATGTCTCCAAATCTGGGCGAAGATATACATGAGGTGGTGCATGCCAAAGGATTTGAAAAGGCCATGAATACAGCCTCGCCATTTCTATTGGCCAGTTTGGGTTCCTGGCCGGGTTATTGGGTATACCGAGGATTGGATTATCATTCGCATAGAGCTCATGTGTCTTTGCCGGTTTACATAAGACAGGTAAGTTGAGAGAGAACCAAGAAAACCAAGTTTCAACTTTTTCTTTTTAGACCTTTTTCCAGGCCAAGTTATTGCAATTTGCCATCATATTGGCTGGCACCTTTACCGTCATTAAGGAGCAGCGACGTGCCCACATGATGCGTGCCCAAGATCCCTAGAGATCATTAGATCCAAGGAAACCCTAAAGAAAAAAAAATAGGGTGAGTGTAAGTCATCTTAATTACAATGCTGTCAGACTAAAATAACTTTCTTTCAACTTATTTAAGTTCCTCGATGCCTTTCATTCATTTCATTGAAAGCTGACGTATGTAGAAGGTAACATTTTCCAGTTTGGACCCACAGAAGCTGATAAACGCCAAAATTTTGTATTCCTAAATTGAATAATACATTTTCAGTAGTATTTAAAAAAAAAAAATTTTAAATAGGAATTTCTATTTGAAGATTTCATCATTTGAAAAGATTTTTCCAGTTCTCGGATGTTGATGCTGATCAAGAATAAATATACTTTATAGGATCGGAAATGCTTCCTTCTGGCTGATACATAGATTTGCACAAACTTAAACGAGGGCCGTCCCAGAAATGGCCGACCTAGCACAGTAGTGTTGGAAAATGTTCACAAAAAATATTAAAAAAGGGGAAGTACCGACTATTAAAAGCTTAAGTTTGAAGTTTGGTGCCTTTACCTTGCACAGTTTTTTTTTTTCGATTTTAATAGAGAACGCTTGTTATTGATTTGCAAACATGGACAAAATTGGTCATCGTTATGTGATACAATACTTTCATATAAAAGGTCTTAGTCCAACCAATATTAAAAAGGAGCTGGATTCTACCTTACGTAATTCTGCTCCCTCGTTTACAACAATAAAATATTGGGTGGCTGAGTTTAAGCGAGGTCGTTTGAGCTGCGAAGATGAACATCGTAATGGGCGTCCAAATGAGGTGACCACTTCAGAAATGGTGGCCAAAATTAAAAAATGTGTATTGAGTGACCGGCGATTGAAAGTTCGTGAGTTAGCTGAATGTGTAGGCATTTCAAAAAGTGCTGTACATCGCATATTGACCGAAAAATTGGACATGAAAAAGTTATGCGCAAGATGGGTGCCGCGTTTGCTGTTCCATCATGACAATGCGCCGGTTCACACCTCTGCCGTTGCAATGGCTAAAATTAATGAATTAAAATTTGAATTGCTACCTCACGCCCCTTATTCGCCAGACTTAGCTCCCTCTGATTATTTCTTATTTTCAAACTTGAAAAAATGGCTCGGAGGAAAAAGATTTGGCAACAATGAAGAGGTGGAGTCCGAGGTTAATGCCTATTTTGAAGAGCTTCACAGTTCTTATTAAAAAAGGTATCGAAGCTATTGAACATCGCTGGGAAAAGTGTATCGACCTAAAAGGATCCTATGTTGAAAATTCTGGGACCGCCCTCGTATACTGACTGATTCATTAACAACCATGTCAAACAGCTTAGCCTATAAAGCCGAATTTCTATTCCGGTTCTTCTTTTTAATACTACTTGTGAAATAATTTTAAGAAGTGGATGAAAATGCGATCTCTTATCTATACTAACACTTCACTTTCCCCAATTTGAGGGGTCGGATGGGTATGGGTATATAAAACTAGAAGGCCCGGCGAACTTCGTACCGCCCAACAGTCAATGAATGTAGCGATACCTTTAAGCTCATCTTAATCTGAATTTTAGTTAAAGTAATAAAATGAATGCACAAAGTTAAACAAGTTCAATATTTCAAGAAAATCATATACTTTGATGAAGCTATGTATTTAACTGGGTTGCACTTGGGTTGATCCTCTTCAGTACAGCTTCTTGTGATAAACGGCGTTTTTCATTTTGTTATCAGGCGCAAGAATAAAAAAGCGCATGGTTTGCCGACACATAAACATGCCACGTACAATTGACCATGAGAAAACAAGAAAGAAAGTCGGTCAAGCCCGACTACAACATACTCTGTACCTGTGAAGTGCTGCCCATCACCGTTGCGACCGGTGCTGCCCATAATTGTTTGTTTTCCTTATAACTCAACAACCGTTCATCCGATCTGTACCAGTTCTTTGGCGGATCGATAAACAGTCCTGATTACTACCTTCGAACCTTTTATCTATAAAACTGACGGAAATATGACGTTTTTTTCTAAATTGATGGGGCGGGAGGGGGCGTGGCAAAAATTTTAAATAAACATGATCTGCCTGCAAGTATAAGAAACATGTCAAACCTCTATTTCTTACCATCTCTGAGATCTGTTTGTTCATACGGACGGAAGGACATGGCTATATCGATTCGGCTGTTGATGCTGATCAAGTCGGAAATGCTTCCTTCTGGCTGTTACATACTTTTGCACAAACTTAATATACTCTGTGTACTTTTGGTACAGAGTAGAGAAGCAGTCCAAAACTTATGGGCTTAGCGGTGAATGAGGATAAGACGAAGTACCTACTATCAACGCACATTGAGTCTACGTTTGGACAATCTGTTGCTCTGTTGTTAAGGAATTTGTCTACCTCGGAACGGCGATAACCAGCGACAACAGCACCAGTCTGGAAATCCAAAGAATAATTACTCTTGCAAACCGATGTTTCTACGGGCTCAATAAGGAGTTCAAGAGCAGAGCCCTCTCTCGGAAAACGAAAATTGCGCTATACAAGTCGCTTATCATCCCAGTCCTGCGCAGAAGTATGGACAATGTCATCAAAGGATGAGGCGGCAATTGGCGTGTTCGAGAGAAAAGTTCTTCGGAGGATTTATGGACCTCTAAACATTCCGAATGAATCACGAACTGTACGAGCTCTAAGGGGACACTAAGCTTGTCCAGCGCATAAAACAACAGCGGCTGCGCTGGATAGGACATGTTACCCGTATGGATGATAACGCTCCAGCAAAACGGGTGTACAGTCGGCATGCGAACGAGTTAGGAGGCAATCCCGGGCCAGGTCGACCGAAGCGGAGATGGCGGAGATGCAGGGAGATATTGCGGAGCTGGGTGTGTCCTCCTGGTGAAATGTCGCTCGGGACAGAGGCGAGTGGCGGGCATTAATGGCCGAGACCGTAAAACGGTTGTGATGATTTTATTACCATCGATGCCAAAGAAGAAGAAGAAGAGTCCACTTGGGCATTTTTTTTCAGATTTTTTATTCATCAAATATTTTTTTGTTTATATGTTGATTTCTTTATTCTCTCGGTTTATGTTTATGTTTAATCATCAACATCATTATGATTGGGGTTTCCTTCTTCATTATCCAATTTTTCATCAAAATCTGGTAGCGGCGTACCATCTTTAACATACTTAATCACATGAACTAAATCAGAGGGGTTAACGCCTAATTCAAGTAATTTTTGGCAAATTTCCAGAGATTCTCGACTTAGCCCTGTATCGACAGAATCGGCAATGCCCAGGAATAAATCGAACACGTTCTGGCCATCCGATGGGACTGCTGTAGAAGGTGGTGTCGGTAAAGTTGGGGCGACTTCGGGAGTAGCTGCGTCCCCAGCTGCGTCCCCAGCTGCTCCTGCATCTGAAGCTGCTGCAGAAGTGGAAGGTGATTCGTCCATTTTGTATTTTTGATAAATAAATAATATGCGACGATGAAATGTTTCGAATAGTTGGAAGTAAATTGTGATTACTAAAAATTTGAGTACAAAATCAAGGCCTATTGTGAAATTTATATTTTCGATGACAATTTGTAGCACTTGGCAATCAAATTGAGTATGGATATCTATCGATAACTGGAAAAGGTTTACAATGGACAACCCTGAAAACGTTAAAATTTAAATTATAACAAAATTCTGTATATAACGAACCCGAGTAGGTTAATAAAGCAAAACTCAATTTGTATATTTCTGATTCAAGCTCAACAAAAAGAAGGTAACCTTTATGTATTAACTATTTCAACATCAAAACCCTAGGTTCGAAGGGCTAACGTAACTTTGAACCAGTTGTGGGCGCGAAATTTAAGTTTGGGAGCAGTCGAACAACAACCACAGAAAAAATCAACTCTTATAAGCGAAGCTCGAGTCGACAATGCAGACATACACTTCTTGTACACCTCGGTTAACGGCATACTTACTTAACGGCCACACTATATTTAGCACTAAGTTTCACTTAGCGGCCGTTTTTACCTCGCTTAACGGCCGCCAAATAAATTTTTTTAAAAATTCATAAAACAGCCAGAAACGGGAAAGCGCTCGAATAGCAAGTTTAGAAAAATATAGATGCTATGTTTTTTTAATAATTGTGGACACACTGTTCATTAGTGCGAATTTTCAAAAGGATTATCACCGGTAACTGATCACATGTTAGCAGGCAAGCCATGGCACCAGTGTGGTACATAAAACTATTTCCTTAGATGTTAAATTGAAAGTTTTGCGTCGTTTGAATGAAAGAAAAAGAGTATCACAGATTTGTTCTATAATAAGCTTGGCCAAATCTCCTGTTCGAACAGTACGCGCAAATGAAAAAGATACACATGCGTAAGCTGAAGCTGTAGCTATTAATAGCAACATGTCAATGATAAAACACATAATTGGGTGTCTTACAATTCACAAGTTCAAATTCGGCTACTTCTTCACTTATATAGAGGCAATTGTTAAGGGCTGTTGGTGTGGAAAGAGGTTAGAATCTCACTGACGAGTCTGGATTTGTGGTACTAGACGAAACATGGTCATGTGTCCATATGTTCATATCAATTGTTGTTGATTTCTTGAGGATTATTGAATTATAATCACCCCCCGACAATCTGGCTAATACCCTTGTTCCACTGGCACATTCTGTAGGTCAGTCACTGGATGAGCTAAATTACCTCATTCTCTCTGTGTATTTCTTCATAATGCTGGGTTTATACTGCGTCACGAGTGTCACATTTCAGTGTCACAATGTCAGAGCTCCATACGACATTGGACTTGTGACCTTGCATTTGCCCAGCATAAGAGATAAATGTCCATTCGGCAGGTCATCCGCTGTGGATGATCAAATCACTGTTACTACATTTGACATTCGCACGGGCACTTCTAGCTTTTTTCCGCTAAACGGCTAGATTTTCTATCGATAAGTCCAAGTGTCATCAATAGAACAGCTGATTGTCAGTGGGAAAGGTAAGCGTCAAAACTTAAATACATTTTTAAACAATTATAAATGATTGATTAGTATAAATAAATTATTATTAATATTTTTTTGTTTATCAGATGAATAGAACCCGAAAACAGGACGTTACATGGGGGGACCTCGCATCTGTATGCCAAAATTGCGGACAAGTTAAAAAAGCCGGGCTCAAGCTAGAGTGGAAGGACGTGCGGACGAAGATGGACAATGTAACCATTCGGTAGTTCGTGTCCTGCTTTGCTATTCCTTGTAGACAATTTTAAACCGCGTTAAAGTTGTCCCTCTCGACGCGGAAGCTTTCCTTAAAAATGCGTCTGAGTTTTCAGGCACATCTCGTTCCCAAAACACGCCATATCGCTTCTACAATGTATGCAAGATGTAAATTAAAACAAATTCAATTAATAAGAATAATATGAACTTACAAATTGCCATGGCCTAGGTGATTTTCGCTTTCTATTCTTCCGTTGGTACTCAATAATCAACGCATCCAAGAAATAATCACTTAGTGGAACAAGGATATAAGATAAAATATCTGCTAAAAGTATAAAGGACCTTTGAAAAAAAAACTGATAGGGCATTCTGGTTTGTCGTGTTCAAAAAGGGTGTGTTGGGTGTGGAGGGTGTGATAGGTACTCGGCTATTCTAGGTATGGGTGGCCGTAAGTTTATTCAGAAAAACTTTTCATTAGATATAGCGAGGGGATGGAACAGATTGCAGTGTGTTTGCTAATGAGTTTGGAGATATTTACTCAAAAAAATGCATCCCAAAGTGGATCAAGGTGCCATTTCTACGTTTAAGGCTCTATTTGCAAAAAAATTTGCTAAAAAACTGCCAATATTTCAATGACTGACATTTGGAAGAAATTCAGCACTAAAGATGCTGTAAAGATTATCGATCAATCGTGGAAGTAACTTACTTCAGAATCATTGAACAAGTTCTGGAAGAAATTATGGCCTGAACGCATAAAGTTCCCTTTATCTTCACAGATTGATGACTTGTCTTCTGTTCCGTATCAGTTTGTTGCTTTGACTACTAGTGTCGGAGTGGTAGACTACACGATAAATGATGTTAAACAATTCATGCATTTGAACAGAGAGTCACTCACAAATGAGGAACTTAGGCCATGGATGGATACACATTAGGAGGAAGATGCTTAGGAATAAAGTAGCGCTTCAATTTCCATTGAATTTATAAAAAAAATTTTTGATTGGGTTGATGAATTGATTGATAAAATGTCCCTGTCTAATCATTTTCAAAGCCGCAGCGCAAAAATTGCTGAAGACACTAATGCTGCAAACTTTTTATACCCTTGCAGAGGGTATTATAAAATTGTCCGGATGTTTGTAACGCCTAGAAGGAAGCATCTCCGAACACATAAAGTATATAAAGGGTGATTTTTTAGCTATTATCTTTTTCGCAACACTGGTTTAAACAGCTCACGCACGTTTCGTGTTTGGTTTCACTGTCAAACATCTTCAGTTTGGTCTATAATTTAACCATGAATCGTCTTACAAACGAACAACGCTTGCAAATTATTGAATTTTATTATCAAAATGCGTGCTCTGTTAAGAAAGTTCATCGCGCGCTTCTTCCATTTTATGGTCAGTTTAATCGACCCACTGAAGCGGCTATTCGGGCTATTGTGACTAAATTTCGCACCAAATTTACATTGTTGGACATTTAACCACCAACACGCTTACGTAGAGTGCGAACTGAAGAAAATATCGCAGCTGTATCGGCCAGTGTTAATGATGACCATCAATTATCGATTCGTCGCCGCTCGCAGCAATTGGGCCTCTGTTACTCAACAACGTGGAAAATTTTGCGGAAGGATTTAGGTGTGAAGCCTTTCAAAATACAGCTGGTGCAAGAATTGAAGCCGAACGACCTACCGCAACGTAGAATTTTTGGTGAATGGGCTCTTGGAAAGTTGGCCGAAGATACACTTTTTTACCGAAAAATTGTGTTCAGCGACAAAGCTCATTTTTGGCTCAATGGGTACGTAAATAAGCAGAATTGTCGATTTTAGAGTGAATATCAGCCAGAAGCACTGCAAGAGCTACCAATGCATCCAAAAAAAGTCACAAAGTTTGGTAAGGTTTATGGGTTGGTGGCATCATTGGACCGTACTTCTTCAAAGATGATGCGAATCGTAACGTAACTGTGAATGGTGAGCGCTACCGGGTGAATAATTGCCCAAAATGCAAGAGCTTGACTTGCATGACATGTGGTTTCAACAAGACGGTGCCACATGCCACACAGCACGCGCAACAATGGACTTATTGAGAGACGAGTTCGGTGAACATTTTATTTCACGTTCGGGACCGGTCTATTGGCCGCCTAGATCGTTTATTTGTGGGGCGTTAAAGCTTATAACAAGCCCTTTATGACGCTTGAGCCTTCATTTATTGTGGGGCTATGTTAAAAGTACGTTTATATTGCATGAAATAATCTTCAAACATTAAATATTTTCTTATAAATTTGCTTTTTCGAATTTTAGTTTTTTAAGCTTTCCAAAAGCTCTAAAAATCACCCTTTATATTCTTGATCAGAATTACGAGCTCAGTTGATTTAGCCCTGTCCTCCGTCTGTCTTAAAGCTATCCTCACCAAACTTTGCACGAAGTCTTTTGGTACAAATACGCTGCACATTTGTCGGAACCGGCCGGATCGGATGACTATAGCAAATAGCTGTCATAGGAACGATCGGTCGAAAAACTAGTTTTAGTGAGAAAAACTTTTTTGTTTTCAATTGAAACGCATCCAATCTTCGTATTTCTCAGTTTACTACGCTTTTCCATAATTCGACCAAATTTGGTCGAAATCGGACATCTACACAGTATAGCTATAGTCTGAAAAAAGTCTTAGTTAGAAAAAACTTTTTTGTTTTCCATGGAAATGTCCTCAAAGTTGGCATGTTTTATATGCTTACACACGATTCTCCAAAGTTTGGTCAAAATCGGACGACTATAGCTTATAGCTGCCATAGGAACGATCGGTCGAAAAGCTAGTTCTTGTGAGAAAAACTTTTTTGTTTTTAATGGAAACGTCTCTTACGTTGGCATATATTTAGTTAATATATTTTCACACAATTCTACAAAGTTTTGTCAAAATCGGATGACTGTAGCATATAGCTGCAGTATGAATGATCGGTCGGAAAGGAAGTTCTATTGAGAAAAACTTTTTAGTTTTAATTGGAATCGCCTCCAAATATTGTAATTAACAGTTTGTTATGCTTTTCCATGATTCCACTAAGTTTGGTCTCAATCGGACATCCATATAGTATAGCTCCCATTCAAAAATAAGGTCCGAAAAGTTGTCTTATTTAGAAAAACAAACTACAAACTTTCCCCTATTTTTGTTTTAGCAGTCGTCTTTGCCGTATCTCGATACGCAATAGATTTGTGGTTTTAACTCGCTTCGAAGCGAGGCAATTGTACTTTTCGTTCTGTCTCCTTGTGCGCGGTGGCGCCAAGAAGCGAGGCTATTTTTTATGCAACTGCATGGCGCCAGTTGCCGTAAGATAATGGGAGCAAGGGCTTGCCTGTTCTGCTTTTAACCTAGGAAACTTTTAACAGAATTCTAGAGGCCTTGAAAATGAGCACATCAGTTGAGTTAGATAATTATCTATTATTTATAATAGTTCTATAATTAAGCTCTAGTAGGTCATAAAAGTGATGCTTGCTCTTAACTCTAAGTACCAAGGCTCACACAATTTGGAATTTAATAATAATTTAAGTGTTTCTGGTAATCATTGCAACAATTTATTACTAAACATTATTAAAATTTAAAAAAAAAACCACAAAAATTCCACTTCAAGAATGTCTTCATTACCCCCCTATGAAAACTTGGGCTTACGGTGAATTGTCTCTCATTTAACACCGTTTCTAAAAGTTCAAAGTTCACCAAGCCAAGCGCTAATGATGAGACACCTGCTCTAGTAAACCCACATGTCTACCTAGCACCCCTTGCGGCCATCAAGTGGAAAGATAAATTAGCTACAAATTAAACAAATTATATATGGAGTATTTGTATGGTATGAAATGGTGGCACGCACAGTTAGAGTGAAGAGGAAAAATCGCAGCAAGCAAACAATTAAAAAACACTTAAATAAAAGATCTCTTTTTTGTCTTATTTAAGGTGTTTGTTGGAAGCAAACAAAGGTTCGTGGAACAGGGGGTAGGTGGATGGGTAGATGGGTTGGGAGTGATCTATTGTGCCGGTAAGTGTTATTGTCTCACCTGTATGAGATACATGTTGATATGCAGATATTATATGCAGCCGGTGTTGGTTAAAAAAGCATTTGCTGTGCAGTCGTTTAGCTGCCACTCCAATTGGTTTCAATTAAAAAACTCAATGAAAATAAATTGAAAAACTGTTTTGCTGGGTTAAATACTAAAACTTCACTCGATAACGAAGTAATTTCCAGCTGATTGAAATTAAAATTGTTTGGTTTTTTTTCAAGGGTTGGACCGTGTCTTATTGTACATATCTCTATATAGTCAGGCTATATAAAGGCAATTAGTCAGCGGTTTGAAAACGAACATAAAGTTTAAGTTGGGGTGGGTTTTTTTCACTTAGGGCAGCTGTTTAACACTTTCATTTGGCTAGCAACGTAGCATTGAACCATAAATGCCTTTACACCGGAATCGATCAAACAATTTTCAAATATTAAATGCCAGCTCAATGTAAGGGAACTTGAGCCACAAGTAAACGAGTACTTTTTGTAAGGGTGTGCGCAGGCGTGTTTTAAATTAAGGAATATTTTTTATACAATTATTTACAGTTTGTTTAGTTCTTCGATTTAGTTTATAGCATTTTATTTGTTAGATTTTGTTGATTTTTTGTTGGTTTTATCAATTTTATCCGTCGTGACCGTCGTGTTTGTGAGTTGAGCGCGAACTGAATTGCAAATACGTTTTGTTTGGCATTCCAAGCAGCTTGTGGAACGCGTGTGGATGGTAACTGAGCTCATACAACATCATCATGATGTTCGAATTGAGGGTGTTCGACCAAACAGGTTGCAGCATGGAAATATGTTCCAAGTTCTTTTGTTGCACTTGAAATGCTGGGGTATGAGTGGAAGTGTGTATGTATGTGTGTGTGTAAGTAGTTGGTGTCAACTTCTGGAATTTTTGTTATTTTTGAGGTGGCCTGGCGCCCAACAGGAATTTAGTTAATTTGTTAAGTAATTTATATTATGAGCGGAATTGGTCTTAATGGCAACTAATTGAATGGAATTAGAACAATGAAACCGCAGGGGGAATTTCGGGAGCTAATAAATGGTTTAGCAGCGGGTAGAAAGGATATACTTAACAGGGATGAAAACTGGATCCGAACCAAGCCCAACCGCTAGCTTGTGCTCGGAAACCGAACCAAGAACCAAACCAGTGCTCTTATGAAAATGATGAACCAAACCGAAAGTCGCAAAATAAAATGGTTCGGTTTGGTTCAATGCAACGACGAGTTTGATAATGATTAAGTGGGATGCTTAAGTGGGAATGGATACATATCAGTCAGTTGAGTTGTTTCGTTCTTAGCATTTTATTTAACACGGAAGTGAAAACGATCAGATGTATGAATATGTTATAGACTATTGAAACTTTAACTTCGAGAGATTTCCAACCACAACAAGTGTTCAACCCTGTTCATAACCAGAACAGTTGGGATTCTTCACCCCGCTACACAATATCCGGCTCGAAGGACCGATCTTGCATATTTGAATGTTTTCTTAGTGTTAAATTCTAAATGAAAATGCAGAAAGTCGAAATCTTAAAACTTAAAATCGTATTTTGTTCGTAATTGCTACAAAAAGGTTTAGGAAAAAACAAAAGTTGCAAATATTCAAAAGGTGACGTTGTAGGCCCACATTTCGTTTCTTAGTTCAAGACTTTTAATCATTCCCATTCGAACCAAATTCCTTTCAGTAGCACGTTCCTCTTCCCTTTGACGTGCTGCGACATTTCTGTTTCGCGATGCATTCTGAGAACGCCGACCAATGTAACCATGACCTCTTCCTGGCTTCGTAACAACTATTGAATTGTAAATAACAAAATAGGGAAAAGTTAACTTCGGCTCGGCCGAAGTTTTGTATACCCTTGCAGCTTCCATTGAAAACAAAAAAGTTTTCCAAACTAAGTATTCTTTTTGGACCTTACTTTTCTATGGGATCTATACTATATAGATATCTGATTTCGACAAAACTTGGAAATTATGGAAAAGCATAATACACTGTTAATTACGAGATTTGGAGGCGATCCCATTTAAAACAAAAAAGTTTTTCTCACTAGAATTTCTTTTTCGTCCGATCATTCATAATGCAGCTATATGCTATAGTCATCCGATTTTGATAAAACTTTGTAGAAATGTGTTAAGGTATATAGAATAAGAATTCGACAATAAAAAGGACGTTTTCATTAAAAACAAAAAAGTTTTCCTCACTCGAACTAGTTTTTCGACCGATCATTCCTATGGCAGCTATATGCTATAGTCATCCGATTTTGACCAAACTTTGTGGAATTGTGTAAAAGTATATAAAATAAGTGTATGCCAATGATAAGGACGTTTTCATTAAAAAACAAAAAAGTTTTTCTCACTAGAACTAGTTTTTCAACCGATCGTTCCTATGGCAGCTATATGCTATAGTCATCCGATTTCGACAAAACTTAGTGAAATCATGGGAAAGGATAGTAAACTAAGAAATACGTACTTTGGAGGCATTTCCATTAAAAACAAAAAAGTTTTTCTCACTAAGACTAGTTTTTCGACCGATCGTTCCTATGGCAGCTATATGCTATAGTCATCCGATCCGGCCGGTTCCGACAAATGTGCAGCGTATATGTACCAGAAGACTTCGTGCAAAGTTTGGTGAGGATAGCTTTAAAACTGACGGAGGAGATAGCATAGAAACAGACAGACGGACAAGGCTAAATGAACTCCGCATGCTGATCAAGAATATATATCTTTATGTGGTCGGAGATGCTTCCTTCTATGCGTTACAAATAGCTTGCAAGGGTATAACAAGGCAACAAAATTTTCTTCCAGTATCTTGAAGAGTTGGTAGTGATTCTAGATGATTTTCGGTGCTAAGCAAGACTGCGCTTTCAGAAATTGTCCATCACTTCGAGATTTTTAGTAATTTGAACTTAAAGTTGCTAAAAGTGTCTTTTTGCGTTGGTCGTCGTTGTCTGTTTCTTTATCTTCCGCAGTTTTAAAGCTATCCTCACCAAACTTTGCACGAAGTTTTTTGGTACAAATACGCTGCACATTTGTCGGAACCGGCCGGATCGGATGACTATAGCATATAGCTGCCATAGGAACGATCGGTCGAAAAATAGTTCGAGTGAGGAAAACTTTTTTGTTTTTAATGAAAACGTCTTTTTATTGGCATATTCTGATTTTATATAATTTAACACATTTCTACAAAGTTTTATCAAAATCGGATGACTTTAGCATATAGCTGCAGTATGAATGATCGGTCGAAAAAGAAGTTCTAGTGAGAAAAATTTTTTATTTTAAATGGGATCGCCTTCAAATTTCGTATTTTGCTTTTCCATGATTTCACCAAGTTTGGTCGAAATCTGACATCTATATAGTATAGATCCCATAGAAAAGTAAGGTCCAAATAATAGTCTTAGATAAAAAAAACTTTTCTGTTTTCAATGGAAGCTGCAAGGGTATACAAAACTTCGGCAGAGCCGAAGTTAACTTATTATTCGAAAGTCTAGTTAGAAGGAGTGTGTATAAGATTATGGTCCAACTTCAAAAACAGGGCTGCGTCTCACGCAAATAGTTGATAACAGTTTTTATGCATAGTTATTTTGATGTTTTCTACTTTGAGTTAGACTTCCCTGCCCTGGAAACATTTTTTGTGTCTTTGCTAAATCGCGTTGGTTGGCGAAGTCGGTTTGGTTGGCTTGCTTATTGGCCTTGCTTGGATTACCAAAATCTCCTAACTATATACGAAAGGTTTAAAACCAACCGAAAGAGATTTCTATGACACAGAGAATTGGTTTTGGGTTGGAACTTGGTTGGAAGAGATTTCCAGGACACCTCCGAATGTAAGTATTTAGTGAGTTTTGTAAGGATTTTATGGTGGGAATGGTGTTCTGTTAGAGTCGCCGTGAGAAAAGGTCCTTGAGTATAACTCTCATTAACCTTCTCCTTTAAAGAATTCCTTGGATTCTGCAACCTCTTAGCCAGTATCTTGCCAGATTGTTAGGGTGGTCTAATAGCTTGCTAAGGTATCTTGCGGCCTGCTTGTTAATTACATCTCCAACCATAGAAACTCTAAGGTCCTTTTCATTATCCCTGGTTCTCAGGTTCCATTCAGCTCCCGTGATACGTCTAAGAATTTTCGCCTGGACCACTCTAATCTTTGCCAGCTAAGACTTCGCCGCGATATTATAAATTTGTAGGCCGTACCTCCACACCGGAGCCATAATTGCCTTGTATATTAGGACTTTGTTTCTGAGTGACAGCTGGTTCTTGGAGTTTAGGAGCCACCCCAAGCGCCGTGCTGCCTGAGCTGTTGCCCTGACATGGTGTCCAATCGTCAGTTTTCTGTATTTATGGACTGCTTTTTGCTCCATAAGCTGACCGTGCAAGAATACTCCCGGCCGATGTCACGACGGGTGGAAAAAGTCACCGAGGAACACTTTTCCGTATTTATGGCAATGTTCCATCTTGCGGCCCAGTTACTAAACCTCCTGAAGAGCATCTGTGGCTTATACTCATGCATTTCTTCGGGCAAGTAAGGCCCTGTCGTCAGTGAATGTTACAATAAACAGGTCTTTGGGGTTTTCTAGCGGAATTCCAATGGCTCTGGGCATATCGTGGGTAAATATGGACCATAGCGTAGGGCCCAATACACTACCCTGCGGTACACCAGCCCGAATGGGTCGTGTTTGTGCTACCTCAAAGGTACTGTCCGTCAGGAAACTCTTGACTAGCAGGTCCTTGATCTTCGAGAACAGACCTTCGTGCCACACTCTATCGAAGGCCTGCTGGATGACAAGGTAAGCTGCCAAAGATGTAGTTGACAACTCGATGTAACTGTTTGGCAGTTCCGTGGCTCAGTCGGAAGCCTAACTAGAAATCGGGTATGGCTTTAAGAATAGATCGTACATCGAGCATTCTTTGAAGGATACAGCGCTCGAAATTCTTTCTAAGGGTGGAAAGGAGGCAAATCGGAAGGTAGGAATCACAGAGCTGCAACGCTCAAGGATTGTCAAACTCGAGTGTTGCCCGTACTTATTCTCACGTTGACTTGGAGCTTTGCCCGCGAGTCGTCGCAAGCTCCTTGTTGGTAAAATCTAAATTCTGCTGCGAGCCGACATGAGTAAAGCTTGTTATGTTCAAATACTCGCGATTACTCCTAGCTTCAGCCGCGAGTCACCGCAAGTACTTGTTGCCGAAGTCAAAGATCTGCTGTGAGCTGTTACGATCAACGCTTGTGCACAATCGTCACAAGCACACAAAAAATAACAAGTTTGTGAGAGCAAAAGAGCTAGCATATGGCCTATTTTTTACATATTTTTCAAAACACAGCAACAATTTCATAAGAGGATTGTCGAATCTCGCCGTCAACAAGCAGAGTACGTGCAAGTAAATTCTGTTGCAAGTGCGAGTAAGCACGAGTATAGTGTTAAAAGGGCTTGGCCATTGCTGGCAAAGGGCTTATTATGACTCGTCTTATGAAAAGCTTGTACATATTATTACTCGTGCGAAATAAAAATTTTTCGTTCTGACTCAATGTGCTTGCGATCGTTTCGAGTGTATCGAACCAAGGCGGCGAGCCCAACCAAGCCAAGTAAACGCACGAGTGTGATTGAACATTAGAGGCTTGTTGCAGGTCTCTGGTAGGAATCAAGGCAGGAGGGTAGCTTTCCACTCTTGTGGAAGAGAACTATTCTGCTGGGAAATTATGGCCTTGTCTGGCAGGATCTTCATCGTCCTGTTGTCAATGTTTTCGATAGGGTCTTACGTATCACCAGATTCTTGTTTTCTTCTTCACCTCGTGGAAGGTGATTTGTATAAATGGGAAGGCCATTTGGAGTGCCATTTGGAGGGGGCCATTATCGAGAGCATCTGGGACTAGTTGGTTCCGGTGGGGTGAGGAGGATTCGAAGTGCTGCTCTTCTAAGTTAAAGGCAAAAGCCTTCACAGCATTACCCAAACTTTAAGGTAAATCTATCAGATTAGTAAAAAAATTATGACTTCACAGGGAATCAAACGGAAAACAGCTATACAGACAACCTCGTCTCCCATCCTTTTGAAGGAAAATTATAAACCTTAAGGGGCAAAATTTTACCTCTAAATGGCATTCCACATTACTGCGTGTAAATTTTACACAACTTCTCAGCCCCACCCAACCTAAAGAGCAACGTAACGATTTGCCTTACCCACCCAAACCGCATATCTGTTGGATACGCTTTGTGGAACGCATTGCAACAGGTTCGCTTATGGGTTGGCATAAAATTCATAAAATCATATAATAATTAATACTTGACCAAGCGACCGACCGGCCCAACCAAAGGAGAAGTGCGTAAAGAAAAACAGGAAATTTTTTAGCAAGTTGCAAAATATTTCATAACCTGACACAAATTGCCAAAGATGACAAATGCGGATGATGAAACGAGAGAGAGAGAGAGCATAGCCAACCATCTCCTTAAAGATTAGACTGCTATACTTTCCACAGTTGGTGGCTGGTCACCTACTCCTCTCATTTCCCTAGCGGCAATTAAATGAAAATGAAACTCTTACTCTTTTTTTTTCATTTTATTTATTTCTCTTCCATGCCTGCCTGATCTTTGGATGTGTGGCAGCGTGATAAATGCGCAGATCGTTGAAGCGGCGGTTATAAAAAACCTGCAATCAAGCCAAACGAAAGTGAAACAAAAGTGCCGACGAGGCAGCCAGACTGAACGTCGTACGAAAAACTTGCAATTTCCATTTTAATACGCAACAACTTTCGGCTAGAGGCAGGCCAGGCAGTCAGGCTAAGGAGTCGCCAAACCACTGCAGCTGCTGCTGCTCAATGGAATACCGATACTCTGACGCCCATGAGATTTCAGCGAAGGAGTTGTGACAGAGAGACAGTCCCAGTCCCAGACCCAGACAACTAAACGGCAAAGCCTTTTGGCAGTCTGTGCATCGTCTGGCTCTTGATTGGCAAAGAGGGAGGATTGGCGCTTTGTTGGTATGTCATCAGCATAAATTTTACTTCGCATTCATCATAATTTTCATGCATTTAATTTGTGTTATAAATTGTCTGCTTTTGCTATGGCAATGAACATCATAAAAAAGGGGGGCAGAAAGGGCGGCACAATCTCAGAATTAACTGAGATTCTGCTTTTTCTGTTGGAAGAAGTTGTAAATATGGCGATACGAAATTAGTTCTTGGTGTGTTTGTGTGGGGTATGAAAGAGCATGATAAATGCACCAAGAGATAGATAAAGATTATGGCGAGTTGAGAGATTAAAGAACTTCTCAAGTACTGGAACTAAAATGAAATTTTTCTAAGGAAACCATCAAGTGCCCTGACTGTGAAATTCCTTTTAACATTAACTTAACAGCAAATTAAGTAAGACCACAAGTCTAACTTTCTTGGGTAACGTTGCTTTCCCTTCCTGCTATCGAAGCATTCGTCCATAACTTACTTCCATGCTTCCGGACCGATTCCTAATAGTCGCAATTGTTTTGGTACACGTCTAGAACCATTGAACGCATCCACTTCAACCTGACGGCTTTTTGACAAGGCTCCCTCGAAAATCGTTTTGTCCTAATCGGTCTAAATGCGGCTACGAAAAAAGTGAAATCTTTAGGATGTTCCGCCCAGAGGAAATCAACCGACACTTTGAGTATCATAACGTGATACTGAAGAAATAACAGACCGCGCGAAATCCAGCCACGAGGCATCAAAGCCGTGCAAGATCGAATTCTCGTGAGATGAATATCAGCAAGGGCAGCATGTCGCGCATCATAAAAAGTGACTTGGGACTCAGTACATACAAGAGACACACCGGCCATTTGCTCACAGCGGCATTGAAACAAAAACGCAAGACAAAATCAAAAGCAAGGCCTGCTGTCAGCCCAAATTGGACTATAAGCTGTGGTCCGTTCTCAAGGCTATGGCTTACTGAACTCGACACCCAAATATCGACTCTTTGAAGCGCGCCCTTGTCCGAGCAGTGGCCAATTTCCGAATGCATGAGACTTTTGAGAGAGAGAGACTTTTGCGTTTCTGGATGTCCGATTTCGACCAAACTTAGTGGAATCAGAAAAAGCATAGCAAACTTTTAATTACGAAATTTGGAGTCGACCCCATTTAAAACAAAAATGTTTTTCTCACTAGAACTTCTTTTTCGACCGATCGTTCGTACTGCAGCTATATGCTATTCTCAACCGATTTTTTTGGGACATTTACATTGAAAACAAAAAAGTTTTTCTAACTAAGACTACTTTTCAGACTATACTTTTACATGACAGCTATACTAAACAGTTGTCCGATTTCGAGCAAACTTAGTAAAATCATGGGAAAGGATAGTAAACTAAGAATTGCGAACTTTGGAGTCGTTTCCGTTAAAAACAATAAAGTTTTTCGCACTAAGACTAGTTTTTCGACTAGTTATGCAAATGTTGACCGTGACTGCGCCTCAAATGGTCCAGTCGCTTAGTTCAATTTTGGCATACTCTTTCCAACATTTCGGCCGGTATCTCACGAATAAATGCTTCAATGTTGTCTTCCAATGCGTCAATTGAAGCGGGCTAGTCTGTATAGACATGAGCTTTAACATAGCCCCACAAAAAATAGTCTTAAGGCGTTAAATCGCATGATCTAGGCGGCCAATTGACCGGTCCCGAACGTGAAATAAAATGTTCACCGAACTCGCCTCTCGATAAGTCCATTGTTGCGCGTGCTGTGTGGCATGTGGCACCGTCTTGTTGAAACCACATGTCATGCAAGTCAAGCTCTTGCATTTTGGGCAAAAAAAAAGTTGGATATCATTTCACGGTAGCGCTCACCATTCACAGCTACATTACGATTCGCATCATCTTTGAAGAAGTATTTCCAATGATGCCACCAGCCTTCAGTCTTCAGTTCGCACTCTACGTAAGCGTGTTGGTGGTTTAATGTCCAACAATGTAAATTTGGTGCGAAGTTTAGTCACAATAGCCCGAATAGCCGCTTCAGTGGGTCGATTAAACTGACCATAAAATGGAAGAAGCGCACGATGAACTTTCTTAACAGAGCACGCATTTTGAAAATAAAATTCAATAATTTGCAAGCGTTGTTCATTGGTAAGACGATTCATGGTTAAATTATAGACCAAACTGAAGATGTTTGACAGTGAAACAAAACACGAAACGTGCGTGAGCTGTTTAAACCAGTGTTGCCAAAAAGATAATAGCTAAAAAATCACCCTTTAGTATTTCCGATAATTTGACAGCAAACACCACTTTTATTTTTGTGCTAGAAAAAGAAGAGAAAATACTAAAGTTTTTAAGGTGGAACGAAAAAATACGAATTACGTGAGGACGAGAAGAATAATTTGATTGACTTGTGGGCCGAAAAACATTTCAACGTGGATCTGCCTCTGCCGCTTCTCAGACCAGGAAAGGCCCACATTGGTGGCTCAGTGGGTGCACTTCGAGAAAGTGTCCCAAGTGCTTGGGCCTTCCCGATCAAAAAATTTTGTGGCCCAAGTGAAAGATTGCTAGACTACAAAATAAAAACATAATGATGGTATTCACTAGCCCTTGTAAAATGGGAAAGCGTAAAAGTGTAAATCCAAAAGTTTACGAAACAACAACAAAACACATGAGAAAAATTACCAGGGTATGTTTAAAAAATCAGTCGTAAATGTGAAAAAGTGTAATGTTTTGAAGTGTAAAATTTTCAAAGAATCGGTTAAAAATACTTAGTATCAAGCCATTTCGAGATTTTTGTCTTAAAAATATGCGGTCACACCAGCAACGTGTAAATTATAAAAAAGAAAACTGGAAGACAATGCAAAGCGCTGGAAGAATGTTATGACGCCTAGCGTTTCCGCAAGGCCCAGTGCCCCATTGTGGATAGGCTGACCTGTACGCTGATGTTGAAGGGACGCAATAATGGCAAGAAGCTGAGTTCCTGTCGCACTGTCAAGCGCTCGCTCGAGATGATTCATGGTGGATGCTTCACCCTTGCGACGCGTTAACCATGCCAACTGGCTGCTGTGCACTGGAGCACGTGCTTTGCCGATAAGCTGATCAATGCTGCAAAGGGTTCCTCCAACTCGTACGCCATCAATTCGAAAACAAGAAGAAGAAAACAACAATTCTACTGAGATGTTTACAAAAAATTTAAAATAACTTTAACAATTCCGTAGCTTAACTGGGAGTCGTGAACACCCAAGATTTAAAAACATAAAAAAATACAATCAATAAAACTCTACCTGTAACAAGACCTAAAGAGCCGCCATCACCTACTCAAAACATTGTTTTAATTTTCCTTATTGATACAGCTATTTTGCATACTATGTCTTAAAGGAAAAATTTTTAGCTTATTGAAGCTTGTGCACTTTTGTCTGGATTTTTATTTTGTTTTATATTCATAGTAAGTTTGGCACTCAAATAATAGCTCGTCTAAACACTGTTTATAGACAATTTACACTAGGGCTAAAGGGCCTTACGGGCACGTTAGTGTTCCTCGCCACACAAGAGGTGACGGTTTGGGTAAATCGAGGTAAACGCGTCCGATCACAGCTTTGTTGTGTCGTGGCCTTGTTAAAGATGCTATACAGACCTCGAGCATAAAAACGTTATTTTATTTTGCTTTAAATTCGCAAGTTCCTTGTTCAGTTATTTACCTCGTTATTCATAACTCAGGTTTTGAAACTTTGCTTTAAGAATTTAACTAAATAACCGGAATATTTCAATATTCTTTGTTCTCTAGTTTTTCTTCAGTTGTCCTGCTCATCTTCCGATTTAAATAGAATTCAAAACTATTTTGTTCAGTTGCTCACTTGCTCAGTTGTTTTTTCGAAGCTTTGCTGAAGGAGTTTGTCACCATAGTTATATTTTGACTTTTTAATAATTTGCTCAATGATTTAGTTGCTTAGTCGTTCACTTGTTCATGGTTTAGTTGTTTACTTGTTCAGTTACTCAGTTGTTATTCGAAAATTTTTGTATTAAGAGTATTAACTCAGAATTATTTAAATTGGTACGGACACTTGAAGTGTCGAACGGAACCCATTTAAACAGAAATTTCGAACCAGAAGTGAAAAATGGTTCTACACGAGATAAATAATTCCGAAACTAAGAATTTCATGCAATTTGCTAAAGTAAACTTTTAAAAGTGCTTAATTTCTTCCACCTGGATTTCTTCACAATTTTGAATGACTTGAACAGTTCATTGATCTCGCTACAGCAGGACAGTAGCCGCTGCCTTCAAGCTCTTAACGCCCACGCCTTTCTGTTCACTTTCACCCGGGATAAATGCAAAAATCAGCAGGTTACAATGCGCACGCACCTAACGATAAACACCACCAGCAGTCAGTAAAAATCCCTCCATTAGCTAATTGCTCAAGCGACAACAAAACTGATTACCAGGCAGATTTGCAAATGAGCAACAGGGCAGACAGGAGGAGATTGCAGACAAAAAATGCATTTGCACGATACCCAAGTACCAAAAACAAACTCTTCACAGAGATACGCGTGTATGTTGTGTACAACTATCAATAACAACAAAACAACAAACAGGCAGACAAGTGGAAGTGGCTGACGGTCTGACTGACTGACTGTCTGGTTGGCTGGCTGGCTGGCTGGGATCGCAGGCAGGTTAAAGATCGTTAGGCGCGACAAGGGGTCAGGTAAAGGAGATGCTGACGATAATGAAGGAGGCATCTTCAGCTGAGTATCTCACGGGTTCATAAGTGTTTGCATGTTGTTTTATTTTTTTTTTGCCAGTGGTTGATTGCCAAGAGCCGCCTGACCAAATGAGCTCGTAATTTGATGGCGATGTTGTTGTAAGTGAATGGAAAGATAATCACTGCAAATTGATTGGGAAATTCATTATGGAAATCAATCGAAGGCCTGGATTCCCTTCTTTTTATAGACCACTTCCTGGCTTCCTGTCATGACGCATGGGGGATTATTATATAATTTGAGCCTAGGGAAGTCCTAAGTAAACAAAACCAACTTCTTTTTTTATTGACTTACGCAATGATTTCCTTTTTTTATTTTAGTAGCCAAAGATATCGTGAAACTTACCTGCAAATAGAAAGAGAAAGACGATGATAAGTCAGGTGGCAAAAAGAAAAAAGAAAATTTCACAAAGCGATATGATTACTAACTTAAGAGCTATGCGTGGAAATGATTAAGCAATTTCCGTTGACATGGGCAATTTTCCAATAGAGCATTCGAGAGATTTGGCGAAAAAGAGACAACCACAGAGAAAAGGAGACGGAGACACAGATATGTGTAGTTGGAGAAATAAATCAAGTTTACCTAATTGAGGGTTTTCTGTTTGTTGTGTGGAGAGGAAGACAACAAAGTGGTTAATTGATGGTGGTATAGGGGTTGTGGTTATGCTTGGTACATATATCATCCTGGGAAAATGAAGATTGCCAGATGAGAATATCTGATATTTGGAATTTTTCTTTTTCCTAATTACATGTTTACTAAAACTCTTCTTTCATTTTTCATTTTTTATATCGAATTCAGAAAGGAACAAAGAAAGCGGGAAAGAAGGAGAAAGAAAGAAGGAAATGAGAAGAAATAAGGGAGGAACAAAGGAGGAAACATGAAGGAAATAACGAGGCAGGAAGGAAGAAGGAAGGAATGTGGAAGGTAGAAGGAAGGAAGGAAGACAGGAAGAAATGGAGAATTGAGGAAAAGAAAAAAGAAAAGAAGAAACAACGAAAGGAAGGAAAAAATAGAGGTAGAAATTAAGAATTGTAGAAGGATGGAGGGATGACGGAACTGTAGAAGGATGGATGATGAAACGGAGTTAGAAAGGAATGAACGACAAGCGAATAAAGGAGGAAAGAAGGAGAAAGGAAGTAGGAAAAACGAAAAATAAGGAGGAACGTAATTGAAAACAAGAGGAAAATAAGTAGGAAGATGAAGGAAGGAAGAAAAAAGGAAGAAATGGAGAAAGGAGGAAAGGAAGAAAATTAGAACAGAGAAAAAGAAGAATGCAAGAAAGAAAGAAATAAAGAAAAGAAGGGAAGAAAAGAAGGAAAGAAGAAAGGTAGAGATAAGATATTGAAGAAAGAGGGAGGGATGAAGAATGAAGCAAAAGAGGAAACTAAGTCAGAAATGAATGAAGGACAAACAAAGAAAGGAGGAAGTGAGGAGCAAAGAAGGAGGAAATAAGAAAAAAAAAAAAAGAACGGAAGAGGAATCAAAAAGGAAATAAGGAGGAGGAAAAGAACGAATAAGGAAGGAAGGAGTAAGAAAGGAAAAAATGGAGAAAGGAGGGAAGGAAGAAAATTAGAACAGGATTAGAACTGTGACAGGAGTCATAACGGGGCACTTCACCATTGGTCATATGGCCATCAGTATGCGAGTGCAATACTATGATTTCTGTCGTAGCTGTGGCAATGAGGGGGAAAGAGAAAGCAGCCAACACCTTCTTTGCGACTGCCCTGCACTTCTTAGCAGGGATGCAAACCACCCGAAAATAAGTACTTGCTTCGGTTCAGTGGTTCTCACTGTTTCTGAACCGCCGGTTCGGCCATTACATGGTTTTTGGAGTACTGACGCGGTCGGTCGGTTCGGGTTTGGGCCGCAATATTATATTTCTGTCATTAATGTGACTTTTCGCAAACTTTGGAAATTGAATTCCAATAAACCATTTGAATTTCTTTTGCAGATTCGTCTATAAGTTTCTAGACGAATGCCCTTCGGAAACGGAGAATGTCGGCTAGAAAAGAACTCGTACCATGCATCTTACAAGACCCTTTTTATCGTATTTTATGAGAAAAAACTCTCCTGGCTTAGATTGAATTATGGTAAAGAATAACTACAGAAAATTTAAAATATTGTCCACTAGAGGACGACAAATCAATATTCAACTTTTAAGAAAAGAATGCAGATTGTTAACAGGTGTATTAAGAGATCGGCGGGGGATTGCTGAAGACTTATATGACTACATGTTGTATTATATCCCAGCAAACATTTTATGAAATTTCTGATCACATTCGAGACTTTTTCGAGTAATTAGTTATAAATGCGACTGTTTTCTGATCACATATAATACTTTTGTCGGAAGAAAATGTTACCCTAGCCGCAACTCTGCTGTATGAGTCATTTTTAACCCTTTTTTTGATCAGTTATTACTTATTGTGCGGAGGGCCTAAGAGTCATTTTCTTGACGTTTATTTGAGTCTCGAGGCGTATTTAAATAAATCACATTTTGAGCATATGCATGATTAAGTTTCGAGTCTTCTTTTAATCGCGCAAGATAACACCCAGCAAGCAAAGTTCGGAGCGCTCTGAGAAGAGCCGAGATTAAGAGCGTTTTTGGAGTAAGCTCCCCAGCAAACATTTTTGATTAAATTCGAAACATTTTCGACCTCATGGACTGATTATAATAGTCACAAATGCGCTCGTTTTCTGATCATAAATTATACCTATGTCGGGAAAAAATGATACCCTACACACTTCATGAAGAGTCATAGTTCAATAAATCACATTTTAAGCATATTTATGAGCAATTTTCGAGTCTTCTTTTAATTGTTAGGTTCTAATCTCTATTTAATCATACAAAGGGCTTGAAAAAGTCTCATTAAGGTGATTTTGGTTAAAACCAGCTTTCAAATACTGGGTGGGATGTCTCAAGTCATCCTTAAAGGTTATATCGATCCGACATTGCTAAGGATCAATCCGGTATATCAGTGATCTCCCTTATAGAGGATCGAAGGGAATATCAAAAAAAAATTATCTTAGGGAAACGGTTAAAATTCCCAAATTTATAGGTATCATAGGCTAGATGAAAGCGATTCACGTCCTAAGACTCGTCGGAGAACTGAACCGAACCGAACAGTTTTTCTTTGTGGTTTTCGGTTCGGTTCTTTCTTGAAAGAAAGCCGGTTCGGTTTGCGGTTCGGTTCATCAGCGAGAATACGCGGTTCGGTTCGGTTCAAAACCGGTTCGGTTCAGATCCGGTTTGCATCCCTGCTTCTTAGGAAACGCACCCAGCATCTGGGTAAACAATTATTTAAAGACCTCGGCTGTCTGGCAAATGTGCCCCTAGAAGACCTGGCTCTTTTCGTCGATTTCTCAAAATGGTTTAATGGAAAGTTGGCGCAGAACCTGAACATATACATAGCCACTACCCCCTTCCCTGCTCCAAACCATTTTCCTCTTATTAGGCATCACGATGGACCAAAAGGAAGCTGGGTGATCTCGGCCTCTGCCGAGCAACTTATTTAACCTAACCTAAACTATCCTAAGAAAATAAGACAGGAGTAAAAGAAGAAAGAAGGAAATAAAGAAAATAAGAAGCGAAGAAATAAGGAAAAGAAGAAACGAAGAAAGGTAGAAATTGTAGTGTACCAGTGGGCTTTTGGTGGCCTTTTGACTCTTCTGTGGGAAGAGTTTGGTCTCCTATCAATTGCTGGAATTATACTGACTTAGAACACCAGTGCCATAAAGAGTAGCGCACTCTCGCTTTGCTCGTGTCTCGCCGGATTGTCGGGGTTCATACTCGTCAGAGGGGATTTGCCAGTATCTAAGCCAGTGATAAAGCGCCGTCAATAAGGGGTAGCGGATAAGCATCCCTTTTCGTTACTTTATTGACTTCTCGTGGATCCAGACACAGTCGGTATCTATCACCTTTTTTGATTATCACGCAATTACTGCTCCATGGGCTGGTCGATTCCTCTATGACGTCAAGAGCAAGCATATTGTCAACTTCAGCGAACATTAGTTTCTCCACCGCTGGTGAAACTGTCCAATGCCGCTGCTTAACTGGTGTTGCTGAGCCTACGTCAATAGAGTGTGTTGCTAATTTAGTTCTTCTTAGTCCCTCATTTGCAAAAGACGAAAAAATAGTGATAACTGTAATAAGACGTTTCTGCTACAGACAAAGAAATGAATTTTCTGTCATCTTCGTTTTTAACTGAAGCTCTTACATTTAATTCAGATACCTCTGCAGAGATTGTGATTTTGTCTAAGAATCCGAACTTCTGCCAGAAGTCTATGCCCATATAAACTTCTTGCTTGAGTTCAGGTATTAGAAATAATTCTAGTTCAGTTGTTATTTCGCGATATGTAATACGAGCTACGATCTTGGCTCCAGAAAGGGAAGATTGCTGGAATTGTACTGACTAGAAAAATGAAGAATTGAAGAAGGAGGGAAAGAAGACGGAAGCAGCAAAGAGGAAACAATAAGAGGGATAGGAAGGATGGAAAGGAGCTAAGGGAATGAAAGAAAGAAAGAAAAGAAGAAATGAAAAAAAGGAAGCATTTGATAGGAAGAAGTGAAGAAGGATGGAAGGAGGATGGAAGGAAGGAGGGAGACTTAAACAATAAAAGGGGAAGGATGGTGGAAGGAAAATAAAAGGAGGAAAGACGAAAAAGTAAGGGAAAAGAAGTAGAAATAGAGGAAATAGGATAAAAGGAAGGAGAACGAAAGGATAGAGAAAAAAGAAGTTAGGCAATATCGAAAGAGGGGAAAGGAAGGTAGGGGAAAGACAATAGAAGGAAAGTAACAAGACCTAAGTAACGAAGAAATTTAAGTCAATGCTCTTTTAGAGAATCCAAAACAAAGTGCTTAGAATAACATTTAATGCTAGTGCCTTCATAGAAAACCTTGTAATTCATTAAGACCTAACTATTAACTGGGTTATACAGGAAATACTACACAATAAGAGGTTACCCAAACATCTAAATAGAAAATTCAGCCGACAAAAAAATATTTCAAGGACATGAAGCCTAAAACGTTTCCATAATTCTAATAACTTTTACCCTGTAACCCTTTTCAATCATAATCCTTTTCAATTTTTCTTTTGCTTTGTTTCTTTTGTAATTCCTCAGATTTGCTGTGCCGTTCATGATGACTTCAAACTCTGTAAAAAGCAACCTCTATCAGTTAGTTCCACCCCCAAAAAAGTCAAATATCTTCGACACCTGCCTGACCTGCGCAAGCTACGCAATATACAATGTTTTTTTTATATTTTTTATTTCAATTGATGGATGGGACACTGTCAGACCTCTTACATTACAGCAGCAGCCGTACCCCATTCCAAACATATTGGTGTGAAATTATTTGTCTGGCCAACTCTCAAAGATATCTCTTTGAGTGCCATTTCCACCAACTACAAGTTCAATGGACGTTGGAGCGCACACATACAAAAGGGTCTCTTTTATTTCTTCATTTTTATGGACAGTTAAACAATTATATTTGGTATTTACAGCCTGTCCCAGAGAGTATAGAGCCAGCGAAATATGAGATGTGAAAGATGATGCAATGCGGCAATCGGGAGAAGAAGACAGACATGTAGAGGGACGGGGGGGACTACTGCAATGCCACCAGGAGCAAACAAGCCAAGCACTTTCGTTTTTCGCTTTCGCAACTGCTTTTAACGACTATTTTCCAGGTGGTCACGTAACCCCCACAACAAGCCCCCCAACTGACCATTAAGAAATTCTTGAGGCAACTTCAGAGGGCAGGGACTGCACCCACAAGACACCATACACCAACCACGCCTGGTCGGCATAAATCACAAGTGAAAACTGCAGCCAGTTTTTTTATTAAACATTATACGATGGCGTGCATAAATTTAATCAGCGTTTTTATATCTGCACCTCAACTAGACAACGCACAATGTGCCAGCTCAACACAACAATGCTTAAATATAGCCCAGAGAATTGACGTCAAGAGCCGATTTGTTGGGCCGTTCGTCATGCCCGTCAGATGCAATCTAAGCTTGATGGCCGCTACGCATCGACAGCTGAGCGCGCGCGCACGTTAAAATCTTGTTTTTGAGATGGGACATAAAAAGGGAATGAGTAGGGTGGGATGTAGCTCTGTTCTGATAAAAAAACAAAAGTAGAACTAACGAATGTTTTCGACATTTTATGCGTATTTTAGAATATTGCAAATCCTTTATCTTGAGTAAGGATCATGTCTTATCCGCAAAGCCTTTAATCTTTTTAGAGAGATTAATGCATTAGTTTTTTAAAAACCCCATCTGCTTTTACGCAGAATTTTACCTCTAACTGGCACATCGAAAATAGAAAAGAGGGAGCTCATAGAAACTTGAAATAAATAATTAATTAATCTTAGTTTGAATCAAGCAAAAGTAGGTCAAGTTCGTCCATAGTATAACCTATAACACAGTGCACTACAAAATTTTGATACCAACGAGACCCACCAAATTTTAAAGGTATTTATGGTAGTAGAAAAACCCTGGCTGGGTTTGGTCTGATTGGCTAAGGTTTTTTTGTAATAGACTCCTGAAGTTTTCATAGGAAAATTTTTTGTTTTGAAAAATGTTTTTTGTTCGGGTTGTTAACCAGGCCTACCAAACACTTTTTTGACCAGCACAAAAAAAAAAACGATATCACGACAATTTCAAAAAATATCAATCTATTCCATTGTTTTTTTACGGATTCCACTTTTATATTTAAAATCGGAACCAAATTAATACAGTATTTCTTCCGAGAATGTAGTATCGAAATAAGAGAAGCATTTTTATGAACAAAACTATTTCATTCGATTATTCTAATGAATATTTTCGACTAAGGATACTTAGGAAAATTTAAATAAAACTAATACTATTCAATTTTCGTCTGGTTCAAACATTGGATCGTTGGGATTGGTCTACTCTGTAAATATCGTCGCTGTCTCCGGAATCGGTGCTTTTGGTGGTGGACTTGCATCGGAATGTGGCTGTGGAAGGGAGGCATGGGGATCAGGAATGTAAATTTTCTAGGACATTTTCTTTCTGTTTATACCGCTTATGAAATTATGTTATGAACCCGTAGCACTTCTCCTTAGTATTTCCATTTGGATCTGTCTACCATATATGACCGGCGTATCAAATGGCATTTGTTCTAGTTTTTTTTTCAACCAGTCTAAAATATAGCAACGTCTGCATACTGTATTTGGCGTCCACGAACGAGCAAACCAATCTGGTTGATCAGAGTAGTACAGACGGTACGCACCTTAGAAGCCACAAACATAACAAAAATGAATCAAGCTTTCAACAGTTCTCAAATTTAAAGTTTCACAACTGAAAACAACTTATGCATTGAAACACCCAAAACTAGCTGGTTGCCTAGACAGTAGTGTTTCAAGAAATTTCCCGATTCTCTCATCAGTAGACTTACCAAATGACTCTCTATGCAATCACAACCTTAAGCAGTTGGGAACTGCAATAGACAATTAATGCAAAAACGGACAATCAATGCAGTCGTCTTTTTGGACTTAATGCTTAAGCTTTTAGGCTAAAGTTCTAAGTAGGGATGTCGAAAATAATATCGATATATCGAAATATCGAATTTTTGTCCAAAAATATGATATATCGTTATCGAATATTTTTCTGGGCATTTTTGTATAAGCAACTGTCTTAGAACAGCATTGACCATTTATGAGTGTTACTCATATTACTCAGTAGTCATGTTTCATAGCCAGCAAGAAAAACTAACATTCAATTCTAAATGTCCTTGGGGGATAATCCGCGTTACGTTAGGATGCCATGAACTGAAGTATATGAACAATATGATCCGTTTATAAAATACATAGCATTTAAACTGAATTTTGCTAGACTGCAATCCGGGTTTGAGAACCGATTCGGTTTTTGGGTCAATCAAACTGGACCCAGAACCGGACCTTCTAAATTGTTAACATTCCGAAGGGGAGATCCCTCTATTGGAGAAAGGGCCGGTTCGAAGAATCACGTTAGTCAGTTTTTATACCCTTGCAGAGGGACGGATGCTTGTAACGCTTAGAACTTGTAACGCTTAGAACTAAATTCCTATGGAGTGATGGTAGAATTTCGGGACTTTGGATAGTTCATGACCCTTGAATCTTTACAGCATTCTTCGATTCTACTTGAAATATGAGGTTTCTACTTGAATCAAGTATTTTCTTACTATTGTCAAATTTGACGTATTCTTGACTTTTTTTGAGTTTACAGTCTGGTTCTAGCTTGGATTTGATTTTGACTGTGGAAGGGGACCTGATATTCTCCGTAAATCGTTCGATAGCTTTAGAACAAATTTAGCAAGGGGTCCCGAGGATAGAAATCAACGTGAGTTATGAGGTTCTTTTTGCGGACTCGTTCCTTAAACGCACTTTGAAACATTTTTGCCTCTAGTTTCGATGAGTTTCAGCAAATTGGTTAAAATATAAACCTGTTCGGCCTAATTTTCGTTGAAGAGGACCCAATTCAATCTTCCAAACTACAGGATGGTTTATCTAGTGTTTGGAACTTAAACTATTTCTAATTTGACTTTAAAAACGTCAAATGTCATTCGGAAAGCGACTAATATTAGTAAAAACTTTAACATTTACGAAATGGGTCGCTATTCGCTTGAAGAAAGTTGGGAAATATTAAAAACAGATTTCCAAAGTGGTGAGTCCTCGACTCAAACTGTGCGAAATTTGAAAAAAAAAAACATTTAACAAAAAAAATGTTCCGAAAACTCAATTTGTGGATCAATTCGTGAAGCTGGAGTTCGTGTAAACTGTTTGTGCGCTCGACCAAAAGCATTGCTGCGGTTGCTGAAAATGTGCGTGAAAAACTATTAATTGGACATTTCGCGCGCTTCTTTGATGCGAATTTTGCATTAAAACCTTGCCATGAAGCCATTAAAAGTTCAATTGGTGCAGTAGCTAAAGCCAATTGACCATCCGAATCGTCTACAGTTCGCAAATTGGGCGGAAGATCGTTTGGCCGAAGATGGTAAATTTTACCGAAAAATCATCTTTTCGGATGAAGCACATTTCCATCTCGGTGGTTATGTTAATAAACAACCAACATATCGTCGTCGAGAAGCCAATGCACCCACCACGTGTAACTGTTTCGTGCGGATTTTGGTCTCGGGGCATCATTGGTCCATTTTTCATTGAAATTGAAGAAGGAGCCACCGTGTCCGTGAATGGTGAGCGCTACCGCGCAATGTTAAGTGATTGGTTCTTCGAGGAAATTGAAGCGGAAGACTTGGACGATATTTGGTTTCAGCAAGACGGCGCTACGTGCCACACAGCCCATTCCAGAATCGATCTTCTGCGCCCTATCTTCGAAAATCGAATAATCAGCAAATATGGAGATGTGAATTGGCCGCCAAGAAGCTGTGATCCGACACCGTTAGACTATCATCTTTGGGGAGCGGTCAAGGACAAAAACAATTGATGATTTGAAGAACGAGAACGAAAATGTTCTCAAAAATTGGGTGGATCGAATGGGCTACTTCCAAGTCAGCCGTGGTGGTCATTTGACCGAAATTGTTTTTCATAAAATAATGCCATGTACCAACCTTTTCAACAAATGTTCAACCTTTGAAAACAATCGAGCCGTTTTTTCTTAATAGCAAAATTAAATTCCAATTTTTAAATGGACCACCATGTATATAGTTTATGGGGTCGGAAATGAATATTTCTATGCGTTGCAAACTTCTGGGCAAAATTTTAATACCCTTTGCAAGGGTATAAAAAGGTGTCTGATTTTTGTGAGGCAATAGACCTAAATGGTGTCGTTCATGTTTCGCATTTTAGCCTTGGCTAAATGGCAAAATGTGCAACTGATTAAAGCACAGAGTTTTAGATTAGTAAGCGTATCTGACGGTCTGTACGTTTTAACATGCCTTAATTCATTCTTTACAGCACGAGCGCATCGATATAAAAATGAAAAGGCAACATACACTATAAGAAGTACGTTTAAATATTTACAAAATGAAAACGATGTGCCAAGTTCTTGTTGTTGTTGTTAGTTTCTTGGTTGTTTTTTTTTATTTTAATTTTTTTTATCGCCTCGTCTACCCCGTGTATTTTCATGAAATCTTCTTAAAAACTTGTAGGTGCGTTTGTTGTTATTTTTAGTTCATTTGTAAAATGCTCACGTGTCTTTGCGTTGTGTGTTTGTCTGCTAGACAAACGTTGTGAAAAATGCCACAAACAGGCACGTTTCGAGTCAGAGAGATTTAGAAATTGTCTTGCCCATTTATGTTGATTTCTTTTGATGAAGTTGAAGTTAGTTTTCTTTTAGCAAGCAATGGCCAATCCTTGACTCGTTGACATATGCAAAATAGGTGTGTCATGTTATTGTTGTAAATTAATTGCCAAGTCATATGCAAATAACCATAATAACCATTGTGTGCGCCTGTTGCATTAAAATTACATGCCTAAAACAAAATCATTTTCGCGAGACCACTATGCAAATGTTTTGAGGCGTTGTGGTAAACAAATATAAAAATGTAAAGTAAGGAGAGAAAAAAGGCGCGAAACAATTTTCCAACCCACGCACGACAAATGGCAAAATTAACTGCCGGCTTAAACACGAAAACGTGTTTGCATCTGAACTTGAATGAAAAATGCCAGACTCGAATTGGGTTACAGACATTGTGGTAAGCGAGCAATTGTATGAAGACAAAAAGCCAAAACAGAATATGATTACAAATGGATTTGATTGCTCATGTCGAAGACATGCCTTAACATTTTTCAATGTTGGGCAACGCCTTAAAGGGAAGAGAACTCGAGTTGTGAAATCATGGACATTGGTTGCTTCAATTGGTACAGATATTTTTATCTCAGTCGGTGAAGGTCGAATATTTGTTAAGGGTTTTTCAAAAATTATCTAAACGAAATTATAGAGGAACCGTTTGGTAAATTAAACAACTAAGAAGCCGGTCAAACCCGAGTGTAATGTACTCTGTAACCGCACAGAAAAAAAAAAGATCCCTGGTAGAAAGGATATTGAAAATATCCATTTTAGGATCCAATTTTTCAATATCCTTTTGACTTTACACATCTAAGGGAGATGAAGAAAAAAGATCAATTCAATATCCTATTTTTGGCATATCCTTTTTACATTAAAAAGCTCCTAAGCATGGCGAAATAATGTCAAAAGGAACTTTTTTTGCTTCAAGTTTCGAACTAAGTAATCGGTAATCGATAACTCGATAGCCAACTAGTCAAGTATGACCGTAGGTGCGAAAGAGAAAGACACATTTTACTTCGAATTTTGACATAGTCGAGCTGCTTCATTTAGACGAAGAAAGAAATTGAGAAGAACGCACGCAAAAAAATTTTTTTTTAAAAAACTTATTTTTATTTAAATACTCTAATTAAATAAAAAATCAATCGATAAAAATTTTTACGGTCACACTGGCCGAGCGGTACGCCGTCAAAGTCAGCTGATTGCGCACGTGGTAGCTTTGTGCACAATTTGCCGAAACACATTGATAAAGTTTGATTAACTCGTCGTCCACATAAATCCAAAAATACTACTTTTAATGATTGAAAATCATAGTTAAGGTATGTAAAACTGGAATTTAGTAACATTTTTGACAATTTAGAGTGTTTTTGTCCTTGTGTAACGTATTTTTTCATGTGTATTTGATTGATTAATCTTAGCAAGTAAAGCTGTGTTTCGTGGAGTAGAACTCTGAAGGCCCTCTGAGGTCCTCGGGCATTAAAATGTGGAGTTACTAATGAAAGTGTCCAGAATAATATGTAATTAAATTTGCTTGCGTTAAATTGCGCCTTCTCCAAAAAATCGACTTTTTGCAAAGGGATATGTGTTTCAAAATGCAGAGCTGCCAGATATTTTTGTCAACAACAATCGCTTGGAGGGCGCAGTTAAACAGCAAATACGCCAAAAAATTGCCAAAAAAAATGTGAATAATACTACCGAAACAAAAGTTAACAAAGAAGTACGGGTTTTTGTAAAATATTTTGGAAGAAACTGGCAAAATTGCTGTCGACATATGACAAGATTTAAAAATAAGCATTCTGAATGGCTTAAAAAAAACATAGCAATTGACATCGAAGCTAATTGTGGATCTACAGACAATTTTAAAGAAAATGGGACTCAATGTGGACAAGCCTAGACCAAATGGCAGCGGAAACTCCAAGATGGCAACACAGCCAGGAGGACGTTTTCTAACACAGCCCTTTTATCGTCAATTTTAAATGTTGTTGAAGAGTTATTTAAACAATTTTACATAATTTTTATAGCTATGTATTTCCTGTGAGCATGAAATTAGTTTGAAAGTTTTTGTGAAAAGGTTTTTGAAATTTACCAGAATAATTATTCTTGGTATCCCATGTCGACTACTGTTCACACGGTACTAGTACTTGGTCAACAAATAATAGAGAACTCCTTGGTTCCTGTTGGCTGTCTTGGGGAACATGCATCCGAGTCCCGAAATAATTTATATAAGAGTGATAGAAGGGGACATGCATGGAAATGCAGTCGACTGGACAACATGACCGATGTTTTTAACAGAGCCTTAGATACTTCAGACCCATTGCTGTGAAGCATCTATTTAAAAGAACGACAAAGTAAAAATAAAATAAAAAGGATACCAGATGAAGTTTTATCGCTGCTGCAGTCACCACGCTCACCACGGACGAAAATGAAATATGAAGAATATTTTAAATAAGAAGAAAATAAGTTCACATTTGCCGTAAATAGCCTAACTAAGCTGCTTAAACATAATTAATTAAATAAAGGCTTTTTATTTTCAGAACGCTTAAATATCATGAAATTTAATACCAAAAACCTCTGAAACTAAAACATATTTTTAACAGAGATGTTTTAAATTTGTTAACATAAATAAATTTGTTCTAAATTGTTGAAATTAAGAAGAATGGACTTGGTCCTTTGGGCTGCTGTTTAAGATCAAATATTTGGCACAAATTGGTAATTTTCAATGTTCTTATTTATAACAAATCATTGGAATTGGAAATGATCTTAACCACAGATCCACGGGATATGTAATTCAGATCAAATGGATATTAAAAGGATATTATTAACATATCTTTGGGATATGACATTAAGATCAAATGGATATTAAAAAATTAATAAAAGATCAAATGGATATTTTAAAAAGATTCAATGGATAAGAAAAAAAGGATATTTTGAACAGTTTAAAAGGATAGTTTTTAACTATCCCTTGGATATTTTAATATCCTTTTATCGAAAATTAATTGACTTTGAAAATATCCAATGAATCTTAAAAAAGGGTATTGCAATATCCAGTCCAAATGGATACGGCAAAATCATCCCGGGGATCATCAAAAACTATCCTTTTTTTCTGTGTGCTAAGCTCTGTATACAACTATGTGGCGCCACACAAACTGTATGAAGTACTACCCATTGCCACTGTTTCACCTCGCGAACTGAGTAAAGTACTATAAATTGGTGAAAATATATAAAAAAGCTACATAAAAGATATATGTTCCTGATCAGCATCAAAAGAACTGCCGATCTCGGAGACTACGAGAGTTGAAGCAACCATATTTAGTGTCTTAACTCCCTTGGACTGAACGCAGATGATATTGATAATGAATTTGTTCCAAAAATACCAAATAAATGAGGCCAAAATCATTAATTTAAAACCTAAACCAGATTAAAGTAAACCTACCAGACCACAACGAAACAACTCTTTCAAGAATCCCCAGCTCAAAGTCATTTATCTTAATTTTCTTAAACGAAAACAAAGCAAACAAACCAGCAACCATGTTCTCCATTTAGTTTCCACATTTGATAAATAAAAAGTCGGTAGTGCAAATGATAGACACAAAATTAACATTTTAAAATCAAATTTGATACGTTGAATGTTAATTGCCTAAAAGAAATTGGCCAGGCACGCCAAATCAATCAACCGACGATCGGCAATCGACGTTCAACCGCCGCACATGGAGCAAAACAATCAACATTATCGCAAACAGAGAGAGAAAAAAAGGCAAAAGTAAAGAAAAGATTAATGAACACAGAAATGTACATTAAATTGGTTTGTTCGTCGTCGACGCATATGCGCAAAATTCGCTTTCACTTTCGCTGAAAGAAAAGTCCAAGGGAGCCCTATGAAGCGTCAAAGTTTTTATCATTGGTGGATGGAAAACTATCTAAGCACACGCAATGGCCAAAACGCATGGCAGTTGTCCCTGGCAATTGTTTTAATTGGATTGTTTATCGGAATTCTGAGGTTGCCAGGCTTCGCTGGCGGGTGGTTTAACCTATCTTTTATTGACCTCATTGCCTGCAAAAATTGACTCAACGCACATGCCCCCATTTTCCCCATACAAATACTGACCCCGTTTCATCACATTCACAACAAACAAATTAGTTTCGGGGTTAACTTGAAACACTGTTTCAGGGTCGTGTGAAAGAAAATCAAACGGAACTGAAAGCATTTTTGCACAACTATTTCCCCCAAGGCCGTTAAACACAAAACATTTTTGAGATATTTTTAAATAGTCCACTAAATAATGTCGTCAGCTTGTGTTTTAAAATATATATTTCCCTTTTAATCTGCACAACAAATAATGTCTGGGAAGCTGAGAAATTTTTCAAATTATATGCACAAGTTTTTAAAAAAGTATTTTTGGGGAATTTTCGTAGTAAATTTGAGAACAATGATTATGATTTATTTGTAGTCGGAGATCTCAGAACTAGCTAGGTACAAGTTTAATTTGATTTTAAATGTTACTGAAAAAAGCAGCACAAAATGAAAGAAAGAATACTATAACATCTAATTTCCAATATACCGAATCTGAATTCTCCTAACTTCTGTGACGAAACCTTAGCACTTCGATAAGCAACTAAATTGTATTTTGTTAAAGAGTTCATATATTATTAGTTATAGAATACCGCATAGTTCTAATAAAAAAACGAGAGCCTAAGTTAAAGTCGGTCCTGCCCGACTTCGATATACCCGTTACTCAGGCCAATTAGTGTTTAATAGCCTTTCCCTATGTTAATAAATAGAGCATTAACATTAATGTGACCATTTTAACATTACTTGAGCAAAAAGTGTATGTAGCGCCAAAAAGTATGCAACGTTTTTAATATAACCTTTATAACTCTGCCATTTATTATCCGATCTTTATGAAACTTTCAGAGATTGTAGATGTTGGGCACATACACTTCACTGCAATGAGTTTGACTTCTTTAAAATTGTTGGAGATATTCAACATTTTTTATTTTGGGGGCGAGAGGGGGCGTGGCCAAAATTTGAAATAAACTTGATCAGCGTAGGGACAATAGAAGCCTACATATAAAATTTTGTGGCTCTAGCTCTTTTAGTCTCAGAGATCTAGGTGTTCATACAGAGCATGGCTATATCGACTCGTCTGTTAATGCTGATTAAGAATATATATACTTTATTGGGTCGGAGATGCTTCCTTCTGCCTGCTACATACATTTGCACGACTTTAGTATGTATACCCTTTTTACTCTTCGAGTAACGGGTATAAAAATAGGGGAAAGTTAGCTTCGGTTCGGCAGAAGTTTTGTATACCCATGCAGTTTGTTTTTCAAAATAATACTACTTTTCGGACCTTACTTTTCTATGGGAGCTATACTACATTTATACCATAGATGTCCGATTTCGACCAAATTTAGTGGAGTCTTGGAAAAGCATAACAAAAAAGTTTTTTTAACAAGCACTAGTTTTTCGACCGAACGTTCCTATAGAGCTAAGTGCTATAGTCATCCAATTTTGACCAAAATTTGTAGAATCGTGTGGGAGCATATAAAACAAATACATGCTAGTTTTGAGGACATTTCCATTATAAACAAAAAGTTTTTCTAACTAAGACTAATTTCAAACTCTACTTTTCTATGACAGCTATACTATATACTATAGATGTCCGATTTCGACCAAATTTACTGGAATCATGGAAAAGCTTAGTAAACTAAGAAATACAAAGATTGGAGGCGTTTCCAGTGATAACAAAAAAGTTTTTCTCACTAGAACTAGTTTTTCGACCGATCGTTTCTATGACAGCTATATGCTATAGTCATCCGATCCCGCCGGTTCCGACAAATGTGCAGCGTATATGTACCAAAAGACTTCGTGCAAAATTTGGTGAAGATAGCTTTCGAACTGACGGAGGAGATAGTATAGAAACAGACAGATGGACAGTCGGACAGGGCTAAATCCACTTAGCTCGTCGTGCTGATCAAGAATATATATAATTTATGTGGTCGGAGATGCTTCCTTTAATGCGTTACAAATATCCGGACAATTTTATAATACCCTCTGCAAAGGTATAACAAATTGGAAAAGGGATTATCTGTAGTGGTATTTATAACTGATTTCTTATATGCAATTTTTTTCTTTAGCCATGTCCGTCTGTCTATCAGTCCTTCTCTCCGTCTGTCCGTCCGTTTGTTTCTATGCTATCTCCTCCGTCAGTTTTAAAGCTATCTTGACCAAACTTTGAACAAAGTCTTTTAGTACAAATACGCTGCACATTTGTGGGAACCGGCCGGATCGGATGACTATAGCATATAGCTGTCATAGAAACGATCGGTCGAAAAACTAGTTTAGTGATTTCTTTCTTAGTTTACTATCCTTTCCCATGTTTTCACGAAGTTTGGTCGAAATCGGTCATCTATATAGTATAGCTGTCATAGAAAAGTATAGTCTGATAAGTAGTCTAAGTTAGAAAAACTTTTTTGTTTTCAATGGAAATGTACTTAAAATCGGCATATATTTATTTGGTATGCTTTTACACAATTCTGCAAGGTTTTGTCAAAATCGGATGACTATAGCATATAGCTACCATAGGAACGATCGGTTGGAAAACTAGTTCTAGTTAGAAAAACTTGTTTGGTGTCAATGGAAACGTTCTTATCATTGGCATATACTTATTTTATATACTTTTAGACAATTCTACAAAGTTCTGTCAAAATGGGATGACTGTAGCATATTGCAGCAGTACGAATGATCGGTCGAAATTTGGGACTGTTTTAGTTTTTCATTGGCAACAGAAATTGATTTAACATAAGAATCAATTCGCTTACATTTTGAAATCACATCGTTAAGTCTGGGAAGTCAAAGGATTTCTTCGATGGTGGGAAAAAAACTATCGATGTTACCATCTATGTTTCTCCAGCTCTATCGTACAAGCCGCCTGCGGAGACATTTTCCGGAAGCTACGTCGAGTGGCTGAAAACGGTCCTTTCGTCCAAATCCATTGATCAATTCTTTTGTATATGTAGTCATAAAAAAACTGTCAAATTTTCATAAAAATCCGTTAAGAATTGTGGTTATCGGTTATCACACAACGGCATCATAAGTAATTTGCACAAATTTGGCTAATTTGCCATGATGGCAAATTTAGCAGGACTTAAAACTAAAGCTATCGTTCCGTTCGCAAAAAATTTGCTCAAATATGACCTGAAAAGTTCACTACTTAGGCCTATTTTGCCAAATATTAATTCTAATTTGTTCAAATTATTTGCCAGTGTGAAATTAGCTTAAAACTACTATCACAGTTATTGCTTGACATAAACTCAAGACAAGTTAGTAAGTGCTTAGTTCAATTGCTTCAAAAGGGAAAAGCTCAGGAACATTTGCTTGTGGATCTATCTCATTTAACCCGCTATATTTTGAAAAACAAGATGCAGAATAATTTGGCCTTTTCAACACCAGATGATTAAATTTGAATATGGGTGCAGTCGAGATAGCCCCAACAAAACTTTGGAAACTTTGCTATCTAAACGAAGCTATCGGACGTGTTCTCTGATTTCTTTCACATCGATTGCAATAGTGTCAAATTTACGTTTTACTTCACCGGTTGCTCCACAAAAGTCTTCCTCAGTGATGAGAAAGCCACGTTGGAATCATCCATATCATTGAATAAATTAGGCACCAGCTTTTACTCTTGCATTATTTATTTCTTTCTCTATCTTTTCCAATATTATTTCCATTGAGTGGATGTAAAAAATTAGTTTATTAATCAACGTTTGATTTCAGCAATTTCCAAAATGAACACAACAAGAGTTAGAATCAGTTTTTTATCTATCAATAAAAATATCGATAATTCTATCGGGACAAAGTTTAAAAGATAACCTTAACAGGAGGCTGAGGATAAGTTTTTTGCTCGCTTATCGCCAAACTTAGCATGAAATACTCGAATTCGGACATTGAGAAACCGAGCTTAAAGGAGATTTTTTGGCCATGTTCCTAAAGATTTAAACTTGGTTTCAACATTTTCTTTTTAATGGATTCACAAAAGTTGGTATTGTAGTGTGTGTGTGTAGTAGTTTTTATTTTTGTGACGAAAATAAATTAAAATTTATATGAACAATGGTAGGATGTACAAAAAATAAAAAAAAGAACTAAATGCAATAATTTCATTTTTAAAATTGAAAGCCGGAGTTCTCGTAGAATGGGGCAAGTTCCCATGAAATGAATGACATTTTCAAGACTCAAGTTGCACAGAGGGCAGTTTGTTTCATCCTTGTAACATTTGGTATGAAATTCAATTTCAATATTTCACCTCTGGCCATAAAAATGTTTCGTATTCCTTCAAGTTGGAAACCTCCCCCCCAATTCTATAATCAGTCGGTTTGAGTTTCTCTGGGATCTCTGGGATTCAAATTGGATCCTATAAGCTCTGCATTTTAATGGTGATGTTTCTATCCCAAGTTTTCCAAGACGCGGTATCTCCAAATTCAGTCGCATTCCGTATCCGCGGTAAATTGTCACTCTCTGAAGCATTGCAGACGAGATTTTAACAAATATTCTGCTAAGATCATAGGTACTTTTATCATATTTATGATTAGTTGAAATGCAGATTAACTGTATAGAGATAGTTTCCAAGTTAACATTCTGTTCGGCTTAGTTCGGTTGCATAGCCAACGGTACCCAAGCGCCTAATGTGTTTTTTTTCTTTCTGAAAAAGGGTGATAACAGAATAACCTTAGGTTTGGATTTTTTAGAACGATCTGGTTGTATGAGAAAGCCTGCTACTGCAGAGATTTTTTGACCAAAGTAAGCTTCTGAGGTGGCTCTAGATCCTAATCCATTAGATGGTTAAAGTGCGCCTTTGTATTATTCTTTATTTCCACAACATTTTCCCTGATCTATAACGTCTTCAGATCATCGAACCAACAAATCTTATTTTATTTAAAATGCAGTAAAAAAATATCATTTTCAGCAGCCACCATTTGTCTTCAGCGAAGCACATTTCATACATTTCATACTTAATCCTTCCACTGTCTCTTGCACACATCATTTTTCATATTTAACGAGCTAAAATTACGCGACAAGATGGGCATATCGTAAAAAGACCCTGATATTCCATAGCTATACACCCGCTACACTTGCTCTGCCATGTCGTTACCTCTGACGTTGAAATACAATTTGGGATATTCTCAGAAAATATTTTCTGACGGAAGTGCGCGTGCGACTTTTCTCCGTCGTTTTCAGACTTAATAAAAAAAAAGAAATAAAATGTATTTAACAACAATAACAAACCGAAATGTTGTCTACTTAATTGGTATTTCAGCTGGCAAATGGTGACGCCTTTGGGTCGCTTATTTGGCAAAGACGATATTGATGCCAGCGGCTGACTTGCATGTTAAATGAAGTTTACAAATTACAATATCAGCTCCAAACAGTAGCCGCATCGAACTATATAAACCAGGCAATGCCAGCAACAGACAACAAATCAACGGCACGATGAGCTGCATAAACAATTTGACGTCAATGCGAAGGAGAACACAAAACGCTAATGATTTTATTTTTGCATATTTTTTGGCATTTGGTTCAACACAACCAAACATAAATCAAAATGCTGTGCAAAAAATTTCACTTGCGGAAAAGTACTCAAAGACAACCCTTCAAGAGAAATTCGACTCAACTAGCAACCACCACGAAAAGGGGAGGCTTTTGGCAAATAGCAAATAGCAAAACGTATAAAAAGTACAAATCGTGCAACATTGAAAAATAAATATGTAAAGAAGAGAAAAAATATTTATCTGTTGACCCTTAAAAAGCGATATTTGACATTTGTGCTCAAAAGATACATTTTACGAGTGCCGCACTAGCCAAGGGAATAAGAAAAGAACAATAAAAATAAAGCATATGCTGGTACAAATAATTGATCTCTTTGATGGGTTCTAGAAATACCCTGCTGAAACTAAAGGAATGACTTGGTGCAGCCCACAAAAACCTTAATAGTAGGTACATTTAACTGTTTAGACTAATTTAAGTTACAATAAAAACTGAAAACCCCTGAAATCCTAAAGGCTATTAGCTAAGATGATTTGAACCCTAGATTTTGGTACGAGACTTGTTTCATAATTTATTGATTCGTTGCTAACTTTTCAATGATTTCAGAATAAATGGACTTGGTATTGCTTGTTAAAGAGCCATAGAATCTGTTAAGATTGTGAAGACAAAGAATTTTGTCAAGCAAATTAACAAATGATTTAACATGGTTGTACTGAACCGATCACTTCGATCACTTCTACTTCCATGGTTAGAATGGTTATCAAATACCCAATTCTAGACCCGACAAACATTAAATAGCTTCTTTCCGTACCAAGAAATTAAAAATCATTCCTGAAACATTCTATTTCCAAACTTAATTTGTACATTCAACCACATTCCACTTTGTCTCGATGCTTTCCGGCTTTCTCTAGGAGTTCGGTCCCCAAATCTACAGTATATTTTAATTTTAATTTGTATTACAGCCCAAACTTCCAACATGATGAACCTTAAGTTTAACGGCGAATTCCAAGGGCAATGTTTAAGGTGCTTTTTCATGTCTACTTACTTTGCTACCAGCGTCAATAGCTGGTGAAGGTGATCGGTTGCTAAAAAGCTGTCTAAAAAATTGGGCCAAGTATAGTTGTATCGTCTTTTGTAACCTAGACTAGTCTAGAACCGAATCCGCTAGAATCAGGGCTGCAAACCGGGTTTGAACCGATCCGGGCTACGAATTTATTTTACACACATGGTTTCTTAGTGAAATTTTCTAAGAATTTACGCTTTGTAGGATTTTTCCCCATATAAATCAATTACCAATTTCTGCACAATCGTTCAATCGCAAAATGCTACCGATGTACGCACACAATACATAAATCAAACGTGGCTGGCTGAAACAGCCATTTTGGCAGCAAAAATTGTGGGAGGTCGACGAATAAAACTACAAGATACAACAGTCGTTGACTTGGTGTCATACCAATTGATCGATACAGTTTGCGAAGCCAACGAAGCTATAAATTATCCAACAAATTTTCTAAGCTCACTAGATTTGTCGGCATGTCACCACACTTTTTACGACTAAAAGTTGGATCTCCGGTTATTTTACTTTAGAATTTGAACCCACCATAGCTGTGCAATGGCACGCGATTGGTCATTAAAAAATTTATGAAAATCACTATCGAAACATATTGAACGGGAAAATATCGAGCCGAAAATGTTTTGCTGGCACGAATTCCACTTACTCTCGCAGACGTCGGAATTGAGTTCAAACGCGTCCAATTTCCAACCGAATTGGCATTCGCAGTGACAATCAATAACTCGCAAGGCCAAACGATGTCCGTTTGAGCCTTGGATTTGGGCACTCCATATTTTCCACACTGACAATTATACGTAGCATGTTCTCGCGTAGGCACTGCATGTTTATTAAGGACGGACTGTCTAAAAATGTCGTACTTCAAAATTAACATTGATTTTCTTCAATTCTTTTTCCTACTTTACGGTAATAAATATAATTCTTTTTTCAAACAATGAATACGTCCGTTTTGGTAATGAAATATTTACTCTGAATTGAGAATATTAATTGGTGTGAGTATTTTTATACCCTATCCGAGGCTATATTAAAATTGTCCAGATGTTTCTAACGCTTAGAAGCAACTCCGATCATAAAAAGTATATAAGTATATTCTTGATCAGCATGACGAGCTGAGTTGATTCAGCAATTTCCGTCTGTCCGCTGTCCCTCTGTTTCTATGCTATCTCCTCCGTCAGTTTGAAAGATATCTTCACCAAACCTTGCACTAAGTCTTCTGGTACAAATACGCTGCATATTTATCGGAACCGGCCGGATCGGATGATATGCTTTTCCATGATACCACTAAATTTGGTCGACATTTATATAGTATAGCTCCCATAGAAAAGGAAGTTCTGAAATGTAGTATTAAGGACAGCACTGCAGCACTGCGGAAAATTCCTGCCAGGAAGTGGAACCCAACTAAAATTGATTGACTAAAATGAACAAGGTCACACTGATTTCGTAAAGTTTGAATTTAAATAGATTTAATCAATATAGCGTAAAACCAACTTCGGTCTGTCATTGTAGATTTAATTTCGATGTGTCTAGGGGCTTATTAGCTATTTTATAAAGGCCATTGATTAAGCGGTCGGATGTGCTGATTCCGACATACATACATCTGCGCAGCCAGCACAGAAAGATGCCCATGTGTCTAGTTACATTTAAAACTGAGGAAGGAGATACTATCACCGAGGTCAATAGACAAACCGAAGAAGGGACAGTCGACATCAGACACATTGGTCTCACAATGTTCGTTCTAAATTATTGGGCCCATGGCTGAGCAAGACACTGCAGTGTGGCCAGAAAAGAGCGTATATGGCACCAAAGAAGTAAGATAGCCAATTATTTGAGTTACAAGATTAGAACAAGAGCTCAGCAGCTGGGTCAGTACCTTGGCAGAATGAATTTGCTGCTCTTGTAGCAATAATGGAGAATGGAACTATTACAAAACAGAAATCGCTATTAATAAATTAATTAAATTAAAACCTTTTATTCTATTTATATAAGCATTATCTTTCGTTTGGTTTGTTTTCCATCCACCATTTGCCTTCATCTACTCGCCCATCACATCCAAAATAATTGTGAGCATCATATTCCTGAGCTGTCTATCAGCTGTTTCTCGATCCACACACGCTTCCGATAGGCCGCTATCTATACAAAGTGTGGACTTCGTTCATGGTGCTGGATTCACAACAAACGAAAAGGTAAACTAAAGATTTGATTATATGAAGTATGGCAGGGATTTTTAGTTTCCGCAATGCTAGATACCCGGCATTCATGGGAAACAGTTTTGTTTTCAATGGAATCGTCTTTAACATTGGCATAAATTTATCTTATATGCTTCTACACAGTTCTACAAAGATTTGTCAATATCGGATGACTAAAGCATAAAGCTGCAGTACGAACGATCGGTCGAAAAACTAGTTTTAGTGGGAAAAACTTGTTTGTTTTCAATGGTAAACTGTTCAGATATAAATATTATCTGCTTAAGCTCAGTTTTGCCGACTTTGATGAAAATCGGATGAATATATCGATTATAAACAAGAAATAAAGTCGGTCAAGCGAGACTATAATATACTCTGTACCTGTCAAAGTTTGTGTTAAGGTGTGTGAAGTTCGGCCAACGTCGTTGCTGTCCATTAAATTTTTTTTTTCCTATGACTCGATTATCGTTCATCCGATATTTATCATTCCTTTGGCGGATCGATAAACAATCTTGATTACTATATACAGGCCCGTCGAATGGGGATTGAGGGGGCCCGGGGGTACAACTCACGGGCCCCCATTTAATAAGATTTTTTCTCTAGTTTATTTAAGTTTTCGCCAAAAATCCGAAATCCGGGCCCGGGGGGAAACATCCCGTTTGTTTGTTCATACGGAATATATGGGTATTTCCTTGATGACGCATCTGACCGTCGTACGCATTTAAAGCGGAATAAAAGTCAAAATAAATAATTTTTTTTTCTTCTGCTACTTTAACTTATAGCTCTTTCGAAGCACTTTATTTAGTGGTAAATTTGGTAACAGACGTATTGCTGGCTCCAAGATAAAGACAATCAAAAAGCGATACGCACGTGACCAAAAATGGAAGTTGTGTTTTTGGGCATCAATATACATAAGTGCAGAACTCAGCAAAACCTGCCAAAATTTTGTAGTGCGACTAATTTTAAAATGTTTATAAACAATTTTACTGAATATTAGAAACAGTTTGATTGAAAAATGTTCCTTGTTTTTTTTTCTTAGAAAGCAAAATAGCGCAAAATTGGATTCGATAAGTGACATTGCGCACGTGACATATTTTTCCATCATAATAACTATGTGAAAAATGAAAAAAATAATGCTTCGACGATTTTGCTTTTGAAAATCTCGAAATGGTTAATGAATTATTGTTAGATTGGCTAACTTCAGTTAATTTTGATAATTTCCCTATGAAAATATGATAAAACATAGTGTTTTTAAGTACTTTTTATTTTTGGTTTCTGTGGAAATGCCCATGTACAAAAAGATTCTTCTTAAAAACGGGAAGCTCGATTTTGATTTTAGACCCATGGTTTCTTGGGCAACCCTTCTTAGTATTCGTCGTAGATTACGATTTTGACAACCGCTTTGTTCATTTTTTTTTAGTCCTTACAAATTGACCCACTCTAGTACTCAAACTTCCGCTGAGCCGAAGATAACTTTCCTCTTTTTTCCATTCTCCATTCTTATTTCTGTCATAGATCCAATCCCCACACTTTCAGTACATTCGTTCTTTTATTTAACAACCAAAACTCTCAACAAAATAACTAGAAACAAACTATATGTCAAAACAACGTTTGCCTGAGCAGCTAATTAAAAATAAATTTTTCGAGTCAAAAATTTTAAGGTAGGACGAAAGAGTCGAGCTACCCAAAATAATTTTAAGTCGGGATCGGCGCGTAACACGATTAAATTAAACAATTAAAGTTGTGATCGGGACAAAATTGACATTACATTTTGGGTTCAGGGTTGGAATGGGACAGAATAGACGTGGATTCGGAAAGTGTATGAAGGGATCGAGTTTAATGTAGAAAACTGTTAAGTCATAGTTCATGAAGCACCCAGAAGTAGTAGTTCCCTAGTTACGAAGGATTTTTTGTTCAATTCGGTTTAATTGAATGTTTTTTTTCGTGGACTGCGTTTTTGAAAATTAAAAACTGTTCAATTAGCTTAGCTTATATTTATCGAACTCATATTTTTTCAACTTTTGGGAGGCCTTAATTGCCTGCGCACTGATCCAATTTTAGAGCCAAAACTCAATGGATCTGGCTGCTAGTGAATGCTCTAGAAAATAAAAAGAAGAACTATTGGAAAAACAAATGTGGCTGCCAAATAGATACACGAACAGATAGAATGAATATATATATATATACATATGCATACCTATTTGTATATACATATTTAAGCATTAAAAAATCCGAAACTGATTCATGATGGACGCCTGCAAGTGGGTCTCTGATGTAACTCACCCCCCTACCCATAAAGCGGATGTGCGGAAATGTTTATAAACAAAACATTAAACAGAGATGCACGAGTACTTACACTTATGGCGCGTACTGTAAGATTTTGCGTTTTCTGGAGCTACTACTATCCATTTGAAAGTATGTTAGTGGCTTCTGCTGCGATTTGTGGTGTGGTTTGGTACCGGAAAGGGGTTGGGTTTTGTTTGGGTAGTCACGTTGTCACAGAAACTAACGAAATGTACGAAAGTAAAACGCGCGAAAACAAAACAAAAGAAAACTATTGATTACTAAACACGGCGACGACGACCGGCGAAGTTATGCGGAGTCAACAATTGTTGTTGTGTCGGATTGTAGACAATCCAATTAGCGCTATGGTTAAATAAAAGAAGCCGCCTTCTAACAGCTTAGAGGAGGCGTACGCGCATTTCAAAACACACACAAAATTTAAGAAAATTCGTTAAGAATTTTTTTTGTATTTTCTATATTTTAATTGTTGAAACTTGGTCAAATGAAATTCCAAAGAAGCCGACAGGAACCACCAAAAACAAACGGGGGCAAACGAGCCAGACGACGACGCGCACGAGAACACAACTAAAACAGAACTGAATGGAGGAAGCCCAAAGCTTTTCCACTCAACTCACGGCGGAATCGTGTGGGGAAATGGGGAAAATTCTATTTTTGCCACAAATTGACTCAATGAGCACAGTTTTTAAAGAGTAAGCGTAAAGGCGGCCGCGCCGGCGTCCCAAAACATTAAAACAATAACAAATTGTAAATCTTACCTTACCTGTAAGAAAGGTGGTGAATGCCCGTCTAAAATATACCCTAACCACCCTTTAGGGTCCTATATGGGGTTCTCAAACACAAAATATCCCTTGCGGTTCCAATTTCAAATCAGTGATTTTTGGTTTACGGTTCGGGTTTCGGTTTGATTACCTGCATAAAATTGAGGAACTACTTATGTCAGAGCCGGATAGCCCATAGCTACAGTGAAACTCTCATCAAATATAACCTAACCTATTTTTTTTAAATTGCCAAAATTCACAAAATATTAGATATTAGCTTTGCTATTATATTACCCTGTAGTTCAGCTACACCGGTGCGGCATTAACGAATTCCCCAACTCTTTGTAGTGAGCACTCGCCACCAGACCAACCACCAGCCAAGTGCTTGCCTTACGAATTTTATATGGGAATGTCCGGAAAACGTACCGATCGGTACTACCAAAGACCAATATAATCTCTAAGACGAGTAACGCCATACGATTTTTTTGCACACGATTTTTTCGTGCTGGCTTTAGAGCTGGCTCCAGGCTCTCTTGAAATTTTGTTCAAAAGTCATAGAGAGAGCACCCTAGAGCCAGACGCTCTCTTGTACGCATACAGCGACAGCCGACGACAGTGTGTGCACACGTATCCCTCTAGTACGGCTGGGGCCTGTCACAGTATTTTCGTCAACCTAGCGTTGCTCTTTGTACGATGATGCGTCGTGACGACAACGATTGAGACTTATGTCGCTTCTCTGCGCGGCATTTCGTCTATCGAGCGGTCGGTTCCTGCATGGCATTGCGTCGACCGAACCCATTGTAAGGGGTATAAGGGTGGGTCGACGACAGTCACACAATCGTCGTCGGAACGTTGGTACAGCGTTGATCGTCAGTACTAGAGGGATTCTCAAGCATTGTTAATCTGCCTGCATGTATGTATTCGTTTTCTACAGCACAAGTACGCACACATACGCAATTGCTTGTGTCCCTTCAGTACTCAACATTAGTGAATCACCAAAGATTCACCGATGAATTTGTCAGAGGTATCGATGAATCATAGGTGACCTCCCATACAAATTATGCATGAATTTAACATTGGCATGTCCTAGGCGTTCACGCATGACAGTTTATGGGTGAATCACTCATGAATTCACGAATCGATTCATCGGTGATTCACACGCGATACCTTTTTCAACTCATATTATGTAAGGGCATATCCGACTTAAGAAGTATTTGTGTAAGAAGTATTTGTCCATAAATAAATAATTTATTTTGGGATAATAATAATAAAAGTCTATATTAGGGCTATTCCACTAACGATCTGTGCAATCCACTTGTTCAAAATTCTTTAATATACATATAAAATATGGTTTTAATGTTCGGTAAAATTTGAAGGGTAAGCAAACTTCTTCGTTCGGCGATGGCCTGTGTGTCGCAGCGCGACGGCTAACATTTTTTGTGACTGCAATAGGTAAATTTGCAACAACAAATAGACACAAATTTCTGTTCTGCCGACGTCGACGTCTAAGCAGATGCGGGAACAAGGCATGAATTTGACGATGCATGAATTCTAGAACTGAAGGGGTCGATAACAAGCGAAGCTTTTTACGGACGTTCGACTGGGACCCTAAACGAGAAAACGATTGCCTTTGCAGGTGGGTTGTGTGTGGGTGGGTGGTGGTGAATTAACGGTTTGCAAAACAGTGACCAAACAGTGACCAAAACAGTGAACAAACAATGACCGAACAGTGATCGAAACAGTGACCATGACAGTGACCAAAACAGGGAAAAAAAATAGAGTCAAAAATAGGGACCAAAACAATAACTAAATAAGTGACTAAAACAGTGACCAAAACAGCGCCAAAACCAGTGACTAAATCAGTGACTAAAACAGTTACCAAGACAGTGACCAAAACAGGGACCATATCAATGACGAAGACAGTGACTAACACAGTGACCAAAACTGTGACCGAAACAGTGATCGAATGATTTGGAAGATCATTTCAACCAAATGAATTGATGATTCTTTTTCGTGCCCTTTTGACGATTAAACAAGAAAGAAAGTCGGTCAAGCCCGACTATAACATACTCTGTACCTGTGAAGTGCAGCCCATCACCGTTGCGACCGGTGCTGCCATAATTGCTTGTTTTGCTTATAATCGACTATGATTCATCCGATCTTTTCCATTCCTTTGGCGGATCGATAAATAATCCTGATTACTAAATATGTCCAGAAGGAATGATCCTATGCTCAAAATGTGATTTATTCAAATACAAGAAATAAAAGACTCGCAAATGACTCGAAACTGATCAAGAGAAAAAACGACTCTTCAAGAAGAGTCGCGGTTAGGGTACCACCTTCTCTCACATATGTAGCGCTTATAATCACAAAGCGACCGGATTTATGACTATTTTATCAGAACGAGGACACGAAAAAGACTCGAATTTCATCAAAATTGCATCAAATGTTTGCTGGAAAGTGCTATTTAGCAGCCCGTGCTTAGAGAATCCTTAATTTTATGTGTTTACTCTTAAGCTCGGCTCTTTTCAGACACATAATTTGAAGCGCTCCGAACTTGGCTGGCTGGTATGCAGATTCTCTCTTATGCTCTTACTTCTGCAAGTCAAATTAAAAATTACATTTTAAATTGAATTCATCCGAATGTAATCGTATAAAAACCAATCTTCTTAATTTTCAAGTAAAGTATTTTAATTCAAACCCGATTATTCCTCGTAAAGAGCTTCGCATGTACCATGTGTTCCAAGATGTCCACTCTTATTTTATATTTCAGAGGCTAGCTTTTACCATATCTAAGATCTGTGCTTTAATGCTTCCAGACAGACGGAGTAACATACATTTTCACAAACTCATTGTTACTTTGATATAGGGTATACTTATGTATGTAAATAATAAAAATACACTCACCTTGACTATGACTCCAGCATTCAGGACAACAGCTGTTATCCTTGTTCCTCTGCCTTCACAATCTTTACTGCAGTCCTTGGCCCTTGAAATCTTCACTGGCTTGTTACACATTTATTTCATTCACCGCACCCTTATTTCACTTTATCTCACCCACGTTTCTCAATAACCGTAACTTCGAGCATTTGTTTGTTGTTTTGCCGGTAAGCTACTTCCGCGCCCTAAACAATGTTGTTGTTGTTGTGCTGCCACAAAAGCCGCCTACTTTCAATTTGGCTATGCTAGAACTTACCTGTATAAATGTTTGTATGTATTAAATGGCTAAACAGCTACTCTGTCACCCTAATTAAATTCTAAAGGTACAAACACTAAAAATTATTTAATTTAAGCTTTTTTTTCCACAAACAGCCACGAACAGCTGTGTGGTGGGTGGTATTGTTTAGGACATTTTGTTATCAGTGCTATTAACAGCACATTCAAAATCTTGAAAAAGTTGGGAAAAAATGGCCAACCCGATAGGCCGATTAATTAAAAACACTGGGGAAGAAATGGCCACCTAGGCGGAACTATCGAAAAATGCATGATTTGAATTGCTCCTGCTAACAAGCGAAAACATCAAATTGTAAAGTGAGAGATAAGTTGTATTCCTGAAAGTGACGGAGGGTCCATTTTTGCGCTTTCATTGGATTTAGATTTCGTGTGCAGCTGACAGTGTGACTAAAGTGCTGGTTGACCATTGGCGCGAAAGCAAAACATGCTTAAAAAGTGTGAAAACTATTCTTCTATGCTTCTTTACTAATACTTTCTTGACAGATTATGTAGTTCAAGTATGGTCACAATTTATCAAAGATTAATATAATAAAATAATTATAATTTTGTTTACGGTGAATTGAAGTTACTTTTGCAAATTGGCAGATCTCAAGTGGAAGAGGCAGGACGAAATTGTGGAAGAATTTGTGACGAACATTCTAAGAGAGCTTAGACGCAATCAAGCACAAGCCCTAAAAATAGGGTAAGTTAACTTAGGCTCAGCCGAAGTTTTGTATACCCTTGCAGCTTCCATTGAAAACAAAAAAGTTTTCGAACTAAGACTACTTTTTGGACCTTACTTTTCTATGGGATCTATACTATATAGATGTCTGATATCGACCAAACTTGGTAAAATCATGGAAAAGCAGAATACACTGTCAATTACGAAATTTGGAGGCGATACCATTTAAAACAAAAAAGTTTTTCTCACTAGAACTTCTTTTTCGACCGATCATTCATACTGCAGCTATATGCAATAGTTATCCGATTTTGATAAAACTTTGTAGAAATGGGTTTAAGTATATTAAATAAGAATATGCCAATAAAAAGGACTTTTCATTAAAAACAAAAAAGTTTTCCTCACTCGAACTAGTTTTTCGACCGATCGTTCCTATGGGAGCTATATGCTAAAGTCATCCGATTTCGACAAAACTTTGTAGAATCGTGTAAAAGTATATAAAATAAGTGTATGCCAATGATAAGGTCGTTTTCATTAAAAACAAAACAGTTTTTCTCACTAGAACTAGTTTTTCGACCGATCGTTCCTATGGGAGCTATATGCTATAGTCTCCGATTTCGACCAATTGAGTGTTGGGTTTCTTAACAAAAGTTTTTCTGACTAGTTCGCCCGAATGGCGGTATATACCAAAAGACTTCGTGCAAAGTTTGGTGAGGATAGCTTTAAAACTGACGGAGGAGATAGCATAGAAACAGACAGACGGACAAGGCTAAATGAACTCAGCTCGTCATGCTGATCAAGAATATATATACTTTATGTGGTCGGAGATGCTTCCTTCAATGCGTTACAAACATCCGCACAATTTTATAATACCCTCTGCAAGGGTATAAAAACTGGAGCAGCTTAGACTTCGTCCACTTTAGGCCATTGTCCTTTCTTCCCTTCAAAGAGATTCATAAGCATTCTAAAATGCATTGAATAAACATTTATTTAATTATTAAAAATGTAAGGTTTCAAGTTGAAACGCAAGAACTTGTAACAGCTTACGAGCCGTGAGCTATGGCTCAGAGCCGTGTGCTGTGGTTCACGAGCCGAGAGTCGGTTGATGGCTTACAGCAGAGCCAAGAACCGAGTGCTATGAGCTGAGAGCTAGAGCTGGATCTCGAGAGCTGCAGGTAAAGAGCAATTCCGAAACCTGTCTAAGTCAGCCTTAAAGTTAAATCTTTGAAATCAATTAGTATGACCCTCAATTCCTGACTCAATGTGGGCTCACTGCACTATTTGTATGGTGCTGCTGTGAACGGCTGATCGACGAAATTAAAATCCAATCTAAACCATTTTCAGGAATACCACTTATATCAATCCCCGACAAACTGTTCTACTTGACACTAGTGGTATTCCTGAGAGTGATTTGTTTTCGATTTTAATTTCGTGAAAACAAATCAAATGCAGTTGACGAAACGACCCTGATATCACTTTGATGTGCTTTCGTTTGCAGAACAGTTGGCACCAATTTAAGCAATGGCGCATAGACAAAAATTTCGAATGAAATTGTGAAAACTAGTTTTCTAAGCTTCTTAAGTAATTTTGGGCACAACATGTAGTCTGGAATGTTTTTTTTAATTTATTCAATTAATTATGTATTGAATTATGGTCAAGCGAAGTGATTTATGCCCTTTGGCAGAACTTAAGAGGAAAAGGCAGTGGAAAATTGTAGAAGAATTTAAGGAGAAATATGGAAACAAGTAATCCCAAACATATTTGCCTACGTCAAGCAAACGTTCCAAAAACTCGAGTACTTATGACTCCGTCCACTCTAGACCGCTGGTCTATTAAAACAATAGGCTCGTATGCATTCTAAAATGCAAACAATAAAAACATAATTCATTAATTTACTCAAATTTTAAATGCGACAAATTTCACAACTTTTTTCACATTTAAGTAACAGCAGAATTTAAACAACCGTCAAGAGCGAGGTGCAGGAAAATGGTCACACTAAAATGAAATCAAATTGAAACCAGCCTCGAAGTTGAATTCGTGAAATCAACTACTTCCCTTACTTTTTCTGGGCACACTGCACATTTTGTATGGAGCAGTCGAAAGCAAATCACTTTCAGGAATACCACTACTATGTCTTGAACCAGATTAAGCGAATTTCTGACTTTACCCTGATTATGTTATTTATTCAATATCAGCCATGCTCCCAATTTCGCATTTACAAAAGTTTTGCGATTTGAAACCGGTTTTTCGACCAAATTTGCTCTCCAAATCGCAAAATGTTTGCGAATGCGAAAATGGGAGCATGGCTGTTTGACTTTTAAAAAATTTCGGTAAAATAAAACAATTTCAATTTTTTAAAGAAACCAGTGTAAGGTTTTTACTAAAGTAAGAGTTTAGACTTTTAGATCTTGTTTGCTCTCAATGCGGGGTATTATAGTTCGACTTTCTGTAGTTACAGCAATAACATCGTCTCGATTTTTATACTCTGTACCAGAGGTATACAGAGTATTTCAAGCTTGTGCAAAAGTATGTAACAGCCAGAAGGAAGCATTTCAGACTCTATAAAGTTTATATATTCTTGATCAGCATAAAAAGGTGAGTCGATCTAGCCATGTCCGTCTGTCCGTCCGTCTGTCTCTCTGTCCATATGAACAAACATCTCAGAGATGGTAAGAGATAGAGGTTCGATGTGTATGGGACAAAAACTTCTTATACTTGCAGGTAGATCATGTTTATTTTCAATTTTTGCCACGCCCCATCCGCCCCACCCCCCGCCCATTTTTAAAAAAACGTCATATCACATTTTGAAATCAAGATTATTTATCGATCCGTCAAAGGAATGGTAAATATCGGATGAACGGTTGAATGTCAGCACTTCACAGGTACATAGAATGTTATAGTCGGGCTTGACCGACTTTCTTTCTTGTTTTTTATAAAGCGGTGCGACTCACTTGAAAATAATTGAACAGCTCGCTTATTTCCCTGAATATGTGATGGAATTTGAGGGTCTGCCAGCTTCGGATCTTCAAACTCTTGATAATTCAACAAGTGCTTGTATGGGCTTGTCTGCGGCAGTGCTTTTTTTTATCAAAAATAATACGATCAACCCAGTATTTGCCACCACATCTTAAAGATGTTGTTATTAATGTAGTTCAAAATAGTGACTTTTTCGGTCACCCAGAAAATGTTTAATAGACCATGCTCTTCGACCAATTAAAAGCTGTACGCGAAAGATAATCTATTAGGACTGTTCCCGTTTCCACATGGAATTAAAAAGTAAAACGATCGGAATTCCGAATCGTTTTCATTTTGGTGTTCCCGTTTAAGAGTGAAATTGATCCAAGTGAATGCTCGAATCGTTTTCGAATTTTAACTCAGCCATAAGACAGCCTTATCAAATTCGATCACCACTGCGCATGCGCTGATGCGGAATGGCGAACAGCTCGGTGATCGCTTACATGCAACATAAAAAAAAATAGTTTTAAATAAAATTGTACGCACGATATATCAATGAATACTTCAAAATCTCTACAATATTAGACATGTTACAATAAAAATAAGATGAAAAGAATCACCATTGCCGAGAAAATTGTTATTTACTTTTCATTCCACTAGCTCTTAGGCAAAACTTTTGAAACCGAGTAACTTGATCGTTTTTCGGAAACGGGAACAGCTACCTATATTCCGATTCCGCATGATCTGATCGAAATCAGAAACTTGAACAGGCCTGATAGACTTATCAGTACACCCCCACCTCAAGTCTAGTAACTTTCCCACCAAGCCTTAGATATCCATGGATGCATTTTTGGTTTTTGTTTTTACTATTCTGTTGCCTTTATCAGCGAAATTCTCTAAAAGGTTTTTCTTTATTTTTCCATTTTTCATATTTTTGCTTTGCCATTTTTCATGTATAAGTTGTGTTTTGTTTTTTGTGTGTGATTCTTATGTGTGGTTGTTTGTTTTTCCTAAAACATAAATGTTAGATTGCACATTTTTTGGGATTTTTCGATTTGATTTCATAAATAATAAGCATAATAACTAGTTAAAACCAAAAACAAAAAAAAAAACATTCGGAATGAATACAAATTTTCTTTTTGTTTGCCTTTTAGCGCTGCGGTTGTGTGAAGGGGGTAGGGGGATGAGTGGGAGTGGGGAGGAGAAGGCGGGACTCACTAAGTGTAATACATCTAGATAAAAACGCTATATACAGACACACGAGTTAATAATCATAATAATAATAATAATATAACGCAGCTTGAGATAATAATAATAATAATAGATTTTGGTTAACAATAATACAATAATTAGGTGTTTCCTTTTGCCCTCCAGTTTGCCTCTGCTTCGTACGGTTTCTCTACTACAATATGTTTAGCTTTTGTTTTTTCTTCTTTTGTTTTTTTTTTTGTTAACAAACTACCAATAACAAATTTTTACTAATTCAATTAAAGTTTCTTTCCATTTTCTGTGTTTTTTCTTATGGTTCTTTTTGTTATAAATTATTGTTGTTGCTTTCCGGTTACCTTGTTGTGGTTTGTTGTTGTTGTTGTTGTAAACTAAAGGAAATTTATAATTTATCCTTTACCAATTCCTGGCGGTAAAATGGCCTATAAGTGTTGCCTCTATATATCTCGTTATATATATATATGTATGTATGTCTATGTATGTTTAATGTTAATATGCAAGTGAATTATGTTGTTAGTTGATTTTTAACCATAGTCTCCGCCAAAGCGTCCATGTGCATGTCCATGCTTATTGCTATTACCCTGAGCCGCTGCCGCCTGGGCTGCTTTTTCGGCTAGGAGTGCCGCCTTTTGTTGCATGTAGGGATTGAAATGTTGCATATACATGGAGGCAGCTGCCGCTGCATAGTTGTTGGCATAGTTATTGCCACGCTGATTGCTGCTGCTGCTGTTGTTGTGGCTATTGCTGTTGTTCCACGATTGTTGCTGCTGCTGGTGTTGTTGCTGCTGCTGCTGGTGTTGTTGGAGTTGCTTCTGCTGTTGCCAGTAACCCTGCTCCTGCATATAGTTCGAAACATCAGCAGCAGTGTTATCCTTCTGATAGAGATACGAATTGAGCAGCGATTCTCGAGCAACTGCAGCGGCCGCCAGTTGATTGTTTTGAAACATATTCTCCATGGCCGCGGCTGCCGTTGCCGTGGGATAACAAAATTTATTGCTATTATTGTTGTTGTTACTGCTGCTGCTGCCGCTGCTGCTGTTGTTGTGATTTTGATTGTTGGCTGGTGGATGTGGAAGCTGTTGCTGCTGTTCCTGTTCGTAGCTGGCCGATCTTGTTCCCGCTGCAGGTGCTGGCTCCTTATGAGCCCGGCTTGACTGTCATTCGCCGGTGGCCGTAACTGTCGTCCATTGCCAGGGACTATTGTAGCCCTGCTTTGGATTGCTGCAATGGGATAAGCAGAAAAGTTGTGATCAGCTTGATAACAATATCATTAAAAACCCGTTCCCAACTTTTGTATATTTTCGTATAGATCATTTTTTAAGGATATAGCAAATTATGATTCCATGCAAGTACCATTAAACTGGGATGAACTAAAACACAGCTTTGGTTCGATTCGTTATTCTTTGATAACGAAGATACCTTAGGGCAGAAAACACTAGTCTACATACAAAATTTGGTTGCTCTAGCTCTTCTAGTCTCTGAGATCCAAATTTTCATACACTCCAGCCCAGGGTGAGCGCACGGCATTTACTCCACACGAGCTGAGCGCATGCCGAAGTCGGGAAATGAGGTAGAGCGCTTCTTCTGCATTCGATGCCCAGACGTGGCTGGGCGTTCAAAGCTGGCTGTGTGCTTTAATTTCGCACACCAATAAACTCTCCTTTCGGTCTCGCTCTTCTTGAACATCGCTGCTTTAGGGTCGGAGATGATTCTTCTCCCTGTTACAGCGGGTATAAAAATCTAACTAAACAAGGAATGTTTTTTTACTGCAAAATTTAGCAGTTTTAATGATATTGATAAATGATCTTGCTAGTTTAAGAAAGGCTAAGTGACTTCGATAAAAATATCCGAATACTTTGCTTCCCTGAAAATACTGGTAGCTAAAAACTAAAAGATATGCACCGTCTATCTATCCTGAAACTTTTGGATCTTGCGACGTCTGGATATCCGGTATATATTTGATTTTTACGTCTTTAATTGCGTTAGTAATAGTTTAAGGTACACAATTTTGAAATTCTGTGACGAGCCCAATAATTTGAAACAGGCACAATTATAACCCGGTATATAGTGAATACTTAAGTCGTGCAAATGTATGTAGCAGGAAGAAGGCAGCAACTTCGAACACCATAAAGTAATCAACCAACGTCATAACCCAAAAAAACGGTTGTGGAGGTAAGTGGAAAATAGATAAAGGCGGGTAAATTTTTAAGACAAGCGTAGGAAAACAATCACGGTAATTTTTAAGAAAATTTAAGAAAGTAGCTAGAACAAGCAAGTAAAATATAATAAGAGTATGAAAACACTGAAAAAAATTAAGTTTAGTTGGGTAACGACAACGGTTCAACAATGGAGGAAACCTATAGCTAATCGGGAAAAAATAAACCGTTATAGAAATGTAAGAATTGTGAATATGAACGAAAAGGGAGGAAAAGGTTATAAAACTGTAAAAGGTAAAGGAAAGAGAATGGTTGAACACGAAAAATAAAACCATGGTATCTTTAAGATTCTTATAAGAATGTTCAAAACTTATTAAGTCGGATTTTGTGGATTCGTCTATAGTTCTAGGAATGCACTTCGAAAACGGTGAGTTAGGGCAGAAGATACGTACATGCATAACACACCTATTACGTAGGGAAAACACCTAGGCAAGTAAAAGGAGAGAATATGTAGTGGAGAAAAATTAACTTATAAAAGATGCAGACTGGTATATTAAGAGATCGGCTAGAGTGCGAAAGACACAGGAGTACATTGTACATGAAAAGGTTATATCTTTCCTAAGGATCATTCGGTCTATCAGTGATCCCCTGAAGTGAACTAAAATTATCTTAGGAAAACGAAATTAACAAGTATCATTGGCTAGGAAAAGCGATTAACGTTTTAAAACTCATCAGAGAACTGAACCGAACCGAACCGTTTTTTTGGTTGTTGGTTCGGTTTAGCATTTGAAAGGAAGACGGTTCGGTTTGCGGTTCTGTTCAGTGAAAAAGGTCGGTCAACAGGTTTGCATCCCTATTAAACAGTTCAACAAAATGTGTGTACCAATTGGTGTGTGGCACGAATAATTGGTACGTCGAGGCGTCGCTGAGAAGCGAAGGTTTTTGAGAAATCAAGTCAAGTTATAAAGTTCAATCAAATTTTATTAAAAAGCCACTGAAATCCACGAAAATTTATTCTTGGACTCTCGTGTTTCCAACGCTTTTTGTTGAACGTAAAATTACCGGGACGCCTGGGTTCTGGGAAAAAATTCTTAGAATTTTCGAGATTACGTTCGCTTTACGCTTTGTTCATTTTGTCTCATCCATACAAATTGACCCGCCCTAATGTATATCCGTATTCTTTACAAATTTTCATATTGTTTTTTTTTACTCCTGAAAGTGTATTATAATTTTGCCCAGAAGTTTGGAACGCATAGAAGGAAGTTATCGGTAAGCCCAAATGGACACTGCCAAGTACTGTTAATACCCAAAATCACACTAGCATATGCGGCTAAAAAAGGGTAGCAGAAGGATTATAAAGGACACTTACCACTAAAAAATGGATCATCTTCGACCACATAAAGTATTTTCGTGTAAAATCACGGCTGTCGTGGGACAAACAGAGGTAGGCAATTTAAAGTTAAAGCTAGTAAAAGGTGAAAAATAATTCAATATCTCAAAAATTTGTGATCGGAAAAACTCGCAAACTTTTTTTTTATTATTTTTGGTGGCCATCTAAAGGGAAAATTGCTATTTTCCACTAACTTCAAACTTTTTCAAAAATGTTTTGGGGCAAGCTCAGTCAACGGCTAGATTTTCAATATTTTCACGTGAAAGAATTACAGATTATTGTTAAACGAATACTTAATAATGTACAAAAGGATTGAATATATTTGCCCAATTTATACTATATAAAAATTAAAAAAAAAAGTGTTTTGTGTTACAAACATACGGACCATTTTATAATACCTTCTGCAAGGGTATAATGACAAAAGTTTAGCGAATTGAAACTGACTGTTCAAAGCCAAGCAGAATAAGGTAGTAGGTCTAAATCACTTTGCATTTAGCATCTGATACTTTACATACTTATAAAGGTAAAAGAATTTAAAATTGAAATGCAAACGTTTAAACGAAAATCACCAGAGATTTCCGTATAACCCCCCGTGGGTAATGCTCGAAAATTGAGAGCGAACCTCTTAGCAGAGCCGAACCTTTTTATAAACCGAACCGGTGGTTCATAACTTCCCTGAACACTGAACGGAACTAGTTTATATCCCGACCATCTTTGAGATCTGTGTGATCTGTGGATCCGGAGATGCTTCTTTCTGGCTTTTACATTCATTTGCAAAAAATTAATATACTCTGTGAACCTTTGGAACAGAGTGAAGCCTAAGCTTCACTACATAATATTCAGAAAAATATATAAGTTCTCATATAACCTATATCCAAACAAATGTGATGCAATTTCGGCACGGGAGGTGATTTTTTTAGGTTCGGTTCTTGAATCCTCAAACGAGAAGGTCAAGTTAACTTTGGATGTGCCGAAGATTTTATACCATTGCAACATTTTTCGACCGATCGGTCCAAAGAAATAGTCCCAACACCTCGACCAAAATTTTAAAATTCGGTTTAAAAGCATATAAAATCAATAATGTCAGTGTTTTGGAATGGTAACATTGAAAGCAATAAAGATTTTCTTACTAAGAACTATTTTTCGACAGATCGTTACTATGGCAGATATAAGATATAGTCATGCGATCAGTCGGTCGTCGTGAGACTAGTTTTCAAATAAGCAGACAGACAGACGGCTAGCTCGTCGCCTTGATCCAGAATATAATATATACAGGCATATTCTGAATTCCACTTCCTCTGCAACTTTTCGGAAACAAACTTGATTCGTTTACCCGTAACACAAAAACGAAAACGTTATTCTCGTTGTTCGGTGAGAACAGAATGCATCCTTATCTGTTTCCTATTCAATTAAAGTAGACTTTCCGGCTTTCCAGATTACGTCCCGCAATTGTTGGCCAAGAAGTATCTTTGTCTAAAACCCATTTCAAATGAAAGTTCGCTCCACCAAATCTGCTTGCCGGATTTCTTGAAGCCCGTACTTCAGTGTGTCATTCCGGCAGGTAATAATAGACCTAACCTCTGCCTCTAACCTATTTCGATACCCAAAACTTGTTCAAAAAATGATTCCCAATTGAATCGAATTCCAGTGCAATTCAGAAAATAATTTACCTTCCGAACAATGGATGCCACAGTGCCGAATTGGCATCCAAGCCGCCTGCAGCAGCAGCTGCCGCCGCGGCCTCTGCCAGCTGTTGTTGCTGCTGTTGGTGTTGCTGTTGGTGCTGTTGCTGCTGTTGTTGTTGCTGCTGCTGTTGCTGCATATCCTGGGCGAGCATGTTGCCACGTTTGCGTTGCTGCTGCGTCTGCTGCTTGGCCTGCTCCAAAGGATTATAGGTGACGCATGCTTTGCTGGAGCGGAGCGTGCGTCCAGTGCTCGGCTCCTTGATGTGATCTGTGACCGGCGCCGTTTTATGCAAAAGGGAACCGCGACGCAAGCTATCAAAGGGTACATTGAGCAAGGGCACCACATTACTGGGCTCAGGCTCTAGCAGATTCGAGAGAGATTTACAGGTGAGTCGCGGTTTGTGCTCAACTGGTGCTGGTGGTGCAGCTGGCGGATTAGGAGTTGTGGGAGTAGGCACAGCGGCAGTTGCGGTGGCAGTGGCAGTGGATGGAGCCGGCGGTTTGCTGGCTTTGCTATTGCTATGGGTGAAATCCAACTCGGGATCGCGTCGGGGGCGTTTAAGCTCCTGATGATGATGTTGTGTGTGTGTATGCGAATGCGTATGCGAGGAGGAGGTAGCTGAGGAGGTTTCTTTGGCGGCAGCCTCCCAGTTGAGTAGATGAGGCATTTGTGGCTGCAATAATTTCTGCATAAGAGCCAGCTCTAAAGGATTACCGAGGGCAGAGGGCGGCGGAGGAGGTGCCACTGTGGGTGCTGGCGTTGCTTTGGCCTGCTCCTCATTGGCCTTCTGTTTCAGGCAGTGTTTGTACAGTTCATCCAAATGCTGCAAACCAAATTGACTCTGATACAGCGGCAGCAAGTTGCTCATGAATTTACGCTGCAATCCCAAGGGATCCTTTAGGGTTTTAAAGAACTCCTGAGACAATTGGCCAAAGTAGGGCAGCCACAGCATTTGCTGCAGCAAAGCCAAAGTGGTAGCATTCAGATCCGTTGATAGGCTGGAGTCGGCTGATGTGGAGGGCGGTGGAGGAGTGGGATTGATGGGCGTGGCTAAGGCGGCAGCAGCAGCAGGCGGTGCAGCAGCAGCAGGAGGAGGAGGAGGTTTGGGCTGCTGTATGGTGACATTAGCTGGCTTGGGAGACTGTTTGGGACTGGGACTGCTTATAACTTTGCTGCTGCTGCTGCTGGGAGGAGCATCCACTAAAACCAACGGATCTGCGGGTGGTTTTAAGGGTAACTTGGACTGTTCCGCCTCGGTTTTGAGTATGGCCTCCAATTGTTCCATGGTAACCACCAAAATATTCGGATTTTGTATGATCTCTGGATAGGCAAAGGCCTCCGGCAGACGCAACTCGGGCCGGGTGGTCAACAGCAAGGGAATCTCCCTGGCTGGTGAGGCCAATACCGCTCCCAAACGATCCTTTGGCACTAGTATGGGATCCGGAACCTTCCATTGCGGATTACTGATCAGCATTTTCAGTTGAGTCAACGGATCCGGATCTTTATCCATTTTGATATGGGCCTTGGAACGTTTCTTTAGGGGCGGCGACTCATCCTCATCGTCTATGATAACAGTCTCCAGTTTACCCTCACCGACGGCACGCACCGCCTTGCCAAGATCCATGGGTTCCGCCTGAGCCTGCGGATTCTGTGCATTAAGCTTGAGAAATTGTTCCAAAATGAGATTTTTAATGGTTTCCGAGGTGGTCTCCACCTCAGCGGGTATGGTAGTAGAGGCCACTGGCAATTGGACGCATTCAGGCTCGGGAGATTTTAAGATATCAGAACTGGAGGTGACCGCACACTGACTACGTGACTCCGAGGGCGGACACACTTCCTCACGCTTCTTGTAGCTCAAATCCTTGGGCGTTTCGTCCAAACTGGAACTTGACTGCTTGGGCGGTGGCGTAGGTGTGTCGGTTAGTTCCACAGTGGCGGGCGTTGTGGCCACCACCTCTTCTGTTTGTTTCTCAAAGGCCTCCAGACCGAGAAAGAGTTCACCATTCAGACCCTCAATTTCTCCCACCTCATTGAAGGACAAACATTTGGGCGCCTCGTGATCATGGTCCAGTTCCAGCAGGCTGGGCAAATCCTTACCCAAATCGGGTACACAAAATGTAGCCTCCACATGACTGAGATTATCCTCGCAGCTGCGTTTGACCAGTGAGTCCAGGAGATCGGCTCCGTTGCTGCCATTATCACTGCTGCAGTTCTGGAGCAGATCATCGGCATCATCTAGCAGATCTTTAAGATTCTTCTCGCTGGCTTCAACCACAGGCTTATCCTGCTGCACCTGTACAACCTGCTCCTGCTCCTGTTCCTCTTCCTCATCATCCTCTTCCTCCTCCTCCTCCTCCTCTTCTTCCTGCTCCACTGCAGCAACTGCACCTTGAGGCAGAAATAAACCTGTCTTGGGGCAAAGCTGCAATTCCAAAGGCGAGGGTGTGGAACTCTGATATGTGGGCGTATTAGTTTTGGTGGCTTTGGTGGAGGCATTCGTCTCGCTATCCAATAGGGCATCAAACAAGGGAGGAGGGCTGTTGGCAGGAGGTAGCACCAACACATTCTCTATAATAGCCTGCTGTTCCACTTGCTCCTGCTGCTGTTGCTGCTCCTCATCTTCCACTACTCTCTCGCTTAGCTGAGTGGCGGTCGTCTCCTCCCACTCCTCCGTTTCCGCTTCCTGTTCTAGCTGCTGTTGCTCCTGTTGCTGCTGCTGCTGCAGATGATGATGCTCTTTTTTGACCTTCATTAAGGGAGCTGCCGAACCGTGGAAGAATTTCACTATTCTGGTGGAGGAAGCATCTGTGCGTGGCATGGAGCGCCAACCATTGGTGGTTTTGGTCAAGCGTATGCGATTCCTTTTATCATAATCCTCACAGCGCACCTCAACTATGCGTGTATCATCCTGTTTAACCCACAGAAAGATGGGATTAACGCTGGGTTGGTTAGCACTAGCTAATGTGGGCTCCTCTGTCGATGGAGCAGGAGCTGGAGTAGGGGGAGGAGAAGGTGGAGGTGGAGGCTCCACTATTGCTGTGGCCAATTTGGTTTCTACTTTCACGGGAGCAGCCGTACGTGCCTTGGGCTTGACGGGCAGAGGCTCCTCGGCTGGCACCGACACCACCGACTCTGTGCTCGACTTTGGTTCCGTTTTAATGTCGCGCAATAAATTCTTATTCATGTTGCGCGGCGGATTGGCCACCTTCAGGTGACCAAATTTTGGTTTAGCTCGCGTATTTTTGCCACGAGCCGCCTTGCCACGACGTCGTGTGGGCGCCTCCTCGAACACCAGAAAAATATCGCGGGCCACTCTCCGACGTTCCGATTTCCTGTGGCACACCGGGACAGCTGCCTCAAACTCCTGCTTGACCATGCTGACACCTCCCACTGCCCCTGCCCCCGTCCCTCTGTTGTTGTCATCTTGTTGCTGTTGTTGTTGTTGCCCTTTACCGTTAGCTACGCATTCCTCACTTGGCCTGCAAGTGACGGTGTTCCTTGGCATTTTTATAGCCGGCAACGGCAAAGCCTTTTTGCCTTCCCTATGTTAATTTGGTTGGGCAAAACGATTGTCATTAGTGTGACCAAAAAACGTTCCGCTCTCCTTTTTCTAATTGGGAGCAAAAACTCTTATTGACAGTGCCCAGGCCCAGTTGGGGAGTTGGGTTCTCTTTTTGTTTTTGGTTTCACATTGATTTCATTGTTTGCTGCTTGCTGCTGGCTCCTAAATAAAAAGGCAAATCCATTCTTCACTTTAACCGAGATATATTTTTGTATTCTGCTGTGCTTTATATATGTGTGCTGTGTTTTACGTTGACAAAATCAATGAATTTTGTATATATGCACAGAGAACGATACGAAAAGTATCGATACGGCCAAAAAAGGCATCGGAATGTGGTATCGATACCAAGTAGTCACTGTAAACCCAATGGCAGTGTGGCCTAATTTGATTTACAGTGGGCATGAAAAGTTATTTGGCAGTCATTATTTTAAAATTTTAATACATTTTAATTATTTGTACTATTGATGACAAGGCAGCTCGATACATTTTGTGAGTTATGCTGGGTTTATACTGCGTCACAGAGTGTCACATTTCAGTGTCACAATGTCACAGCTCCATACGAATTTGACATTGTGACACTAAAATGTGACACTCTGTGACGCAGTATAAACCCAGCATAACATGTTCTCAATAGAGAGGCTCATTACCAGTTACTTTAAAACATAGCTGTTTTATTTCGATTACGAGTTGTAATCACTACTAGACAATTACCATTTGAATTGGGAAAACTCTAGGTTTTTATGCTCTACAAAATATTTAATTTGTCAAGCAGCTCTATGGAGTAGAAATGATAGACTCGGCGCTTGTGTAATAAAAACGGGGCTCGAGTCCCAATGGTGCATGCTAAAATTTTTTTTTAATTATAAATTTTATTATGAACTCTAATATAGTTGGGGAAAGTAAAGACGGCTTAGCCAAAATAAAAGACCAAATAATAAGAATCTGCGGGCGCTGCTGAGCTGCCCGCTAAATTGTTTAAGACTGGCGGCGAGAAATACATAAAGAATATGCAAATTGGCATCTAAGTTGCACATTGCCCCAACTATAACTATGTCGAGATGTTAATTTTATGATCGGTAGCTAACGGCTAATAATAGTTTATTCTGCTCTCGACATTCGCCAAAACTGAAATAAAAACAAAAATTGTTTAGCCTCTATTTGGGTTTTTGCCTCAATTGCCTCAACTATTTAGAATTCATAAGAAAATTCATAATGAAAAATAAAGGATTTTAGCATTCCCCAAGTGGAACTCTATGATCTATGAAATGTTCGTCTTGCTGTTCTAGCTACCCAAGAAAGCGAAGAACGCTAATTTTCTTGGATGAAGTTTATTAGTCTCCGATAAGAATCGGTTGGGAGCAAAAACGATGATCGTTTTTGTGTGATGTTCATTGGGGTGGTTTTGGCCGTTGTGGTTCATGTGAATAAATGTAATACCTTCATTTTATTCCCATTTTTCTCCTACGCGTTTCGACGTTTATAATGCCTTCTTCAGGCCTACTGCTTTATTTTTAAAATCCGTAAAAAGAAGAAAAAAATGTTGACATACACTTATTTCAATAACAAAGATATTTTCTCTACACTCTACACATAAATTTCATCAAGGTACCTTCAAAATAGTTTTTCTTATTATAAAAATATTTTTTTTCACTGAATTTAAATTTTAGTTTTTTACCCAGCTATTTTTCAACAAAGTTTTTACCACTGTGCAGCGGTTAACTTCGATAGTTCGATTGCTCGATAGCTCTGTCCGATACTTACTCGACTGCGCTAGACCTAGAGCAGTGTTATCTTTGTTGTTGTGCTGCTTGGACGTTTTGCAATCTTTCGTTCTGACGACTATTCTTTTTTAATTTTCTAATTTCTTTTGCAATACATACATAAGCATACGTATATATAATCTGATGTAGACATATGTATCTGCATTGCTAAGTGAAATATAAGTAAAGAACTGCATGTGCGATTGTGCCTGTTTATGTGTGTGAGTGACAATAATACGAAATGGATAAAGATGAGAGGCAGCAGCAGGCAGCAGAGTGGTTTCCTCAAAGCTGGAAAGAGCTATCGGACTCGCCGACGCCGCCGCAGCCGCAACAACAACACTATCAACATCATGTCAATTCCTTATCGGACAGCCGGGATTATGATACGAACTCTACGCGTACCTCGCTATCGGGCTCACCACCCACCACTGCGTCATCCTCTGAGCTGCAGCTGGACTTTACTGGCATTGAGGAGAAGCCGCCTTTGTTGGCGCTATTGACGCCCATACTGGATGATTCGCAGACAGAGACGGGAGAGCAACAGGTGCTGCACCCCTTAAGTATAAATTTAGCGCCACCGGCGGACCATCATGAGCTGCCGGCGGCGGCCACATATGCTCTAATGGAGTCGCAGCCACTGACACAGGCCGACGACTATGATGAGGACTATGATGACGATGTATTCACCTTACGACCACTTACCAGCACTGCATCCACATCTGATCCCACGCCCATTACGATCATACCCATCCATCCATCACCCACAACTCATCAAGCTCCCCTGATAACCACCATCAGCAGCGAGGAGGTGTACAATCTGGATGACATTTGTTTCACTTTGGAATATCAATTTCAAAACCAAAAGCTGGTCCAAGTGCAGCCACCCACTGTGGTGTCGCTGAGCTTGCTGGCTGCCTCGTCGGAGACGGCCGAAGCCACCTGTGATAATGACTATTACACGGTTGAGACAACGAGGTAGTGCCTGCTCCGTTTCTGCATGCTATATAATATTTTATTTCTGATTCTGTTTGTTTGTCATGACCCCCGCCCAGGGCCTTTTGGCTAATTTTTCCACTGCCCACACACAAAACAAAAAAAAAGAGAATCTGCCATCGTCTGGCGTGACGTGTCTGCTCTTTTTTTGGGCGGCGGTGGTGCACCCCCTCGCCAACAACCAATTAGAACCGAAAATCGCTGAAATTTTTTTGGCAAAAAATTTTCCCCACACAATTCCAATGTCCACTTATTACAACGCGCGTCCGTAAAGTGTCCGAAATGCTAGAATGTTGTTGCTAATTGCCTGATTTGTGTTTTGGCCTGCTCCCCATACCCCACGCTGCCTAATCCCCGATTCGCTTTTCATATTTTGTGGCAATGAGAGAGGAACTATAGCGGTTGCATGCTGTTGCTGCGGTTTTCCCTCTCTGATGATTGTATCGAAATCGTTTGTTTGGTCTAAATATAGTTGCCACGATGAACGCATTTAGATTCCACCCCCTCTACCCACTCCACCCATATACTAGACACAACATGTATATGCACAGGCAAATGTATTTACATATTTTGTTAAACAATTTTGGTATTTTTTCCCCCAAATTCATTCACACTTGGTGTAAAATGAGTCCGGGTTTTCAATTTACATTTTCGAATTGTGAAATGCCATTCGAGAATATTCGCCATCGATTTGAGACTAGCATTTCCCCCCATATGGAGCAAAGGCTGAATAAGTTCAGCAATTGTCATTGGCTATAGATAAGTGTGGGGTTTTGTATTCGAACTGAGCTTGTTTTTGTTTTCAATTTCATTTCATAAGTTGATGGTGTTGTGTGAGCAGATATATCTAGTACTTTAGCCCAATAATTCTCATAAATTACTTCTAAGGGTCCCCATTCACCTCGAACTTACTAACCTACCAGATATCAGAAAAGGGAATGCAATTTAATTATGTATTATCCAGGCAAAAATAAAATTCGAACCGGAATTAACTATTTTTGATCACCAAAACTTGTATTGTTTTATGATTGGAACCGAAAACATTACGAAACATTGAAAACCATTTATGGTTTTATGATGATGAAACTAAACCCGAACCGGAACTAGTCAGTTTGGAAATGGGCTCTGTTAAAAAAATGACTTTTACAAGAGTTTATAATTATAATTTTCTCTGCACTATTTAGAGAAAATGCATTTTTCCATTCATATTTAAGTACGGTATACAGTGTTGCCAGATCAGATTTTTTCCGTTATTTATAGCTTTTTTAAAACCAGATTGCGGGATATCGAATATAAAGCTACGGGTAGGTTGTGAAATTTCAATACTGATTTTGCATTAAAAGCTACATATTTATGTAAATGGTAGAGGTTACCTTCTAATTTCCCAGGCACTGTACAAAGTAGTGGAAGAGGTCTGTATGAAAAAAACCATAATTTATACGAAAAAAATTGATGTCGAGCAATTCTACCAATTTATTTAAATTCACCGACAACATGGTGACCTAAGAAACTATGCACCTACTTGGTGAGTAAAGGTTGTTCATTTTACTAAACAAGTTCACTTGTTCTGTTTTCAAAGTGAGTCAACTCACTCAAATTTCTCAGTTGTTCGATTAGCGATCACTTGAACTAATTTTAATCCTTCGTTGCTGTTCCTACTGCGGAATGTTGCTTATTTGTTAGTCATCTCTAAAATGGTTGTGCTTTTTAATGAAAAAACGGTTGGGACTGCTACGCCAGTATGTTTCCTAGATTGAACAATCAGACACGCGGACAAAAAACAGCTGAAGAGTCACCAAATTGAGTGAACAATTCACTAAACAAAATTCTCAATGAACAACTAACAGAACAGGATCGGCTGGACAAGAACAAGCTCACAGAAGAAGCTGAACAAGAGAAAGTGAACAAGAACAACTCACAGAACAAGAGCGAGTGAACCAAAACAACTGAACAACGCTGGCTGAACAAAAATGAACAATTATTGAAGAACGTGTTCACTTGCTCAGCTTAGTCAAGCACCAAGGTTCGAACCAGCTTAGGTCTTTACATTTCATGATGGGTTCAAACGCCCAGGCCGAACCTTCTGCAGAGTTTTAATGAAGGCTGCAGCCTTTACCCGAAACACTCATTGCGGTACATAAGGTACAAATTCTGTAAGACTAGTAGAAAATGAATTTGGTGTTCGAGAAACTTGAATTCTTGATATGTTAGTATTTAAACTTTAAGGTATTTTTACAAAAAAGAAACATTTCGCATCGCCTCCTAAATTTAGCTTATGTCGATTTTCGCAAGCTCCCTTTTAATTCTGAAGATCAAGAAGTTGATGTTTTTGGGCTTATATGCTTTGCCGTAGACCTTTCTTTTCAAATTGGCCCAAAATTTTTCGATTAGCCGTAGTTTGCGTACATTTGGGCGGGTTTTCCACTTGTGTAAATATTGTATATCAAAGCCTCTAGTGTTTTTTTTTTTGGCATAGTTAGAAGGTACTATATCGGGCTAAAAGGCCAAGTTGCTGATGCAACGATCGCTCATGGCCAGCCGCAATAAAAACCTTTTTAGGATACGTGTTTTTTGCGATTTGAGTGACTTTTACGTTTGCTTTAGTATTAGGGAGCTTAAAGTAGTGCTTTGGAGTCCACTCGTGGACGTCGTTATCCATAATTCAAACTTTTGATAAGTTTGAAGTGAACAAATTTCTGGAAAGTACTCTTAGCCGATGTTAAATGGTCTCCTTTTACTGTTCAGAATCATTAGGCCCGGATTTTTATGCCCTGTTCGCATTGAAAATGGGGAAAGGGGGATCATGAAGTTGTGCAAAAGTATGTAACTGGTAGAAGGAAGCATTTGCGACCCTATAAAGTATATATATTCTTGATCAGCATCAACAGCCGAGTCGTTTTAGCCATGTCCGTCTGTCCGTATAAACGCGTCGATCTCATAAACTATAAAAGCTAGAGCCACAAATTTTTGCATGTAGGTAGGTGTATACCCGATTCAAATCGAGTTTGTTTCAGATTTGGAAAATTCCTCCCCCCTTTAAGCGCAAAAAACTGTCAGAGCCACAATTTTTAAGATAGACCTTCCAAACTTTATATATATCAAGTAAGGCCCAATATCTTATCTATTCTGAAAAGATCAATAAGATCGGACAAAAAACACCGAAGTAATATACGAATCAATTTTGCTTGTGGGAGATAGGGGGGACCTTGCATTGTCAGTTACCGCGTTTGCGCGTGCGTGTGTGCGTATGTTAGAGAGTGTGTGTGTGTATGTGTGAGTGTTTTTTTTTTTCCATGGATACGCCATGGGGGGATGTAAATCTTCAAAAGATACTGCTGGCCCGTACCAACAGTATGCACGATTCACCAACAACGTTGGCGCCTACGTACTAAATACACCCCCTCACAACTACACACCTCATTCCCCGCGGGATCACCGTTAAGTATTACTTCGCGGGGATGGGTTGCCTCTTTTAGGCACTCTCCGTTGTGCGTCGCTCTCGTTCGCATCTTCTCAGATCGCTCTGGATGCCTATAATGAGCTCGCCAATGGTTCTCCAGTTAGAATCTGACTCTAGCATGTAGCTGACGAGGTCCTCGATGGGTGGTACAAACTCTTGCCTGGTCCTGTACCTTATACAGCGGTACAACACGTGATGTGGATTTTCGTTCTCGTTTGGGCAGGCTGGACATTCCGGTGTGTCTTCATGCTTGAACCTGTGCAGGTATTCTCTATATCCTCCATGGCCAGTGAAAAACTGAGTTAGGTGGAAGTTTAATTCCCCCTCCGTCCTGCATATCCATTCCTCCAGGTTTGGAATTAGTCTGTGAGTCCATCTTGCGTTTGTGGCCAAGTTCCACCGCGCCTGCCATGTAGCCATAGACGCAACTCTTTCCGACTTTCGAATGGCGTCGGTCGTCACCGGACTTTCCATCACTGCTCGCCCTTCGTAGATCTCCTTCATTTCGAGTGCCAGTATATCCACCGGCACCATGCTAGCCAGAACTAAGGCTGCCTCATCCGAGACCGTCCGGAATCCGGATATCACTCGAAGTGCGCTTAGTCTGTAAGGCGTTGCAAGCTTCTTTTGAAGGCTCTTGTGAATGCGCTTCCTTCATCCAACTGCCCACTCGTCTTATCGCCGCATTTGCAACTGACTCCAGCTGTCCAATTTCCTTTGCTACAACTACGAGCGCTAGGTCATCCGCAAACCCTATCAGCTTGCAGCCTTGGGGTAGTTGTACTCTTAGCACCTCGTCATACATTATGTTCCACAGAAGTGGTCCAAGAACCGACGCCTGTGGGACGCCTGCCGTCACGCTGTAGCGCCTTGGGCCTTCCTCGGTATCATACACTAGCACTCTGTCTGACAGGTAGTTAGATATGATCCGTTGTAGGTAGGTGCTCCAAATTGGTGTAACGCCCGTGATATGCGCGATCAGCTAGCCGAATTAAAGGCATTTTGGATGTCCAGTGTTACCACAGCACAGTATTCCTTGGTGCCCCATCTCCACCGAGTTCCCTCAATCGCCTTGGTTGCAATATCGACAACCGCCTTGACTGCGTCTACCGTAGACCGTGCCTTACGAAATCCATATTGGGATTCAGATATGGCCTTCTATTCACCGACTACTGCCAAAAGTCGAGCAAATTTCAGTCTTTAATTTGGCTCTTACTTCAGAACGCAGTAAGTCGCATTTTTTCCGGATTCAGGGTTTCTCTCCATTTTTTCCTACTCTTTACATCCTATATTACTTTATAAATAAAAGTTTTCTTAAATTCCATAGCCGAAAAATAATGAAACATTTCATTCTTCGTCTGCTTTGGGTTGTTGGTGCAATATGACGAAATTAGATTTCGACTCTCCGCTGCATTCAATGACATAATAACTACTGTGCCTTATCTAGAAAGCTCATCTTTGGTGTAATGCACGCTGGAAAAGTACACTTTCTTTTTAAAACAAGAAAGAAAGTCGGTTAAGCCCGACTATAACATACTCTGCACCTGTGAAGTGCTGGTAATTTCAAAAGCACGTCTGGGACTGCTTCAATCAGCAAGTGCTTAATGCGGATTCAACTAGATTTTAGTCGTCAATGAAAAGTAAGTCTTCGCATGGATAAAATCCCGCCCGATTCAAATGAGAAATTTGTGGACAGTTCTGAAATAGGATTCTTTGCTGTCATCAAGCTTGGCAAACGTTTTTCAATTTCCTCTTTGTTAAATGATCTAGCCTAATGAGTTTCGTCCACTGTTGTTCACTAAAATGTTGTTATTTTCATTTTTTGAGTACAATAATTTTTCAATTTTTCATCCATGTCACGGGTGTGTGTCTGTGTGTGTGTTTGTATACACTCGCCTTCTCCCCCGTTCTCTGTCCTGGCTATTTTTATCACTATGAGTAGTGTTCCCCCTCAATCATATTTCTCATTTTTCAGCAAGGAAGGGTATCGCCCAGCTGGCAATGATTGGATGGGGTCTAGGGGATGAGAACGGGGCGTCGTGCGCTGCCCGTCAGTCAGACGTCGCGGTGTGGTGCCCACGCACTTGTTGTTTTGCTTTTCAATAGTTTGTGTTGCTTTTTGGCCATGACAATATTAAATATTAATTAATCTGATTATTAAGGCTTTAAATGGCTTAAAAATATGTTTGTCAGCGCGCTCTAACCCCTCACTAATCATCTGTACGTATGCCGTACCTGTGCCAATGTGTTTTTGTTTCCATTATAAACCCGATCACGCTTCGTTTGATCTTCCAGCTATGTCGATGATCAGAATGAACCAGACGAACACGATGATTTGACTCATTGCATACGTCCTGGTGCCCTGCACACGGAGAGGGATGAAGAGGATCAGCTAATGGCCTTGGCATACGAGGTACACACACAGTTCCTAGCTCCCTGCAAGAGTTCACTTTTGTGTTTAACGTGCCGTAACTAATGCTTTTTGTAGCGTTTAGACAAAAATAATCTTTAGCCGGAGGCAATCAAGTTTTTTAATCGTTCTTTTCGTGGTGCGTAGATAAATCCTTCCCCGATCATTCATCTACACCACAAAACTGCATGAACAGACCCAGCAACAACAACAACAACGACTTTTGTACATACATAACGTCCTAACCACCAGCTACAACTTGTTGATTTTTTGAAAAAAGTGAAATGAAAACTTTAACTAATACCAAGTTCTGTTTATCTAGAGCTCCGATGAGGCACTTAGCCGCTATAGATGCAACTATGAGAACTGTTATCGCAGCTATAGCACCATAGGCAATCTGCGAACGCATTTAAAAACACACACGGGTGAGTTCAAAGTCCTTTTAAGGGTAGTGTAAACGCAACATTTTTTTTTTTAGTTTTTTTTCTAAAATTAAGTGTTATGGTGTTGAAAATTTAAAGTCAAAAAATAATATGGTTTTGTTTTGAGAATTTTTTTCGTGATTTAAGCGATATCTAAACAAAGTGGTACCGCTTGGAGAGTACTTTCAAATCATGGAAAAAAATTTGACCAGTTTGCTTTAACAAAAAAACAATGGTTGATTTAGGTGCCGTTCGTACGTTACACAAATGGGAAGTTTATATGAAATCAAGGAAATGGCTAAGGCATAAAACATGGAGCAATATTGAACGATTCTAAAACCGTTTTGGTGGGCACAATTGAGTAAATCGTTCGAAGACAATAAGTGGTTTCATTTGCTCGTACGTTACGTTACAATTTGTTCCTCTACTAAACGAGTATATCAAGAAGAAAGTTTAGGGTGAAACAATTATTTGCACCTCTTCGCTAACGAAACTTAAATCGTTATTTTAACAGTTAGCACCTGTGACTAGGATAAGGAAGCTGCGATTTGGGGAAATGAAGATTCTTAAGACGGAGGATCATTTCTACCCATGTAGACCAGGACCGGCCAAAGAGAGCACAGAAAAATATGTCTGTCTCTCTCTGATATTCAGTGACGATTGACTTCGGCAAGCATTCGGTGTGAATCGGCGAGTGACTTCGGGCCCCAGGGGCTATGGCTGGACAGGCCTGCTCTAGACCAGCGACGGGCATGCCCTTGCTCTTTTTGCTACCAAAAGTTATTTTATGGCAGCTGGCGCCGCGCAGACGCATTTAAAATTGCCTTGTCATCTCACACAAGCTAGATGACAAGCACAATTGTCAAACTCGAAGCGATAACAACAACGGGGCCGCGAATCTAGACTGATCTAGACAGTACTGTTGAACCTCGACCAATCTGCACGCAGAGTCTTTGTAAATGTAAAATGGGCTTGACACAGACCCTAAGGGCCAAAGCCGAGCCTCTCTCAATCTCTTGGCTTGTGCGCTTATAATTTTCGAACAAGAGAAAGGGACATACAGTTTAACGACGAATCCGAGCGGCAGTTTGAGAAGCTTTTGCATGGCTAATTACTACAAAGCTGGCGCCAACAGCAGAGGGGTGACCGGGTGTAAAGTTTATTCAAAGAAAAATCTTTTCATTAGATGTTCCGAGGCGGGATCGAACCCACGACCTCTTGCACAGCGGTCGCGCACACTAGCCGCTGAGCCCGCGCGGGCCCTTATATGTATATATTGAACGATCTCAAATATCCTAGTTCACACCATAACTACATCACTTCTTAACAAAACCTTTTTTACTCCCTTGCAAAGGGTACTTTTTTGTTTTCAATGGAAGCTGCAAGGGTATACAAAACTTCGGCCGAGCCGAAGTTAACTTTCCCCTATTTTTTCAGTTTGACATAATCCGTTCTTAAATGAAATGGACAACCATTGGCCTATGTTTTAAACCGAAATACAGCAACAAAAACAAAAAGTTTTTAAATTTAATTTTACCGATAACCGATTACTTATCAAATCATTTAAGCTGTATTTTCACTTGTCAGATATCTCATGAAAGTTTCTCAAAAGATATATCAGAAAAGTTTAATAGTCAATCTAAGAAACACAAAAATTTATGAAAAGCATTTAAGAAGTAGGCTATTTTCTAATTTCGATTTCTCAAATTAGTTTTTTGACAGCCAACTCATAGTGAAATGAGATGATTTTTACCCATCTCGTATGAGATCTAGACAAGTGAAAATACAGCTTTATAGTTTTTGTGTAATTTAATTATTTGTAGTAGTCTTAATTTGTACAGTAGCCTTAAATCATTTTGTGGCATTTTTTACCTCTGTATTGGCAAAATTAAGCAATTTTAATTGTATATCATGCCGTGTGGTTTCATCCACGCGACTTAAGATGCTCTCCAGATACTTGTAAAAGGGATCCTGCATAGTTGAGGTCTGCTGTTCCTCATTTAGTTTCTTTTTCAACGCTTTCTCCAGCAGAGACATAACTTTAAGAAACTCCAAGTGGGCCTTCTCGAGAGATTTAGCGTTGAGTTCGTCCGCTGAGTTTTCCAACGCAGTTGGCGACTCGTGCTCCATCAGGTTTTCCTCATTATCAAATGATACCACCTCTGCCTTATCCAGTTCAAACTCCAATTGGCTGTCCTCCTCACAATTGCTTCAATTACAATTACAGAAATTAATCAAAAGTATAAAGTAATTTTTTAAACAAATACCCTCGCAGTTTGATGTGTTTTTGCAAGAAACCCAGCTGCTCAAAGTAACGCCACTGCACTGCCGGCTCCTCCAGCTCCAAGCCATCGCCACTTTTATGATATTCCCTTACATAACGATCGCGCAGTGTTTTCCAACGGCACTGACATTGTTTAACTAATATAAAGCAATTTATAAGGACTTGTTCTTTTACAAAATAGAAATGTTTACTTACCGGGCATACGGCACACGGCAGCCACATTTGCCCACGCCTTGTCTCTTTTGTTTCGCTGGCGAAAACCAAAATCTGTTTTGTTATACAAACATTGATGCTGTTTAACGCATTTTATTAGTTTTTCCTCAAATTCTTCACTCATTTTATTTACTTTTTTGAAAAATTTGTACACAAATTGCAATAAAACAAAATGCAAGCGTTGCGTGCGTGCGCTACGACAGCAAAAGAACAGCTGTTGTGCTCGAACGAGTTTTGCAACACTGTTATCGATAGGTCGATAGTTTTGTGTTTAAATTCAAATTGATAACCATTATCTTTTCTTCGTTTTATTTCTGCAGGCGACTACAGCTTCAAATGCACTGAGGAGGGCTGCAACAAGGCTTTTCTTACCTCATATAGCCTGAAGATTCATGTACGGGTACACACTAAGGTCAAGCCCTACGAATGTGAAGTCAGCGGCTGTGATAAGGCCTTCAATACGCGCTATAGGTAAGCACCATCTAGTAGTTCTATTTATTATCTGTTATTTTCCATTGTCTAATCTAAACAATTTCCTTTTTTGTAGATTGCATGCCCATCTGCGTCTGCACAATGGCGAGACATTCAATTGTGAAATGTGCCAAAAGTGTTTCACCACCTTAAGTGACCTGAAGAAGCATACTCGCACCCATACCCAGGAAAGGCCTTACAAGTGTCTCGAAGACGATTGTGGAAAAGCGTTTACCGCTTCTCATCATCTGAAGACACATCGGCGCACGCATACGGGTGAGAAACCGTATCCCTGTCAGGAGGATAGTTGCCAAAAATCGTTTAGCACCTCGCACAGCCTCAAGTCCCACAAGAAAACGCATCAGCGGCAGCTGCTCAACAAGGGTAAAAAGAAACCAAGAAGGGTTCAGAAACCAGAGGCCACAGTGGAGCACCAGCAGACGGATGATATGTTACTCCTAAATCCTGGAAGTCAATGCTCAGAGAGCACTAGCTCGGACAGTGGTGTAATGCTAGCCAACTCCTCCGAGCTGCTGCCTAACAATGTGTTTATGCTGAAGGAGGAGATACCACTAACCATGCTTCCAGAGACTTCACAGGCCTATCAGCTGTCCTATGCCGCTGAGGAGGAGCTACCCAGCCCTTGGATTGATGCCGGTGTGTTGGTGCCCAAGCCCATAATGCCCATGGCGCCGCTAACCGATGCCTGTGGTGTGGTTTTGCCCACGGAAATGCCCAGTTTTGTGGATTTGAAACCAAGTTTTGGTAGTGCCTTGACCGCCAACACGGTGGATGATATAGAAATGCCGCCCACACTGGAGCTTAATCAGCAGAATATAGAGGAACTGCTCAAAGATGGTAGCTTTGAGCAGGATGAGGATATGGAAACGGAATCCCTGCTTAATGACATACTCATGACCATTGACAATAACAGTGCCCTGCTGCAGGCCACCCTCCAGCAGGCCTCTCAAGTGCCCTTGGATGCCTCTGGCCTGGTGGAGCTGGACATCAGGGATAATAAGCCGACACTTAAGCAAATCACAGCGGATGCGGGCATCTGTAATTGCACCAATTGCAAGTGTGATCAAAACAAGAGCTGTCATGGTGGCGACTGTGGTGCTGGCGGTGGGGCAGTGAAAAAGGCGACCAAGACAACCACTTCAGTGGCAGCCAATGGTGGCAAGCGAATATGCGGCAGCGTGGCCACCAAAAAAGTGAGTAAACGCGAGGCGGAAATGAATCAGAACATCGAGGATGTTGCTTTGCTATTGCAAAACTTGGCTTCCATGGGCAGTGGCAGTTCCGGAGCTGGTGGCGGCTGCTGTGGTGGAAAGCCAGAGGTGGTGGCTAAGCCAGCAGCCACTAGCGGCTGTGGCTGTGCAACAGCAGCACCCGCTCCTGCTCCCCCAGTTCCCTCAACCGGCGGCTGTTGTGGTGGTGCAGCTCCCCCTCCCGCCCCTGTCAGCTGCTGCAGCAGCACTAAAGCCACACCAACCACAGCTACCAATTGCTGCTCTAGCAAACCCCCAACCACCAACAGTAATGCCCTAAAGAGCCACTCCTGCACTTGCAAGAGTCCTGCCGAGGGCGTGGCCAATGGCTGCTGTGTCGTCATCTGCATTAAAACGCTGCAAGCTCTGCGCAAAGTTCTGACGCGCCGGAATCTAAACCTAATGCTTTGTCCACAGCAGAACTAAAATGATTAAAATTAAAAAAAAAAACCTTATTAAGCTAATCCAAACCTAAATCAAAAGTATTGTTATATTGTGCCTATAAAAAAGTATTCCCCATTGTAAAAACCAAAAAAAACGAAGCATTTAGAGCCAAGTTAAACTATACAAATTGTGATCCCAGCTGTGGAAGCGCCCAAGAACAAGCAATACTTTATAGAAAATGCTGAACGTTTTATCAACTTTAGAAATTTCGTTTGAGATTACTAACCAAATGGATTTGTAATCCTCTTGGTTCCTATACAACATGAAACCATACCTTATTAAAATAACCTTCCGAATCCAAATGCCTGTACTCGGATAAATAAGACTGCTGTTCGAAAGCAATCAGACTTCAAAACTATTCAAAAGGGTTTCTGTTCATAGGAAGTATAGGCCTTTAACCTGATTCCATTATTAGAACTATTTTTGGTTCTTAAACTTTTATTTTATTAGATTCGCGCTGTTGTTTTCAGAGGTTCACAGCGTATTTCTTTCGGTTTAATATCTCACCGATACATACAGTGGTTCTTGTATAATATGTAATCAGGAACGTTCCTGTTCCCTAGAAATTTCGTAATTTTAAAACAGATTTCGATATGTATCATCATTTTTGTGCAGTTAGGGCTGCTAAAAATATCAGAAACTCCACAAAATCTGGGCTTATTACTACGCTCTAATCAAAACGAAAGTAGGAAAAGACTATAGTTATTTTAAAGAGAACGACTCTTTGATATTAAACATCATATTTTCATATTGCGCTTTACATCATCCAACTAATTGATAAAATAAAATAATCCACTTATTTTTGGGGTTTTCGATTCGGTTTGGTAAGTTTCAGAACCGATTTGTATGACTTTGAGAATGGAGCTAGTTAAAATATCTATATATAATATTGCTCTTATGACTTTCGAAATGTTTCTTCTTTACCACGATCGAATGACTCGTAAAACAATTTTGTTTGGGGTCCCATGTTCAAGGTCAAACGGTCCTTTTTTTACCATTTTTGGTGAAAATTCTTAGAAACTGGTAGATTGCCTCGTACCGACTAGAGCCCTGCATGAGATAAATCAAAGTTCCCCCTGACTTTGTTACTGGAAAAAAAGGGGGGGGGTTTTTGGGGGGGGGGGGGGGGGGTGGGGTTGTTGTTGGTTTTGTTATTGAGCAGACCGCAATAGCAGAAAATGTTCAAACTTAAAATTGATATTAGAAAGCTGAGTGTTAAAATTTTTCAGAAAAAAAAACAATCTAGCTACTGCTATCAAGATCTTAAAAAAAAATTAAAACAATTAATTAATAGCGCTTTAATTGTGGGGGAAATCATTCGTCTCTGTTCCGAATATCGAGTCAGTTTTCGTGTAATGAGCTATCCGCCAGGCGATTTCAGACTGCCATCGGCTTTGGTATATTCGTTAACCGGCAATCTGTAACCGTAAGCGCTGTCGATCCACACAAAGCCCGAAGGGCATAGCCAAGCGTGCTCCTTCTTAATCTCTTAGATGGCCCGATGCGGTATCGCAGACATTCACCCTACCCGCTACATCACAATCGGCCAGATTACTAGAGACTGAACATGAAATGTCGTGCGTCCACCAGGCGATTTTGATACATCGTTCGGCTTACACATTCTCTTAATAGCATCCCCATTTTTCATGAAGATGCTTTGAACTTATAAAGTTGCTCCTCTTCTTTTAATGTAGATATAAGGCCCATAACATTAAAAAGAATGCCAAAAACTCATTTCTAGGATCGCCCTAACTCCCGCCAAACATTAACCCTTTAGGATAACGTCCCGAATGTTGCTTAAACCTGTTCGAAAATCTATTTCTTTCCAGACTTTCGATGGTAAGGCAGTTCAAAAGTTGTAAAAAATGCATTTCTGTTCAAGGATCGTTTTTAATTTTGTCGAGTCTCAAGTCCTAAGCCATTTCTTAAGTATAAAGTCCCAGTTTGCTCTAAAGCAGAGGCAGGAAAAAAATACATTTACAGTTTTATTTTGGTATGTGTGAGAGCAACGCAAAAATTGCTCTCAATTTCAGTAGCAACGACTGCGTCGCGACGTAGGAGAGCTCGCAACGCAACGGCGCTTGTACAGCTTATACTGTGTGTGTCAGAGCAGCGCTGCTTTCAGATTTTCCGTATGCACACGAGATAGGAATGTGCCTGCCCCTGCTCTAAAGTCTGCGCGGAAAGATATTTTTCCGAAGTTTCGAAGGAAAAGCAGTCTGATAACGTGTTAAAAACTCCAATTTTTTCTTCGCCCTTAATTTCACCCTATGTCAACTCTTAAAGCCTTTTGTTGAGTATAACGTTGCAATTTACCCTGAAATCTGCTCGGAAAGTCATTTTTTTTAGACTTTTGAAGTTTTGGCAAGTCCAAAACTTCTTTTTGTTCTAAGATTACACGTTCATTCCACAAACCTTAAACCTAAGGCATTCTGAAGTCTAACATTCAAAAATATCCTAAAATCTGTTCAGAAAGTAATTGTTTTGGACTTTTGAAACCGCAGAAGTTTCAAAAGCTATAAACCATACTATTTGATGAAAAATAAAGTTGGATTCGAACACATTATAAGGTACTAGTTCTGATTTTAAGAGGTAGTACACCCCGGGTTTTTGTTTGAACCAACTCTAATTGGTCTAGCTAATCTGAAAATAATTTTCTGAGAAAGCTATTTTATACCGAAAAACTTTTTAAAATATTAAAGCTCGAACTTTTGCTTCAATATTTGAAATATAATGATTTTTATAGTGATATGTGACTTTTTGACCATTTCGATACTGAATTTCTAGAGAATTGAAAAGCTTGAATAGTTGGATGCCCATAATGATATCACATAATGATTTAATAGCTGTACTCCTGGCTAAAAATGGATTAAGGTGAAGAAGCTTGACAGACTAATGAGAATATTGTACCGTAAGGGAAATGATATATGCAAACCACTTCGATTAGAATCGATTAGCAACTTTCAAAGAAGGAATGTTAACTTATTGTAGGCATATTCAGAGGTCGGTGAACAATTGCATGATTCAAAATGGTTGGGTGCTACATAAATACGGCATCGATAAGGACAAAAATTGTGCGTCTTGAGACTCGTCAGTGAACTGAACGGAACCGAACCGTTTTCATTTGTGGTTTTCGGTTCGGTTCAGCATTTTCGAAGGGATGCCGGTTCGGCTTGCGGTTCACCAGCTGAAAAAAAGCGGTTCGGTTCGGTTCAGAACCGGTTTGCATCCCTGGAAATAATTTTTGAAAATTTAAACTAGTTGAAGTAATTCCATTGTTGATAAAACGTTCCGCATTAGTTGTACTTATATTTACTTGCCAATTGTTTAAAATGTGAAATATTTTTGCTTCCATCTAAAAACCTAACCCATTTTGATGACTCTTCCTAAAGACCAAAGTGAATTTTGTTGATTTCGAGCGTTTTAAACTAATTCTAACCGTTAAACTATGCCAACCTGTTGTTTTCTTAATGCTTTATATTTTATATACATCCTATATATAAATATTATATCCAGAGAGAAAAATCATTTGTATAAAGTCGAATAAATCATTAAACTAAAACTGTTTTTTGTTTATTACTGTTAATGTTGTGGCTCCGGAATGCAGCTTGAAACAGATAAAAAAACATTTGTTACTAAATTCTAAACCGCGTGCTTCTTAACGCCTTCTCCTCCTGCCGTCTCCTTAACGTCTTAATATCTTGTCTGACCACCTCACTTGTCTTGTCTAATCCTCGCCAGCTGGTATGACTTCCTCTAGACGTCGCACGAACTTAACGCGCAGCTCCGTCACATTGTCGCCCTTGAGTTGATCCTGCCCAGAGCAGTTTGAAAAGAGAGAGAGAGAAAGAGAAGACACAATTACTTAAGCACAAAACTTACACACACACACACGCTGCTCCAACTCTTACCTGCACAAACCAGCACTGCACCTCCAGCTGAACCATCTCCAGGGCACCGCGTATACAGCCACTGAGTATGGCACTGTAGCGCAGATTGGTCAGATCCGTGGGCAATTCCACAAACTCGGTTAACGGATTTGAGTCAAAGAGCAGTGAGAACTCATCGGAGGCGGCTGACCAGTTCGAGATGGTGGGCTGGATGTTGAGGTAAATGCGAAAGGCCTGCTGTATGCGATCGGCTGTCTCGCGCATTTCCAGGCAACGCGGCGACGATGTGCGGGCCAGAAAGTCCTCAATTAGGCGCATGCCCATGTTGTAGCCAATGCGTTCCAATTGCTTATTGACATCCTCGACGTTCTCAAAGTCGCGCAACATTTGTGTGACCAAAGCGCCATAGGTGAGTGTCAGGAACTCGGAATTCTGTGTGGAGTGTACAAAAATACAAATAGAGAATAAAAACTGTATACGAAATTATTTAAAATACAATTAAGCTGGGCTTAAAACTTGGGGAGGTGGAAGGTAGTTCCGTTGTTCCTTTTATGTCCAAATGTTCACTTGTTCTATTTTTTCAGCTGTTGACTTTACTTCCCAGCTAAAATTTACCAAAGGCAACCACCTGTAGAAGATTTAATCTAAAGCAGGCATGCCCAAAAAAAGCATGGGGCAGAGCACTCACCAATACTTACAAAGAAAATCTCATTGAAATTGGGTAAGGCAACAACAGAATCACATGAATGAAGATTGCTTGCGTGCGGAAACAACCAATCAAAGAAAAGAACAAAACCGGTTTTTGTTCTACGAAGGCTGAGCTTAGCTATTCTCTATGTAGATATAGAAAAGTAAGTTTTAAATAAGGCGGAATATATATCGAGGGTTTATTCAGAAACAAATAGTTTACCATTGAATAGCTACTTAACTGAAGTTGTTGAAGTTTGCAAAAAGGTCATATTTTTTCGACCGAGCAGTGGACAATTGGAAGGTGATTGGCTGTTCCTATCTGACGGCGGACAGTAGGACATGGCGGGTGACAACTAAAAATCTGCACAAACCTTAAAATGCCGCCATAACCACAATTCTCAACGGATCTTTATGAAAATTTTACAGCGAAAGGACCGTTATCAGTCACTCGACGTAGCCTCCGGAAAATGTCTCCGCAGGCGGCCTGTACGACCTTGGGGTCGTATTTCCGGATACATAAGCGAATCCTGTTGGTGAGTTCTTTGATATTTTTGGCCTTCCAGTTATTTTTGTAAACTGCAGCACTCAGACTTCCAAAAAAATCTTCAATTGGAGGACACTGCGGCAAGTTTGTTGGGTTCCGTTCCTTTGGTACAAAAGGGATGTCTTTTTTGCACAGGAAACCCGTCGCCATTTTAGCGTAATGAGAAGAAGCTTTGTCAGGCCAGAAAACATAATTATTGTCGGAATGCTTTTCCCTTAAAAAAGGAATCAAAACCTTCTTTAAACACTCGTTTATGTGCACTTCCTTGTTGACTGCAATGCCACTTGAACCACGGCTTCGATATGCCCTTCTCAGAGATCACAATATAAGGCATAACTTTGGGCTCAAACTTTTGCCTGAACTTCTATTTCACATCAGCAGGTGTTGACGATACATCGGAGGTGTAAAAAAAACATATTTTCCGGTACATGGCTGCGACTCAGAACAAAGAAATTTTCATCGTCTAAAAGAAAGAGTTTGCCTCGAAATTGGTTGCACATCCACTGACATTGAGATTTGACAGTTTGTATTTGGTCAGGTGTGTATCTTGGTGTTCTTTGCTTACGTCCGGCAACAATATTAAATTATCTGGCTGCATCTCGATATGGTCTTTGTTGTTAAAAAGTTGGGTTAGCTTTCTGACAGCTTGGCCGGTCATAATGTTTGCTTTCCGACCACTTCCAACTTCTCTTTTTATTATTTTTCGTTGCAAAATACTATAAATAGTGCGTTTGGACTTGCCCTCTTGGGTAAAATGGTTTACTGTAAACACTTTACCTTTGTCAGCGTGCATTTCGTAGAGTTTTACAACGCGATCACGAAGACGTTCTTGCTCGGACGTCATGATGGCGACTACTTGTCAAAATTGTTGTCAGGGGGGCATGAAAACGTGTTGACAGGAGAACAAAGAAAAAGAACTGTCATCCCGAAAGCTTTTATGTAAAGCTCAGCTAAGGGCGCGCTCTCAAAGTTTGTGCAGATTGTTTGCTGTCACCCGTTATAGCTTCTCAAAGTGTTCCTTTTTTTGCATTTCTGCAAAGAAATGGGCATGTTTGCAAAAAACACAAAGTTTCGAATTAAATTGTCGGCAAACTATACCACCGATCATTGTCTTTTTGGCCTTTTATGAAAAGTATGTTTGTTCTTAAAATGTTAAACGGTAGTTTACTTTTTATACTCTGTACCAAAGGTACATAGAGTATAATAAGTTTGTGCTAGCCATGTCCGTCTGTCTGTCCGTATGAACGCACAGATCTCAGAGATGGTAAGAGATAGAGGTTTGACATATATGGGGACATATGCTACTTATACTTGGGGGAGGTGGGTCGTGCGTCTTGGTTTTTTGTGTGGTTGTGTTGGGGGGGCTTGGTTGGTGGTGGGTTTGAGGGGAGGGGGCGGGGGGGCTGTGGCGCTTAACGCAGCAGATCAAGGCTATTTCATTTTCGCCACGCATTTTTTTTTTTTGTCATAAAAGTTGAGTCATTAGAGTGTAAAGTTTTGATACCAACGAGACCCGCCAAATTTAAAAGCTACTAGTAGTAGTAGAAAAACCCTGGCTGGGGTTGGTTTGGGTTTTTTTGTAATTGACTCCTGAAGTTTTCAAAGGAAAATGAACTATTTGGAATTTTACTTTACTGTCTTTAGCTGTTTTGTAGCTTTAAACCAGGCCTATAAAACACTTCGTGCGACCAGCTCTAAAAAATAAAGTCTTCATGCTCAAAACCACGAAAATTTGATATTTTTTTAAATTTTCGTGATTTTGAGCATGAAGACGTTATTTTTTAGAGCTGGTCGCACGAAGTGTTTTGTAGGCCTGGTTAAAAGCTACGGCCGAACCCGTCTAAACAGCCACGGATACTGTTCAGGTTCATATGTGTTCTCTGTTGAGTTTTCTGGTTGATTATTGAGCTATAATCAAACCTCGACCTTGAGCCTGCTATCATTCACTTTGGTTTTTGATCTAAATTTTAAAGACTTCCATAAATCATCATATTTGACCAAAAAATCTAAAGTTTGAGATTCACGATTTAGTTAAGTCCTGATTTATAGGCGTAACTAAGCTTAGGAACTTTACATCAAAAAATCTTTGAAGTTTGCAGATTATTAAGAAAAAATTAAATGAATAACTCATATAGTTCAATAGTTATGATTTCTGCAACGTGCTATGGGAAAAGGCCCCACTGTGCGTCGTTAACGACAGGTAATGCATCACAGCGCTAGTCTAATACATGAACTATATCGTGCACTTATCACCCCACTAACGACTTGTAATGCAAGGTCGTACCGATCGGAACGTTTTGCGGACATTCCTATACAAAGTTATTTAGGCAAATACTTGGCAACCAGCCAAGTGGCAAGTGCTCTCAACATAGCGTTAGGGGATTCGTTAGTGCCGCACCGGGGATTCGTTAGTGCAGTAACTGCAGATTTGAAGTGTTTATTATTCCCATCTTGTAAAGGTGGCTCCGCAGTCAGTATCCTGAGGGCATTCTTTCCATGTTAAAACAATTTTTGGAACTAATTGAGGTCATGGCTCACTATTATTGCGTTTGCTTGTCTCAGTCCCTTGATGCTTTATCAGGAGGTTGTGCTAAGCATATTCACTTCATTTTTAAGGAAGCGCTCTGATGATTTATTGTCGGTCATTGCATTTCCATTTTCTGCTGCCGAAATGGTCCAGTTTATTCATTGTCTTTAAGTGCAACTTGTGGGGGCTCTTTTAGCTGCTTAAAACTATCACCAAATTCGGAAATTTAGTTATTTTTTCCACTCATTTCTTATTAACACCGCTCTTCATCGTTCTTGATTTAAATAAATACAAATTTATTTCGACTTGATTTCCATACCAGACATGACGTGGTCTTAAAGCTTAATCATATGTTAGATCCTATATAAAATTACAATCTGTTTGCTTATGCTGTGTATCTACAATCTGTTCGTCAAACTGCTTATTCCGACTTGATGGCCGTTATCGTTATGCTTGGCGTTTGATGTGGCGCTATTAGTTTGGGCGGAGCACGCGCTGTACCCCTACTTAGGGTGGCTCCGCCGCTGGGCGCCATGGGCAGACTGCCACCATCTAGGCCAGACTGATCGCCCTTCTCCTGAGCCGAATGGAAGCGTCCGCCCTCGCCCCGAGCCCGATTCATGGCATGCCGATGGCGAGATTCGTGTAAATATTTGCAGCGTTCCTTGGGTATGCGAGACTCCAGCTTGGCACGGGCCTGCCGACGTATAAGTATGCGTTTGTACTGCTTGGCATTCACATAGAGCGGCTCCTCGTCGGCCTCACCCTTGGAGTTTTCATCCTCGCTGTTGGTGTTGGTGCCGGTTGTGCTGGTGCTGACATCGGCGTTGACATTGCTGACAGCGCTGGGAACAGAGGCGGCTGAGGAGTTGGCAGCGGCGGCAGCAGCGGCCGCCACGGCTTGAACCTGCTGGTTCTGTAGCTGTTGCAGTTGTTGCTGTTGCTGCTGCTGTTGTTGCTGCTGTTGTTGCTGCTGCTGCGGCTGTTGCTGCTGGGTGACTATTTGGCCTGCATTTGCTGCCGCCGCTGCTGCCGCTGCATTAACCATGGCTGATTGCGGCACCATTATAATCTGTTGTCCTGCCCCACTGGCAGCTGCCTGCTGGGCATTTGGTGCTGCTGTTATCTGCACCAACTGACCATTAATGTTGAGGTAATGCGGCGTCTGTTGGGCCACAGTGGCGGGATCCAGCGTCGCTATAGTGGGTGCTGCCTGATAGAAAATGGTCTGGCCATCGGGCAACTGCATCACTTGCATCTGTGGCTGTTGCTGGTGTGCTGCCTGTAGCATAATTTGGTTGGCCTGCAGCGGTATCAGCTGTGGCTGCATTCCCGCGTTGTTGGCCTGCGTCTGAGGCTGTTGCCCTATGATGATTTGGGCTGCTCCAGCCGGCAGCATGGGCATGGGTATCACCTGTATGGGCTGAGCCGTGGCATTGTTGCTGCTCTGCTGCTGCTGTTGGCTGTTGTTGGTGTTGGCGGCGGCGTTGGCAGCGGAGTTGGCGGCGGCGGAGCTCATTCTAGGCGTGGTGGCTCGCTGGTTAGTGTTAAAATGGTTTTCCATGTGTTTAGCTACGCCTTCTCACACAACACACAACAACACTTACTGGAAAAGCGAATGTGAAGCCGATTTTGAGGGTGGATATGGCACTTTCAATAGATTTGCTAGCCCAAGAAACTAACCTTACAACTACAACAACAAGGTAAATGTTACTGCCTTAACTTACCACTTTCTTGGCATCGAGTCTGGAGGTTTGCCGTGACATTTTTAAGCAATAAGAATACAAAATAGACCAAAGACCACGGTTTTCTCGCGATTTTCACCCAGCTAGAGATGTCAGTGTACAGTAAGGGCCGTAGGGTTGCCATCGACTTGCACGTATCGATAGACTGTATCGATGGCTGGCTTATCTTATGCTATCGATGCTCTAGTACTTGTTTTCGATACTTTTCTCTATTTACAAGAACAAGTGCAGCGCAGTGTGACAGCAGCAGCAAAAGAACGCAGAATAAACAAATAAATACAAATTTTAATTTAACAATTACAAAACGGATAAAATTACTCTTCCAACCAAGCAGTGAGTGGAGTGCACTAAAATGGCTTCGTTTTTCAATGTGGGTGCCCTGGGCAATGTTTTCTCAACTCCCGTGGGACAACGCATCGGTGAGTGAAATAAAAGTGAAAAAAAAACTTTCCCCCACCCGTCACCACCCACAACGGATGAAATTATTTTGTTCTGACATATGTACCATATGTACACATATATTTGCGCATTTGCTTGGTCAAATAGAAAACCATTTCTAATAAGGGGCACTGGAAAATTGAATTTTCACAACTTTCTTTGGGTCATTTCAACATTTTCCTATGCACACACACACACTCATACATACAAGAAACCGAGCCAAGCCGCCCACCACAAAAAAAAAACTGATTTGTTGTTGCCTCCAGTTGCTATCACGCCAGCAACCAAACCCAGTAACAAAAAACCAAAGATTTCTCAGGCAGTGGCAATGCCCAATGCCTTGATAAGATTACAACTGTAAACTGAGTAGAATTGTCATGAAATGAAAGGCGGCCCATTGACGCTTTTGACAGAATAGAAGTAACTGTGCCTGTGTGTGTAGTTGTTGCTCATCATATTGGCATAGGCAGTTTGATTACCTTTGAACCTCCGCCCACACTCCTCCCCCTACTCAAATTGCAGCGCAATTAGTCATCCACCTTTTTGGCTGGGCTTGCGTTACATAAAATGAATGTGTGAATTTATTTCATTTTAGCCGCATTTTCGTAGTCATATTTAGTTATATGTGTGAGAGTTTGTATTAGTTTCACAGCTTTGCTAATTTTTCGCTTTATATGTACATTTGAGCTCAGTTTTGTACCCACCTATACACACACATACCTAGTCAACCAGCTCACTCTCACTCATATCCCAGCATTGCGGTAATTTTTTTTTTATGTTTTGTTTTGATTAGATTAAAATTGCCTGCTTGTTGTTTTTGTTGCGAGAGTCCGTTGCACTCTTAACAAGAGTGGAATAATTTTTGTTGATTATTGCTTTTCGGCAAACAAAAAGCCACAAAGGCTTGAATAAACACATAAAAAACACCTGATGTTTTACATATTTGCTTGACAAAAAGCAACAACAAAATTATTCAACATATTGTAGAGCAGCAAAGTAAGCAAGCATTAGTCAACAGAATTTAAGGTAAAATTTAGATTAATGTCTAGCTTCGTTTCTTTGGTATTATGATGCATCGATAATGGCAAAATTTAGTTTCACTGAACCAGAACTGAACCCCATTCTAGGTCAATGTTCCCCAACGTTAGCCCGAGGGGGCTGAATGCTTGAGAGACAGTCACTTTTTCGTCCTTAAGATTCTGTTCTAAGTCTTTCAACGTCTGATAATCTCTATATCAGAAAAGACAAGGCTCAAAGGGGATGCAAACCACTCGAGAATAAGTACAGGTTCGGTGGTTTACTCAGTTTCTGTTTGTTCCTTACATAGTTTTTGGAGCTAACTGAACCGCGGTTTTGGTTCGGTTCAGTGGTTTATAAAGGCAACTTAATGGCACAATAAACATTGAGCGTTACCATCCATATTCTCAATAAAAAATAATTAATTTTTCCAATTGAGATCAAACATTTTTTTTAGTGTAAAGTAAAAATCATGCGCTTTATGGTCTTTCCTCATTGAATGCAGCATTGCCAATGACTGCGCGTTTGCTTTTGGCAGCCGACAGGGCAAAGACAGCATTCAGAACAAGCGCGAGGCTTGAATACACATATTCTCTCTCTCTTATACATGTGTTACTGCGACGCCGGCGGAATTTGGCTTGCCAACCACTCGTGGCTGCCTTTTCAAATTTTGGACATCGCTGCTCTAAACCATTTAAATATCTTTAAGATTAACTTGTAGTTTTTACAGGCTCGAGGTCTTGCTATGTTATTGACATAACCTCGAGCCTGTAAAAACTACAAGTTAAGAGTATAAAGGTCGTTTAAACAGTCATAAAGTATCTTTAAGATTCTTATAAGAATGTACAAAATTTATAAAGTCGGATTTGTATAATTCGTCTTTAAGTTCTAAAAATGGAAAACGGAGAATGTCGGCTAGAAAAGAATACGCATTATGCATCTTGCACACCCTAATAACCGTATGATAAAAAACTCTCCTGGCTAAGATTAATTTAAGGTGTAGAAGTACTATAGACAAGAAAGAAAGTCGGTCAAGCCCGACTATAACATACTCTGTACCAGAGCCCTGCATCAAGCCTCTAATGTTCGATCACACTCGTGCGTTTACTTGGCTTGGTTGGACTCGTCGCCTTGGTTCAACACACTCGAAATGATCGCAAGCACATTGAGTCAGAACGAGTAAGCTCTTTGCTTCGCACAAGTAATAATATGAACAAGCTTTTCATACCACGAGTCAAAATAAGCTATTTGCCAGCAATGGCCAAGCCTTTTCGACACTCAACTCGTGTTTACTCGGACTCGCAACAGAATTTACTCGTACTTTCTCTGCTGGTTGACGGTCAGCTTCGACAAGCCTCTTATGCAATTGTTGTTGTGTTTTGAAAACTTCAAACAACGACATGCCTCAAGAAGGAAAGAAAATAGGGGAAAGTTAACTTCGGCTCGGCCGAAGCTTTGTATAACCTTACAGCTTCCATTTAAAATAAAAAAGGTTTTCTAACTAAGACTACTTTTGGACCTTACTTTTCTATGGGATCTATACTATATAGATGTCTGATTTCGACCAAACTTGGTGAAATCATGGAAAAGCATAATACACTGTTAATTACGAAATTTGGAGGCGATCCCATTTAAAACAAAAAAGTTTTTCTCACTAGAACTTCTTTTTCGACCGATCATTTGTACTGCAGCTATTTCAGCCGATTTTGATAAAACTTTGTAGAATTGTGTAAAAGTATATTAAATAAGTGTATGCCAATGATAAGGACGTTTTCATAAAAAACAAAAAAGTTTTTCTTACTAGAACAAGTTTTTCAACCGATCGTTCCTATGGGAGCTATATGCTATAGTCATCCGATTTCGTCAAAACTTTGTAGAATGGTGTAAAAGTATATAAAATAAGAGTAAGCCAATGCTAAGAGCGTTTTCATTAAAAGCAAAAAAGTTTTTCTCACTAGAACTAGTTCTTCGACCGATCGTTCCAATGGCAGCTATACGCTATAGTCATCCGATTTCGACCAAACTTAGTGAATACGTGGAAAAGGATAGTAAACTAAGAAATACGTACTTTGGAGGCGTTTCCATTAAAAACAACAAGTTTTTCTCACTAAGACTAGTTTTTCGACCGATTGTTCCTATGGCAGCTATATGCTATAGTCATCCGATCCGGCCGGTTCCGACAAATGTGCAGCGTATTTGTACCAAAATACTTCGTGCAAAGTTTGGCGAGGATAGCTTTAAAACTGACGGAGCAGATAGCATAGAAACAGGCGGACAAGGCTAAATCAACTCAGCTCTTCATGCTAATCAGGAATATATATACTTTATGTGGTCGGAGATGCTTCCTTCGATGCGTTACAAACATCCGGACAATTTTATAATACCCTCTGCAAGGGTATAAAAATAGGCCATTATGCTATATCTTTTGCTCTCACAAATTGTTGTTATTTGTGTGCTTGCGTTGAACGTAACAGATCGCAACAGATCTTTGAAGCTAGGAGTAATCGCGAGTATTTCTACCGAACGAACTTTACTCATGACGGCTCGCAGCAGAACTTCGATTTTGTTACAAGGGGCTTTGCTCGCGGCCGAAGCGCTGAGTCAACTTGAGTATAAGTACGGGCAATACTCGAGTTTGACAAGCCTTGAGCGGTGAGCGATTTTACTCGTGGCGGCTCGTTGAAGTTAACTTTTCCCTATTTTTTTGGTTGAAGCCACATAACCTAACCAAAGCCAATATTCGGGTGGCTTACAACACCTATCGGCTCTTCCCCTACTTCAAGCTATGTATGTAACGGCAAGATTGTAAAGAATAATAGACCTAGAGCCTTCTTAGGAAATGTTATTGTAATCCCTGCACAGAACACGAAACTATGGTTAACTACACGTTTGTCTTGTTGGGACATTAAAGTTCACACACCCAAGTAGGTATTCAGTGCTCAGTGTGTATTAGCCTATTAGACTTTTTTTCTCTTTAGCTTACACCCTTGACATATTCGTTAGCATATTGATAGAAAATCTAGTCTTTAAGTGGCTAAATGATTTTCATCTCTTGTGAAATGTACAGAAAAAATGATGTCATTGAGAATATTCAGCGAAGGATCTCTAGAATGTGGCAGTAGAACAAGGGCAAAACCATCAATAGCGAGTATTAAACCGTTTTATTGGCGCTTTTAAAGTGTGAAATGGCGAAAGAAAAACGTCATCAAATGAAAAAAAAAATTGCTAAATAAATATTTTACCAATATATTCTAAATATTTTACCACAAAGGTATGGAAATGCTTGATAAACATTGAACTCTCGAAGAAAACTATTTAAGTCAAAGAATAAAAGTAAGTTACACCGTTGACTTATTGAACCATGACGTTCCAACTGCTGTAGCCATCGATAAACACTTGTTTTAGCTCGTACACCTCTAATCAAGATTGTTTACTAAGTAAATGACATTTTTTCTCCCGTGCTGGTTCACTGCTTTCTTTATTTCTTGGCCTTGTGGTTTGTTGAATGTTTTATCCAAGGTTACCTAATGTCTTGAAAATGGTATTCTTATCGCGCTTAAACATTGTCAGAAACTCTTTTGATATGATGACACTACTGGTGTCAACTATGAACAAACGCGGAAATCAACTCCAACCATTGCTCTTAACTTAACCATAGTTGTCCACTTGTTAATGGGCACATTTTCAGAGGGCTGGGTTGGTTGTTAACCAGCTAATATAATTGGTTTTAACGGTTCTGGTACCAATTTCATGTCTTCACATGCAATTTATTGATTTTTTTTATAGACTTCAAGGATTTCTACTGGACATATAAAAAGAGTGATGCATTTCTAGTTGGATTTTTTGCAGTTCAAGCGTGACTTGTTACAAACTTTGCTGTTCTTTACGATCACGCTTGTCTGTAGTATCCAAGCAAGTTCTCTTTCTCTCTGCTATAATTACATTTGCCTGTTGGTTTAGGTTTGAGGCCCATTTCTGGGGCAAAATACCACTCGAAATACTCAAACGAATCCATTGCCAATTTAAAATGCACTATATTACGGAAAAAATTTCTTCTAGAAACAATTTAAACTTTGTAGATTATTTCAAAAATACCTCCAAAACGAAACACCCATTTTAGCCACCAAAAGTATTTACATTAATTTTATTTATTTATTGGTCAAATACCTTTTCATTTTCGTCTCAGAACCTCAAGCTTTCACCTTCAATCGATAAACCATTAAATAAATTATTAATTTCTTAGCCCAAAAAAGTCGTAAAAATAGATTAAACCTTGTGCTTTATCCAAGAAGAGGCGCATTTGGTGGGAATTAGTTGCCTCTCGACTTATGTACATATATATACACTTTGACCTACAAACACAGCGTAAGCTGACAAAGATATTAGGCAAGACGATTATTAATAAAAGAAGAATCACAGGCAAGAGCTATTCTGTTCTAATTTCAGTACATATTCTGGTCCTTCGAGCCGGATGTTTCCTTAAAAAAGTCTTTTATTTCAATTAACAGCTTGATCATTTTAAAATTCATCTCCTTTTCTCCCACTTTATAGAGGCCGCCACCGATGCTGGTCTCGCTTCAGAGAATTGGGCCGCCAATATGGAAATTTGCGACATGATTAACGAATCATCGGATACGGCCCGTGATGCAATGCGTGCCATACGCAAACGTCTCTCACAGAATGCGGGTAAAAATAATCAGGTCATTATGTATACCTTAACTGTGCTGGAGACCTGTGTGAAGAACTGTGGCAAAGCCTTCCATATGCTGGTGGCCCAAAAGGATTTCATTAATGATTTGGTCAAGTTGATTGGACCTAAAAATGATCCGCCAGCTGCTATGCAAGAGAAGGTCCTAAGTCTTATACAAATCTGGGCAGATGCTTTTAAAAATCAACCAGATCTTAATGGGGTCACACAGATGTATATGGAGCTGAAGAACAAGGGCATAGAGTTCCCGGCCACTGATCTGGATGCCATGGCTCCCATTTATACGCCACAACGAGTGAGTATTTGTGGGATTTTTTGAACTGCAGACTTAATTGTCATTTTCTTCATCCGTTTAGAGCGTGCCGGAGATGCATACACAGATGATGGCCGCCCAGCATCATGCCATTTCGCCTCAGCATCAACATGTGGCAGCCGCTGCTGCTGCTGTGGGTCCACCACCCAGCAGCACTGGTCCGTTGCATTTGACCCCAGAACAGTCAGCCAAGCTGCGTTCAGAGCTGGAGATTGTCAATAACAACATGTCCATATTAGGCGAAATGCTGAGCGTATTAAAACCGGGACAGGAGTCATCGGATGACTATGCTTTGCTTAATGAGCTCACCTCCACTTGCAAAGAGATGCAGTCACGCATTGTGGATCTGATTGGACGCGTTCAGGATGATGAATTGACCGCCGAATTTCTACGCATCAACGATGAGCTCAATAATCTATTCCTGCGTCATCAGCGCTATGAGAAAACTCGTGGTCAAAGTGGAGCGACTGTTACCTCGCCTGCAGCAGTGCTGGGCGCTGCCATGGGTGTGCCAGGTGTGGCCACTCTACCACCGCCGCCTACAACAGCTGCAGCCGCCGCCAGCATTACGCCACAAAGTGATCAACTCTTGATCGATCTAATCGAAAGCAGCGAAGAGCAGCAACAGTTGCCACCGAGCTTTGCGCAGCTTAATCTGGGTGGAGGTAGCGGAACTGGAGGACCAGCAGCAGCAGCTCAAAGAGGAGCAGCTGATGAATTCGATATGCTGGCACAATCGCGCACCGAGTTAGTTGACTGAATATCCCTTTAAGAAATTTATTTGAATTGGTTTTCTCTTTAATTTCAGCAAAACTGATTTACTGCGCGATATTCCCTCCGTGGATGCTGCCGCCGGCAGTGTGGGTGCCGTGACGGCCACTACTGCCTCACCCTATAAACAGCCACCACAACAACCACAGCAGCCGACACCACAACGCTCAGCCGGCGATCCGCCGGTGGTAAGTAAAGTGAGTAATGTCAGCCGCTGAATTATGATCTAATTAATGGCGTTCGATCTATTTCCTTAACGTAAATTTCATTTCGCCTTTGATTTGACAATTGATTTATTGGTTTATTTCTTGGTTTTCTATCAAATTTCTGCTCGGTTCGTTTTGGGTTTATTCCGATTTTGCTTTTTGTGGCGCCCACACTAATATAGTCAACGAAAGAGAATGAGATCGATGAGATGGAGGCGTGGTTGGGCAGCTCAGTAAGTAGCAAAAACAACTCTATGTTAAGCACATGATTTTCCTTATAGTTTCGTCGATTTAATTTTGCTTATTTGCTTGAACTTTAATAGAAAAAACAATTGAATCAGCCACTAAATTGTGTTTTTTGCTTATAGAAAGACATTGATGGCATTGAGGAGCTGACCAGTTCGGAGTTTGATAAATTCCTAGAGGAACGCGCTGCTGCCGCTGAAAATCTTCCAACGATCAATCCAACGAACTCCGCCGCCAGTGCCGACAGCTTACGAAAGGCCACACCAAAGAAACCGGGCGCTGACGAGGATCTGCTTGCACTTTGAGTGATCTCAGCCACCTGCGCCTGCTCCTTCTCTATCATCAGCCTCGTTTCGTTACTCTGTCAAATGTTACACACACCTAACATACACATATTTATACATAACGTCTATCTAATAGCATATTACAAACATACATATTAACGATCTATGTAAAAGGCCTTTGGTTTGTCATTTTTTTTAAATTTTTGTTCTTTGATTTTTACGACAACTGCAACGACAACTAAATACTAAATTATTCCAAAATCCAAAATACGATCTTCTGTTGCTCTAATTGTAAGACACGATTATTAACCAAATTGATGGTAAAAATTGTAATGTATTATGTTTAAAGTCTATTTGTTGTTTATTTATACATATTTACACAATTTAAAGCTAATTTATTTTACAAACAAGAAAACTGAAAAAACGTAAGAAAAAAGGAAATAAAAAGAAAATACATTCAAGCACATAAATGAAACTAGTTTTTAGAGCTTAAATTTGATCATCCAATCAGTGGCGTAGAATGAGGTTCTGCCGCCCGGGAAGGAAGTCGAATATGCCGCCCTCAATGTTTATAGCTATATTTACCCAAGAAACGACGAAGGAAGGAATATGACTGCTTCACAAAAACCAGAGTTGTAGCGTCTTTTTTAGATTCACTAGCCTTGTTTTTAAAGAAATTGGGAATGCTGATCTAGAAAATGAAATTCAAAAACTGAACTTTCGGTAGGTAATCTTATTCTTTAAGTCAGCGGTGGGCACGAAATTTGAGTTTGGGAGGAGTGCAAAATCAACTTCAAAGCGAGGTAATTGCACTTGCTGCGACGACAGAATTTTTAGGCGTCCGAGTGTCGCTCTGAGTAATGGGAGCAGTGCACACTGGTCCAAATGCCAAAAATTTTGGCAGAAATTCAAACAAAATTTGAAAACAAGGGACTAGAATCCGGCATCTGGCCTCTGCTGTTAAATACCTTAGTGTGTCTCTGGATCGCCGCCTGACCTGGAAGGCCCATGTGATTCGGGCAGCAGCTACTGTCTCAGCTAAGGCGAAGGAACTTGACTGGCTTCTCAAGCCTCGTAGCGGCCTTTCGTTGCGATGTAAAGTCCTTGTTTACAAGGCTATAATCATGCCTTCCTGGACATGGGGGATCCTGCTGTGGGGTACGGCATGCTCCACAACCCTTAAGAAACTGGAGTCTTCTATAAGCTGAGTCCTCCAGCGCATCACAGATGCTCCATTCTATGTGAGGCATTCAACACTTTACAGTGATCTGGACATTTTGCCATTATGCGCCAATATGCATACCAGCAGATACCATGACCGTCTGGTGGCCCACTCCAATAGACTTGCTTCTGATCTGGCGACAAATAGGCTCAGAAGAAGACTTAAATTAAGTCACTTTACCGACGACATCCCTCCGAACTTTGGATCCATGGAAGGCGTCCCTCGGGTTGCCTCCTTAACTTAGCTTAAGTGGATTATCATGGCGCCCCTCTCCTACATATGGTTGCACTCTGCTGGTCTCAGCTGAAAGACCCCTCCAGTATCTGTGAGGCTTGCTATGCCTCAATCCCAGGCGTTTGCCGAGCTGTTCTAGTATTAATTTTGTATTAAATTTGTACTCTTTGTTAACTATTTGTAAATAGATTAACTTCTTTCTGACAGCAAGGTGTAATTTTTTAGTAGGGGCTGATTTCCAGAACGCCCGAAAATAAATTTTTATGTCGAACTTCAACATGAATAGAATCACTTTTGAGCTGCTTGCAAAGCAGTCTTATTTGAATGAAGCATTGTGCCGAAATAAATGTTTATGTCATCTGGAATCAAGACTTAAACTGGTAATATAAAATATTTATTTTAGAGTATCTTTAATACATATTTTGTAAGAATTTGCAGCCCCCCTCGCTACACCACTGCATCCAAGGCTTGTGTAGCGGCTCCATAGGCCTCATCTTCTTCCTCCTTGTCTATATCGTCATCAGGCCGAGATCGCGCACTTAATTGGTCTTCCAGTTCTTCTATTTTGGATTTTTTCTCATTGATGAGAAGAAGAAATTTTTTCAATAATTTCTCTTCCCGCTGTTTTGACTCCTTTACATATAGCTCGTATTCTTGTAGTCCTTGGCTACTCATTTGCTCTGCCTGGACCGGTTTTTGTGCTTGATTAGCCATTTCCATGGCCATTTCCAACATGCTAAAGCAATTGGAGACTTTGCGTAGCTCTATGTCCAGGTAAAGCGTCTCAAAGCCTGAGCATTTAATTAGCTTGAACACGATATCCTTCTCCTCCTCCTTGGATAGTTCATAATCGAAACCAGCTAGGCCCATATTTGTGGTTAAAGCCTTTTGGCACTCGTCGAAGAAAGCTTCATAGGGCTGATCCAGTTCTTCGGCTGCGTCCTTGATTTCCGTATATTTAAGGTGGCCCCGGTAATTTTGGTTATTGGAAGTGCGAAGGATATGCAGTTCCACCTCATCATCCAGCCACTTACTACCGGCATAGATGAAGGGCTTGACATCGGCCTCTTGACTGTGCGTTAGTTGTGTTCGCTCCAGCAGTTTAACTGTGAAATTCATGTTGCTCTTGCTTGTGGTCTTGGCACTGTGGGACACAACGATGCTTTAAGATTCTTATTAAATAAGAGAATTTGCGTTGTTAATAAATATATGTTTAAGCAAAAGGCATTTGTTTAATTTCATTTCCCACCGTAATCATTAAAGGTCACACTAATACCTTATCGATATTTTTACCATCGATGCAAGTATCGTGTAGCTGTCTCTTAAGTATCGATAGTATCGTTATCGTTGTAGTTAGTATAAAGGCAGTGGACAAATTAAACCTGGTCAAAACGCGCTTTTAGTCCAATTTTTGTTTACCCCTTAAAAACCATACCTTTATATTGATTTCCTCGTCATGCTGGACAACTTGATTGAATTTGCCAGCTATTGGTGGTTCCGCTACTTAATGGTGCGTACATACATATGTACATATGTATGCCAGCAGCTGACTTCAATTAATTTATTTTGGTAGTCCCCATGCTAATTGACCTTTGTGGTTGTTGTTGTTGCAGGTAACAGAGCTGTACATGGTGGAGAAATGGGAGCGTGTAACGATACGTAAGCCCCTTCAGATTGCGTCCATTTCCATTCGTCATCCCTAATGCTTATCTTCTCGTCCAATCTTTTTATTACCCTCTTCATTCACAGACGTCATTTTCATGGTGTTGTTCTGCGTTTTCTGGTATTTTAACTATTCGGTGCTACTTTCCTTTGCTGGCTTGCTTGGAGCCAATACACCCATTGCGGACATATTGCCAGCAGCAGCAGGACCAGGAGTCAAGGTCATTTAACCAGCCGCCTAGCATGTGTGTGTCTATATAATTTCTGTTTGTCTATTTTTCTAATATCAATTGTATGTATCTGTAATTGTGCCTCTTTAATAACACTTTTCGAGCTCATCAAGTTAGCAAGGTGGAGCAGCGCATGCTAATAATCGGTCAGCTGAACCGAATCTGAAGTGGGCCAATCAAAGGGCAGCCGCGGATGTACAAATCCGTTGCAGTATTTAAGTCTAGAGCTTATGTAGACCTAGGTTAAATGAATATGAAGTACATATATAGGTAAACCGTCACCTCAATAAATGTTTAAATAAATCAAATTAAAAAAATAAACGAAAATTACTAAAAAATTATTTTTCACTTTAATTTAGCTTTTCGTTAAAATGAGACAATTAATTGGTTGAGCATTTATGCTTTTTAACTCGTCTTTTTGACGGTACCCAATGTGTCATAAAGATCCTATATTCAAATAGGCTAGTTCAAAAGTTCATCGATGTGTTAACCCCTCTCATGTGGAAAACTTTTTTCGATTTTTTTTTTTGCTTTTTTATTAGCTTGGATATTTGAAAATATCGGCCTAAAAGGATTTTTTAAATTCGAAATACTTTAGAAGATACAGCCCTTTTAATGAACCAAGGAGACCCAATTTGCCTAGCAGCTGCAAACTTTAAACGCATTTATCTCGAAACCACGTTTTTCGAACTGGTGGTGAAACTAAGTGCAATCGATGCAGAACTGTCACCATTGTGTTCTGAACCTCAATCGTTATTTTACAAAATTTTGTTCTATTATTTTCGTAAACTAAACTACAAAAAAAAGGCCAAAATCGATTTTCATTTTGTCAATAAAAATCACAAAATTTTTTTCGAGGTTCAGACCAGAATAACATCTATACTGATTATAACCCCGTTTTTACTTTTCATATCAGACAACCTAAAGACGGGAAATCGTGGCCGCCAGCACTATACCTTTTTTTTTAACCCCCCATTTCGACGGCCGATAACTTTTCGAACCGTCCTCATATCGAAGAAAAATTTTTTTTATTTGCTTTAATCTATTTGTAACAATAAAAAAGCAGAATTGGAAAAACTCTGCGTTTTCAAATGTGATATTTTTTTTAAAAAACGTCCAAAAACAGCCTCGACATGGAGTAAATTGTAAATTGTAGAATTTATATCTGAAAAGTCAAATCAACCGAAATATTACACATAAGGGGGAGTCCCAGAAATCTCTAGAAATTTTCGTATAAACGGTTTCGTTTCGAACTACAACTGCTTGCCTTTACGTGTGAAGTTTCTCCAAAATGCAAGGCTACCAGATGCTACTCTGTTTACACTAAGGTCGTACGACCGTTTTTGGTATTTTTTGCCTGAGACTGGTCGCCCGGGCATATACAAAAAATGGCAGTAGGCTTTGAATTTGGGAAGGTCGTAGACCAAAAATGGCCATACTAATAGAGATGTGGTCAGAGCGGATCGAAGAGCTAAGGGGCCACCGCAAGAACATCCGTATTGTTGCGGTCCTCCATGATAACTGACATGTCTTCCATATTCGAGGCTACCAACTGCTCGTCCTTTGTATATGGTTCTGAAAAAAACACATATTTAATTGAAGACGCTTATGATTGCAAGCTATAAAGCTCAAAATTTATGGCTTTCGAGCTGCTCATAACTTGGGCGACTCTTTCAAAATGCACCCATTGGGATGGAGCACCGACGGATGGTCCAACTGCAGCTTCTATTGGCTAAGATTCTTCACTTCCATTGCCGTAAAATCAAGCTCATAGTTTTTGTTCGGTTGCTCCTTTTCAATATTTTTAGCTACAGATGCCTAATTATCGGGAAAAAGGCTGTTGTGCGCATTCAAGAAATTGTGCAAAACGCAGCAGCACTTAATTATTGCGTTTGCGTGCTTTATTGAATTGTCCATGCCCTACCCAAGGCGACGAAATCTTCCTTTAAGGCAGTGGGTCCAAACTCACACACAATCACCAAACTTGCCAACCACGCGTGGCTGCCTTTTCAAATTTTGGACATCGCTGCTTTAAGGTGTTCAAAAGCATTCTGCTACTACGCGTATAGCTTTTGAGAGATGGTAATAATATCTTCAACCATCTGCATCTCCGCAATCACGTATAGAATGTTTTTTTCCATTTGAAAATTTAACACAAATTCCAATTTAATGTAAATTAAACGTCAAACATCTAATGAAAAGTTTTTTTCTTTGAATAAACTTTACACCCGGCCACACTTCTAGCTGTTGGCGCCAGCTTTGCAGTAACTAGCCATGAAAAGCTTCACAAACTGCCGTTCGGATTCGGCGTTAAACTGTAGGTCCCTTTCTCTTCTCTTTTTTTTGGTTATTCGATAGGCAATTGGTAAGATTAAACTTAGAAATGAAAACTGGGTTATGTTAAGAGCTGATGCAGTATGGCGTGTACTAGGATATTTTGGATCGTTCAATAAATAACGGAGTTATTGGGTTTCAAAGTCAAAATGTTGAGAATCTACTACTTTTTTACCCCTTTCATTCGTTCTAACGGGTGACAACTAAAAATCTGCACAAACTTTGAGAGCGCGCCCTTAGCTGAGCTTTACATAAAAGCTTTCTGGATGACATTTCTTTCCCTTTGTTCTCCTGTCAACACGTTTTCATGCCCCCTGATAAATACTTTGACAAGTAGTCGCCATCATGACGTCCGAGCAAGAACGTCTTTGTGATCGCGTTGTAAATTTCTACGAAATGAACGCTGACAAAGGTAAAATGTTTACAGTAAACCATTTTACCCAAGAGGGCAAGTCCAAACGCACTATTTATATTATTTTTGCAACGAAAAATAATAAAAAGAGAAGTTGGAAGTGGTCGGAAAGCAAACATTATGACCTGCCAAGCTGTCAGAAAGTTAATCCAAATTTTTAACAACAAAGACCATATCGAGATGCAGCCAGATAATTAAATTGCAGCCAAAATCACATCAGTAAAGTGCTGAAAAAGAATAATATTGTTACCAAACGTAAGCAAAGAGCACCAAGTTACACACCTGACCAAATACCAACTGTCAAATCTTAATGTCGGTGGATGTGCAACCATTATCGTGGCAAACTCTTTGTTTTAGTCGATGAAAGTTACTTTGGTCTGAGTCGCAGCCGTGTACCGGGAATAGTGTTGATGTGAAATATAAGTTCAAGCAAAAGTTTGAGCCCAAGTTATGCTTAACAGCGACTCGAGAGGATATAAGACGTTTGGCCAGGGCTGCGTAACAAAGAGTGTATACGAGTGTTTAAAAAGGTTTAATATTCACAATATTATGTTTCGGTGACCAGTCTCTACGTAATGCGAGGGTCTTAAAAAAAAAAGTATTTTTGAAGTGAGGCGAGTTTACAAAAACAGGAGCAAACTGACAAAAGGATTCGAATATGTATCCGGAAATACGACTCATTTTTTAATGAAACGAACTTTGGCGTCATCAGGATTCACCTATCTTAATCCTTCAAAAATATGCAAAATCCGAGGTAAAATATCAGCCCTTTTTCAACTTTGGAACATTTGTACCTAATTTGTACTAAAAAGTGGCGACCGTGATTTCAAAAATGTGCCCAGAACTAACCGTAAGTTGTATAAAATATGCCAAATAATTCAATGTTTATATGTGTGTGTACTTTACTTTCGCACTTCAATGCTCTAAAAATGTTAGAATTCATTACAAAAATATATATAGTATAGCCTATTGTTTATATTATTGGTTTTTGTGTATGCAAATATTAAATATTGTAAGAAAAAACTATTGTGCAGCAGCATTTTGTTATTCGAGGGATGACTGCTGCGTTTACAGGATTACAATCAGATCAGTATGGTGTAGTAGTGGGTAGGGGTGTGTGGGGTTAGGGGACAGCATAGCTTATTATACAAACTAAAATCTAAGAACTGTTTGACAAAAACCACTCTTCAGCTTCCGCACTTCACACACTTGGGCTACTTTAGTGGAGGAAGATGTTGGAGGTGGCCACACCAAGTGCATGCACTCCAAACTGTTCCTTACTTACATATATTAAACGTTGCCTTTGGGGGGCCTCTTACAACTAACTGTACACGCCTCATCTAGACCACAGCCAGGCAGGGCAGGGCAGCTGCTTGTTAGGATGCATTCGACGAGGCGCCATCCAGCAGCACCGCTTGCATCTCTCCATTGGGCTCCACATACACCAAACGCGGATCCTCGCCAAACTCCAGGCGTCCGTAGCGTGCCACCAGCGGCGTCTTGTTGTTCACCTGCGGCGCCCGTGGCCATTTTCGCTTCGGCTTGGTATGCGTCAGCATATGGGACTTGAGATTGGTAGACTGGGCAAAGCATTTGGAGCAACCATCAATGGGACAATGATAGGGCCGATCTCCCGTGTGTATTCTCACATGAGTGCGCAGATTGAAGTCCAGGGAGAAACGTTTGCCGCAACCCTCGAAGGTGCACTCGAAAGGCTTCTCGCCGGTGTGCACCAACTGGTGGCGCTTCAGCTTGGAGCTCTCCACAAAGCTCTTGCTGCAGACATTGCACACATGTCCTCGCGGACCGTGCGTGTGCATGTGCTTGCGCATGGCCGAATGATTGCGGAACTCCTTCTGGCAGCCACGATGTGTGCAACGATATTTAGACTCCTCATCGTCCACGGCCGCTACTGAGGCCTGTGCGCTGCCTGTGGGCACCAAAGGCGGTGGCGGCGGCTGTAAAACTGAATTGGCGGAGGAGTTGGTTGGCTGCTGCTGCTGCTGGCTCTGCCTTTTCGAAGATTTGGCTTGGTTTTGAGTGGTTTTCAGTCGGACATTGGTGCTGCTGTTCTGAAGCACCAATTTGGGAGGAGCGGCAGCAGTTGCTGTGGCTATGAACTCCTCATGGTGTGGCATATTCTCAATGAGTTCGATTTGCCCATAGGCCTCATCCATGATAAACTGTTCGCTCAAAGGCTGGCTGTCATCCTCGCCCTTGACCGCATCGCCCATAAATGCATTAACCACCTCCTCCACATCGTTGACAGCCGAGGCGCTGAAAGGATCTGGCAAAATGACATACTCATTGCCTATACCATCGCTCAGGACATCATGATGCAGCTGATCGTCAATGATCAGCTTGGGCAAAGGGGAGGCTTCACTGTCAGCACTGCTGGCGGATGTGGTGGACACCACAGGTGCTGCAGCCGCTGCGGCTGCCACGGGTCGCTCCTCCAGCTCGCCCTCATCATCCTCGTCCTCATCCTCCGAGTTGAGCGAGGACCACAGCGTGACATTGAACTCATCCTGGGTGATGCGAATGGGTACTTTGGTCTGTTTCCAGCGACGCGTGTTATGGGCCCGACCAAAGGGCTTAAAGTCCTGCATGGCATGCGAACTGTTGGAATCTTCGTGGGCGCTGGCTTTCATATAATAGTCGCTACTCTGCTCCAGCTGCTCCTCCTTGATGTTGGTGGCCTCTATGGTGGTCAGCATTTCCGAGGCTATTTCGAAAGCATTCGTCATAGCCGGCACGGGGTCCTCCTCCTCGTCCAACTCATCCTCGCCGTCACAGGAAGAGGACAGGCGCAGAGCCTCGTCCTCAATGAAGTCCTCTGGCTGTTCCTCCTCATCGCTGGTCTGTTGCTGTTGCATGATAATGGGCGGCGGCAGGGCATCGGCTGTGGCTATCCGATCCAGCCTATCCACGGGATAGTATTCATAGACATCGCCTGAGATGCAGAACTCGCCAGTGTCCACCACTATATTGGCATCGTCATCGTAGTCATCTATGATCTCCTCGATCAGGAAACTCTCGTTCTCTGCCGCATCCAGTTCACTGGTGTAGGGATGCTGCTCCACAATTGTGGTGGATAGCGGCAATGTATGTGTGAAGTACGAGGAAGGGGGCACAGATACACAGGAGGATGGCAGAGGCAGCGGCACCGCAGCTGCGGCCAACGATAGATTCTTGACTATGGCCGCCCGGGGCTGGTGGTGCTGGTAGTGGCCACCGCCGCCGTGATGATGACTTGTCATCGTTCCTGTGTGTCTCTCTATACGTATGTGCGTGTGAGTATGAGAGCGCTTGTGTGTGTATTGGTAGGGCCACTGCAAATTCACAATTTAGAAGTTAGCAATTTCCTCGGTATCCACCCAAAAAAAAAAGGAAAAGCAATTACCCCGCACTGCCTGTTGTTTTTGTCGGTATATTCTGTCTGTTTGCCTCCTCCTTCTCCCGCTGATTTTCCTATTGTCGTGCGAGTTAAGGGTGCTGCGCGACAACGGCGGCAGCAGCACCAGACGAGACGTAGATGGTTGCCCGGTTGTCTGACGCTTTGGATGCAATTGCTAATGTTACACTCGAATCCGGGCTGACTTTAATGTTTGATTGCAATGTAAATATTTTGAATTTTGCCGGTAAATATGGCGGAATTGAATTTTTCAAAGCACTTTCTCTTGCGTACACTATTTGTTGGTGTGTGCCTGTGTGTGTGTGTTTGTTCGACAACGGCATCAAATGCAGCCCTGCGATGGGTCTTGTGTGTGTGTATGTGTATGCGCGCCAGACCCACAAGAGTTAGAATTTATTATTTAAACTATTATTTTCATATTTATTTAATTTTAAACGATATGCATTCACTAGTTCAGTTCTATATAAATTAATACATAATTATTAAACCGCTTTGAGCATTTATCGATAGCGATAACGATAACTATAATACTATAAACAGGGTTGCCACACTAACCCGAAAAAAAGTATTTACAATTTTTTTATTTTTTTAATTTACGCTTAGAACTTTTTTAGCAGCAACACCTCGGGCAAGTAGATTCCATCGATTTTGGCCTCGATAAACGGCTCATTTAATAACTTCATTGTCTCAGCCTGGGTATTAAAATCAGTCTTATTAAAATGTACTGCCTTGCGATCTGGCGTAACGGCCAGACTATAATGCCGACACAGCTTGAATAAATTAACGTTCGAGTCAATTAGCAGCAGACGCAACAAGTATGAGACCGGCACTGTCAACTGTTTGTTGTTGTAGGCATGCGTGAACACTAGAAGCAAACGTCTGTAAAGGAATCGATATTAGTACATACATACAAACATATACATAACTGTCAACTTTTGTGCAGAAGCGAATATTTACCGCAACCAGTGTTGCCAATTTCGCTATTCTGTCTTTTTAAAAGAGGTGTTGCCAGACGGTTTTCTCAAAAACCATAGGCGAAATTCGTGTGTAGCAATAAATTATGGTTTTGTGTTTATGCTTGTATATTTTTGGAAAAATCTTAATCTGATATCATGGTTTTTGGCAAGCATAATCGTAGTAATAGCTACTTTGAAATTTTTCGAGCTATTTCAAACTATTTTTGAGCGTGGATCTAGCCTGCTTAGGCCCTGAAGATTTGGCAGCACTGACCGCAACATTCATTTTGACACACGGTAAATTAAGGCCTGAGAAAAATATTAGCATTCTTACCTTCGAATCATCTGCAATTTTTTGGTGACAGCCAAGGCACACATAATGTGCGGCAATTTAGGCAAACCCATCATTACTCGATAGAGATTCCCCTGTTGATAGGACAGGCAAATATCAAAAGACAGCTTAAATGTGGCATCCTCACGTATGTGAGCGGGTAGGGTTAAAGCGCGCGTCAAAGGTTCCAGAGCACCTAAATTGTACACTTGATACAAAGACTCTATGAAACACCTACGATCCAGTTGACGTAGCGTGAGTGAGTCTACCTCCTTTTTGTCCAACTGCTCGTAACAGAAAAGTACCCCATTTAGGCACTCCTGCAGATGCTGATCACATATTTTGGCATCAAACTTTTCTATTGGCTCGCTGTTCAGACGATATCGACTATAGGCCAAAAACATGATAGTGGACTCTAGGAATTGGTATGGTTCTCTTTGCATCAAACATTTGTATGACAATCTCCCGTCGTATGGCACGCAGGCGATCGAAAATGAAATCATACACCAGGTGGAAGGGCTTGCGTGTGTCCAGCACAATACTGTAGGAAGGATATTTTAGCATATTAGGTCAGTAAAGAATCCTCTGCACTCACATACTCTTTTAGCAGATACTCCAGAGTTTTGATCAGACACGCCTCTGTACGCAAATCCTTGGCCTTGGGCATCTTGACATCAGCGGCCGAGCGAGTAAACTCCTTGACCAGCACACCCGGCACATGCTTCTGGCCATTTTTGTACTCAAAAAAGTTTAACAGTCTCTCACGTGTACGCCTGGGGCAGCAGAGTTAAATATAAACAATAATCGTTAGTTACCAAAGAAACTTACATTTTGGCTTCGTCTGGAGGACAAAAACTCTCACAGGTGCCCCGAATTTCAGCCATTTCCCAATAATAAAAAAAAAGAACAGCTGACTGAGGCAGTGCAGCCAGTTAAGCAATTTTTAGCCATGGAAATGTCAGCTCTTGTTGTTAGAGTTGTCAAAGCAAGCCAATCCAAAATTAACAAACATGTTTGTTTAACAAAAATGTTAAGAAAATTAACGTACATGTAGTAATTCTTTAAAAGCCTCGCTGCAGCATGTTTTCGCGTTTTGCTAGACAATTTTTTAGACCAAATTTCATTATATGGAAAATTCTAAGTTGTGCTGCGGCGGGCAACAGGTTGAACTACAACTCTAACAGGGTGGCAACGCTTTGGCAATTGCTTGCTGTCGGTTGTACCTGCGCTGCCTGCCAGACCAAGGAGCTGAAACGACCCAAACGTAAGCGCACCGAAACCAAGGAAAAATTTTTAATGAGTCTAGAAGGCAAATCGCCGCATTATTTAAATGCCTTGAAAGTTCGTTGGCAGCAGCTGCATGAGATTCCGGGATTGTTTGCTTATCAGCTGCATGGCCCGCGGCCAAGTCGTGTGCTGCCCGGCAAATACCAATTCTACACAGAGGTACTGTATCCGATATTACGTTTGTATGTATTTCACTCCAAATGTTTATCTTCCCCAGCTGAATACCGATCGTGTTTTAAAGCGCCGCCAGCCTCAGACCATTGAGAATCTTAATCCCAAATTTAAGCCCAAACAGTTCAACTTCAACAAGGTGGACGATCTGGAGGTGATGTTGACTATTGACCAGGTTAAAGACAATAGCGATGTACAGATGATCATCAATAGAAGTCCATTGACCAAATTCCATACTCTAGTCTGTCCCGAGGTCAAAAGCAATCTGGTCCAGCGAATTACGGCGCAGTCCCTGAACTTCTGCGTGACTTTTATGCGCAACATGAATGATCGGGATATCCGCATGGGCTACAATAGTCCAGGGGCTTTGGCTTCGGTCAATCATTTGCATTTCCATCTTATACACCTGCCTCGCGATTTGTACATTGACCAAGTGGAGCTGGAGCCGCTGGCCGGAGGCTATGCTTACCGGACTAGCCGCAATATGCCTGTTCAAGCGCTATGCCTGATTATAGGACATGGCGATGATGATGAACTGCTGCGGGAAAAGATTGATAAGATGTACAAACTTACCGACTGGATGTGCCACAATAATATTCCGCATAATCTCTTCATCACCCAGGATCGACGGCCTGGTAAACTTGGTGATCTGCAGGTGTTTATCTTTGCACGCGACACTTATTGTGTGAACAAGGATATCACAGCATTCAATGTGGGTTTCTGTGAGCTGGCTGGCTATCTACCTCTGGGGGATGAAGAGAAAATGCAGAATCTTACGGAGAAACTGGTGATCCAGCGCATTAGCGATATTACGGGCAGAGCCATGGCAACTGTTTGTGATCGGTTTAAGTCCATAGTTGATGGCACTGATAACATAGATATGTGGTCTCAACCTTTTGTGATATGATGAGGGCATACAAAACAATTACAAATCCAAAGAGGCTACTTTTTTATCTTTTGTTAGATTTTTGTATTGGTTAAGTTTTTGAAATCATTGGGACGAATAGGATTTAATTTATGATCTCTAGAGATCATTTATGAAAATCAAATAATTTCATTTAGGGATGTAAACCGATCAGAAATAAGAAATGGTTCGATTCAGTGGTTCACAGAGATTTTAAACAGCGGGTTCGGTTTTTCACATGGTTTTTAAAGCCAACTGAAGCGCAGATTCGAGTAAGTGGCCCACTCTCAATTTATTATGTATTTATTGAATGCCTGTTTTCGTTTTCGCAGAAAATCACGATCTTTCCTTAAGTCTGCCCGAAAATGTATTTTTTCAAATCTAAACACTTAAGGGGATTGACCCGTGTGATGGTTTTAAAAAATCGAAATTTTTTATACCCTTGCAGAGGGTATTATAAAATTGTCCGGATGTTTGTAACGCATAGTAGGAAGAATCTCCGACCACATAAAGTATATATATTCTTGATCAGCATGACGAGCTGAGTTGATTTAGCCTTGTCCGTCCGTCCGTCTGTCTGTTTCTATGCTATCTCCTCAATCAGTTTTAAAGCTATCCTCACCAAACTTTGCACGATGCTTTTGGTACAAATACGCTGCACATTTGTCGGAAACGGCCGGATCAAATGACTATAGCTGCCCCATAGGAACGATCGGTCGAAAAAATAGTTCTTGTGAGAAAAACTTTTTTGTTTTTAATGAAAACGTCCTAATAATTGGCATACATATATTTTTAATACTTTTACACAATTCTACAAAGTTTGGTCGAAATCGGATGACTATAGCATATAGCTCTCATAGGAGCGATCGGTCGAAAAACTAGTTCGAGTGAGAAAAACTTTTTTGTTTTTAATGAAAACGTCCTAATCATTAGCATACATATAATTTAAATACTTTTACACAATTCTACAAAGTTTGGTTGAAATCGGATGACTATAGCATATAGCTCCCATAGGAACGATCGGTCGGAAAAGAAGTTCTAGTGAGAAAATTTTTTTTAGTTTTAATGAAAACGTCCTAATCATTGGCTTACACTTATTTTATATACTTTTACACAATTCTACAAAGTTTGGTCGAAATGGGATGACTATAGCATATAGCTTCCATGGGAACGATCGGTGAAAAACAAGTTCGTGACTAAACTTTTTGTTTTTAATGAAAACGTCCTTTTTATTGGCATATTCTTATTTTATATACTTTAACACATTTCTACAAAGTTTTATCAAGATCGGATGCCTATAGCATATAGCTGCAGTATGAATGATCTGTCGAAAAAGAAGTTCTAGTGAGAAAATCTTTTTTGTTATAAATGGGATTGCCTCCAAATTTCGTAATTAACAGTGTATTATGCTTTTCCATGATTTCACCAAGTTTGGTCGAAATCAGACATCTATATAGTATAGATCCCATAGAAAAGTAAGGTCCAAAAAGTAGTCTTAATTAGAAAAACTTTTTTGTTTTCAATGGAAGCTGCAAGGGTATACAAAACTTCAGCCGAGCCGAAGTTAACTTTCCCCTATTTTTCTTCTTAAATCGCATCTATAACTAATGTAGAATTTGTGGTTAAAAGTATTTTTCGATGTCGTTAGAAAGTTATAGCGTTGAGAAGGAATGCGTTCAAACGACCGGCAGAGCATACTTGAACTTTCAAACGTGTTTTTCACGAAACCACTTTTTTTCATCTGGTGAACACCATAAAATCCTTGACCGATCGCCTTGAAATTTTTAGGGTAAGTTCAGCACATGTGGGGCTATGAGATGAACTAGGATAGGATTTTATGCAACAAAACTGCCAACAAAAAAGGTTTTTTTTACTCTGTACCAAACGTACACAGAGTTATTAAGATTGTGCAAAAGTATGTAACAGGCAGAAGGAACCATCTCCGACCTTATAAAGTATATATATTCTTAATCAACATCCACAGCCGAGTCGATCTAGCCATGTCCGTCAGTCCGTATGAGCAAACAGATCTCGGAGATGGTAAGAGATAGAGGTTTGACATGTATGGGACAAATGCTTCTTATACTTGCAGGCAAACCAGGTTATTTTCAATTTTTGCAACGTCCCCTCTTGCCCCCATAAATTGAAAAAAAACGTCATATCTCCCACAGTTTTCTATATAGAAGGTTCGTAGCTTTTGGACATATTTAGTAATCAGGACTATTTATCGATCCGCCAAAGGAATGGTAAAGATCGGATGAACGATAGTCGAGTTATAACGAAAACAAAAAATTATGGGCAACACCGATCGCAACAGTGATGGGCAGCACTTCACAGGTACAGAGTATATTATAGTCGGGCTTGACCGACTTTCTTACTTGTTTTAGAAAACAAAATCAAAATCTTTATATCTAAATGTACTTAAATAGGTTCTAAAGATATGGTATAAAATTCAAAGTTCCAAGTTTTAATTGCGCTTATACTCAAGTTGACTCAGCGCTTCGGCCGCGAGTCGACGCAAAGCCCCTTGTAACAAAATCGAAGTTCTGCTGCGAGCCGTCATGAGCAAAGTTCGTTCGGTACTCCTAGCTTCTAGCTTCAAAGATCTGCTGCGATCTGTTACGATCAACGCAAGCACAAAAAAAACCACAATTTGTGAGAGCAAAAGATATGGCATGATGGCCTATTTTTATACCCTTGCAGAGGGTATTATAAAATTTGTATTTGTACGCATAGAAGGAAGCATCTCCGACCACATAAAGTATATATATTCCTGATTAGCATGAAGAGCTGAGTTGATTTAGCCCTGTCCGCCTGCTTCTATGCTATCTCCTCCGTCAGTTTTAAAGCTATCCTCATCAAACTTTGCACTAAGTCTTTTGGTACAAATATGCTGCACATTTGTCGGAACCGGCCGGATCGGACGACTATAGCATACTATATTGCTGTTATAGGAACGATCGTTCGAAAAATTAGTTTTAGTGAGAAAAACTTTTTTGTTTTTAATGGAAACGACTCCAAACTTTGTATTTCTTAGTTTACTATGCTTTTCCATGATTCCACCAAATTTGGTCGAAATCGGACATCTGTATAGTATAGCTGTCATAGAAAAGTAGAGCCTGAAAAGTAGTCTTAGTTAAAAAACTTTTTTGTTTTCAATGGAAACGTCGTCAAAATTGGCATGTGTTTGTTTTATATGCTCCTACACGATTCTACAAAGTCTGATTAAAATCGGATGACTTTAGCATATAGCTCCCATAGGGATCGGTAAAACGTGAGGAAAACTTTTTGTTTTGAAGAAAACGTCCTTTTTATGGGCATATTCTTATTTTATATACTTAAACACATTTCTACAAAGTCATACAAATCGGAAGACTTTAGCATATAACTGCAGTATAAATGATCGGTAGAAAAAGAAGTTCTAGTGAGAAAAACCTTTTTGTTTTAAATGGGATCGCCTCCAAATTTCGTAATTAACAGTGTATTATGCTTTTCCATGATTTCACCAAGTTTGGTCGAAATCAGACATCTTATAGTAAATCCCATAGAAAAGGAGTCAAAAGTAGTTAAGAAAACTTTTTTGTTTTCAATGGAAGCTGCAAGAATATACAAAATTACTTGGGGGGGGAAAAAAACCCCCTAATTTTTTTATAATTATTCTTTTTGAGGTTATTCAATGATAGGATTCACCTAGTAGACGAGTGTTCCGCATTTCGTAGTGGAGACATAAGTGTTTTTGTAAACGGGTGAAAGGTTTGCAAGTTATTGCGCGATTTCTTAAGAAATTTAAGAGTATGTTGGGTTGTGGGTTGAAATAATTCCCCTTTCCTTGAGTCCCCTAATAAATCCAAGCTTAAATGGAGTAAAGCAATTTATTTATTCTGAAACTAATCAGCCGCAGCCACAAACCCCTTACCCAAGGCTGCCTTGCCAACTACTTTTGTATTAGGAGCTATCGTATAGTCCACCTGGGAGCCACTATTTTGAGTTCTTAACAGCTCTATAAGCTGGGGCAACTTATCCTCATCCATGCTCGCTCTGATGGTCTCAAAGAATTCCATATAATGATGCAGGTTGTGACTGAAATGAGTTAAATTTTTTAATAAAATTTCATTTAAATAAAAAATTGCCGCTTACATCATCAGCAGAATGGGACCCAGTAGCTCGTTAGTTTTGTACAAATGATGTACATAGGCTCGTGTGTGTTTCTGACAAGTCAGGCATTTGCAGTTGCTCAACAGGGGTGAGAATTGCTCCTTGATGCCCTCATCGGTGACATCCAAAAAGGGTGAGTGTGCCTCATTCCCTTCTGGCTTAAAACTAAAGGTCAAGGCCTTGAAATTTACAGCCGCACAATAAGCATAGGACGAGTCAAACACATCCATGCCCAATCTGATTAGCTCCAGCGTGATTAAGGGTGTATAAGCACCTGGCATCATTCTCAGTTTGTCCAATTCCAACTGCTCCACACAATGCTCGGCTATGGGCAGCAATTTGCCAGAGTCTAAGCTGGTGGCCGTCAAGCCGTTCGTATGAAATCCCTCTAGAATGTATCCCTCATAGCTTCCAGCTGGCTGCTGGCGTGCATGTTTGATGGATTGCGAGCGGGCGTAGGTATTATAGCCACCCACAATGGGTGCCAATAGCGAGGAGGAGGACGCCAGTTCTCCTCGTTGCTCGTATATGTAGTCCATGAATCGCTCAGTGCGATCCACTGACTTTTGTACACGTTTCTTGGAACTGTCCAATTGAGTGTCCGCATCGCACAGTCCCTGAAAGAGATCTGGCTTAAAGCTGGCCACCATTTCTACATAACGTTGTGGCGTCAAGGATTCCTTGCCGTGTCGCGTAAATAAAGGGACTACATCTCGATCATTGCCACCTGTTGGCGTCGTTTCACAGGGATCCCTCAGGAGGAGCACACTGGAATGGCCAGGTAAGCCAATGTAGTTACTAAGACCACCACGTTGTGGATCGGTGTTCCACTTGGCCAGTGACTCGGTCATTTCTTGCATGGTCGAAAGGGTAAGCTGAAGCAGCTGCTCCTGCTCCCTGTGGTTGTTGTTGACATAGTTCTCAAAGACATCGGCGCTGAGATAGGGAATGCTACCGCCCTTTGTGGTTTGCATAAGCAAGGGTGTCCTCAGCTCCTTACCGCCTTCTTTGAGACGCAGTTGGCCCAGGCGGCCAGAGGTTTTAGTTAGATTTTCAATCACGAATTTCATGGCGCACGTTTTTAGTTTTCTTAAGCTATGTTAATTTGTGATGGCAATCTAGCCTTTTTACCGCCAAAACAAATTGGTTAAAGCAGTGTTTGAATAGCAGCAGCAGTCAAAATAGCATAAGTCGTACTAAAGCTCCATTTACACGACCGTTCGCTCAGCTGAGTTTTCGTCAGCTGGCCTCGGGACAGCTCGCAATCAACAAATCATGTTAAACTAATTAAGTTAAGTGAAACAATAAAATATTATAGTAGATAAAGCACAACCTTTATCCCTATATGTTTATAGATATTTTATAAGTTCTTAGTAATAAAAATTAGTTTTAAATATTTTCAAACAAAACAACGCAAAAACCAAAGAGCAGCAGGAAGCAACAATGAGAAGACCTGCCAACTTATTCCAAATCGGTCAGTCCCATAAGTTTTTATTGTCTTTTTCAAAGTTAACATTTTATAGACTTAAATGAAGGATAAATAAATCAAAATTAGGTGAATACATTAGCAGCTTAGTTAAATATGAAGTAAAAGGTTAACTCAATGAAGTATCGAAAAAGCTATCGATAAATTTTATTTGTGGGAATTTCATACTGCGATAGCAGTAGTCAAAATAGCATAAGTCATATAAGGTGCGTCAAGCTGAGCAGTATCAATTCTCAGATGTGAACAGCGAAATTTTGCTTTTGATTTTGAAAAAATGAGAAGCAGCAGGCGGAAGCTATTCTCATAAGTCGAAAGCGAAATTTTGCTTTTAATTTTGAGAAAATTAAAAGCAGCAGGCAGCAATTCTCATAAGTCGAAAGCGAAATGTTGCTTTTGATTTTGAAAAAAATCAGAAGCAGCAGTAGAAGCCATGATGTAAGAAGTATAAGGTGGTCCCGTCATGAGAGCAGCTCTTTCGATTAGTCCCTTATTGTCATTATTTGACAGGCAGTCAACAGAGTAGGTTCGAATCGGACGTAATTTTTCGAATTTTCTTGTTCGTTGCTTTAACCCTCAAGTGAAGAGAAAAAAATGACCTTTTGCAATTATTGTCGTGAGATTATTAAAACCAAGGGAGTGAATTTTATTCATGTTCCCAAAGATGTAAACAAAAGACAACTGTGGGAAGAATCCTTAGGATGTAGAGTTGGTCCAAATGGAAAAATCTGTCACACACATTTTAAAGCTACCGATTGGAAGCGTTTAACTAACAAAGGCCAGGTGTCGAAGAGAAGACGCCTCATGTCAGATGCAATACCAGAGCAGGAACGTGAACCGGAAATCATTCGACCTGGCTACACAAATATTGTCCAACAAGGGAAATGTCTAAGATGATAACACAGATCATTGGCTAAAGTTTTTAAGATAATCGCCAAACAGAAGACAAAGAAAATTTTACTGACCCCAATGATGTAACTGCGATGGATGCGAACCCTGATGATATTACTTCGAATGAGCTACCTCCAAATTTGGAAAATAAAATAGAGGAGCTTACAGAGGATGCCATTGAATGCGTCTCAGGATACATTATAAAAATGTTGGGACTTTCGAGTGTTTTGTCAGACAGCAACACATTTACCTATGTGGATGAAATATCGCATGGTGGATTTAAAAAGCTATCAATAGCATTTCAGCAACTAATCAAGCAGTTAGAACTAATTTTTAAATTTTATTAAAAAAAAAAGAGTTTAATATTACTAAAAACATAACAGAGAAACTGTTGAAGGCCGCGGACAACGTTAATTTATCATTGGACGTAAAAAATTTTATTTTAAAATTTCGAATTTATTTTAGAATTAAGCATCTTAACAAAAAATTAGCTATAAAACATTGCCAATTCGAAATTGTTAAAAAATTAAACTATAAGAAAATTAAACTCTTGTCTAATTTTTTAATCATTAGGTATAAGTTGCTACAGTAGACTGTAAATGTACCCCACTGCCATTCTAAGGGTTAAACACAAAAAATGTTACTTGAAACTAGTAGGCTCGGACTCATTTCTCAATATAAAATTAGAGTAGAGATTTTACGGACGGGACAACCTTATACTAACTTCATCATGGTAGAAGCAAAATCAAAAAACGATATTTGTCAAAAGCGACTGATTTCCGCTTCGGTAGTTCTGTTCGGAATGAAACTGAAACTTTTGGCAAATGCAAAATCAAAAGCAGCAACAACAAATTCGCTTTCGTAACTGTAACTGTAGTACAAATAGCCGCGGGAACATTCACTGGAAACATGTACATAACTAAAATAAAAATTGATTAATAAATGGCTAAAAAGATATTCGTAAACTGACAACTTCAAAAAGAAGGTGATATACAGGGTATTACTTAGTCGATGCACTCGACAGCAGCGCTCTTTAGCTTACATTTGAAAGTTTGGCTTTTTTACGGCTAAAATCTGGTGTTTATCGATCATCACCAGTGCTGCCAATTATATCGTATATCGGTGGGACATCATTAGAAAAAAAAAACATAAATATTAAATGAACTAATTAACTAAATTACCCTATGCTATTTGTGCAACTTTAAGCTGCTTTTTCCTCCCCTTTTTTCTAACATTTCATTATATGAAACCCTAGCTAGTTGTTGATAAACATTTGTTATCGTTGTCATTGTTTTTGTTGCCTTTACCGTTTTATTTATGCATTTTCGCTCGCGCTCACTAGTTGTTGGGGCTTGTTATGCGGCGGACTTGTTCCCCAATTGTTTGTGTGTTTTCGTTTCGTTCCGTTCGGGTTCGTTCATTGATTTCCTAATTAAGTTTATAATTAAAATTAATTGAAAAATTACCCACATACATAAATATGTATATATGAGACTGTGAGAGACTATGTAAATTGTCTGCCCGCGTGTTGTAATAGTGAAAATAGTGAGTCCATTAAATTAAATTGAATTCGAAAATGAAATTGTGCCAAAAAGCTAAAGCGAAATACATACAAACATACATATGTATGTATGTACTTAATTATAATAACAATAATGCCAGATACAGCGGCGGCTGGTTTAATTGATGATTTCCTTTGCTTGGGAATTTATTTAGAGAACAGTTGCTCGAAATAACTGTAAAATTCTGAGAGACAGTGGCCTTGCACAGTGGAGTTCTTGGTTAATTTTGTGTGTTGGCCTTGAAGCCTGCCTACCTTTCCTGCTACTGATGTTTTACGACCTGCTTTGTGTGTGTGTATGTGAAAATATGGGCTTTAAACAGCCAACTCATAAATATTTTACATCTTATGCGCCTTCCAGGTGGTCCTGTAAATATATATGTATGATTTTGAGCACGGTGGCAACTCTAGGCAAATGAACTGTTTTTACCTGCAGGCAACTGCCGGCGACTGTGAGGGGGGCGTATAATTTAGTGGAATTTTCAAAAATAGCAGCAGTATCCATAATCCTCCAGCCTAGCGAGAGCAGCCACAGCAGCAGCAACAACTACAGCAACACTGCCATAATAATCAAAGATTAAATCAGGTTTATATGGAAAAGGGTTAAAAAAAGAGTCAGTCGCAGGAAGAAATACACGTTTCCTAGTCCAACAACAACTGATTACACAAATATATACATACATACAAAAGAGAGACGGAGAGAGAGTGACTTGTGCGCCTCTCTCTCTGAAAACATTTCAGCCACAGATTACCGCAACGCGTTTGGCCAACGTTTTCTTTCGCTCAGTTTTCTTTCGTGTGCGTTACGGTTATGTTGTCGAGCGGCAATGAAAATTATACAGCAACAACAACAGCCACAAAAGATTTTCCGTTTTTCCCGTATGGCCATTTGTTTTGAAAGCAAAGCAAAAGCAACTAACGCCGCCCCCGCCCCCGTCGACCGCGCCTCACTGAAATAAAAGAAGAAAAAAAAAACACACGAATATCTGGCCAAAAAGGAAGTGAAAATAGTGCAAAAAACGAGTCAAGTAATAATAATAAAAATAATAAAATAGGCAAAAAGACAGCAGCAGACCAGTTTAAAAAGAAGAAACAAAAAAGTCTATTTGCAGGGCTCGCCAGTAAGTGAGTGAACGTGTGAGACTGTGTGTGTGTGTGTGAGAGAGGCAATTGAACGTACAACAACAACAAGAACGTCGACCACATACGGTGAAAAGGCCGTTTCAAGGAGCGAAAGGCAACAGCAGCGGCGGCAGCAGAGCGAGCAATAAGAATAATAAATTACACTTTGCTATAATAAGAAGAAAAATTTATATACACACACACACACATGTGCAAGTAATGCTCGTGCAAGTGAATGTATTGGTGTGTGTGTGTGGAAAATTGTAATAAAATATGAACGCAGCCAACAGCGCTGAGAAGAAGCAGCAGCAGAAGACGTGAAAAGAGAACTACAAATTAAAAAAAAAAAGTGAAAAGAAAACTAAATTCATTGTGCCATTTCCAATAAAAAAGCTTTAAAATAAACAGTATTATAAACGTGTCCTAGCAAAAATGTCCTGCATATCGAGCAATTTCAGCTCATTCTTTCTCAACTCGCTCAACGATCCTTCAGAGTTTTCCAAGTACTTGAGCAATGGCGAACTGAAATGCACAAATTTCGAAGAATTTCAAGTGTTTGGCTGCGGCGCAGGCGCATCGACGCCGCAGTCGACGCAGCAGCTACAGCAACAACAACAACAACAGCAACAACATTTACAGTATTCACACACACACATGGCCAATGGAGGTGGCAGCAGCGGCAACGGCGGCGGCACAGAGTTTGCCTATGAACGTGAAACCTGCCTTAATGTGGCCGCCCAGGTCGCCAACTCAGGTACAGCAGGAACAGCAGCAGCAGCCGTCGCCAACACCAGCACCACCTCATCCTCACACTATGTCGAGTCCAGCAGCGCTGCCACGCCTACATCTGCGCCCAGCAGCAATCGCTGGCCCACTGCCGTGGCCACACCAAATGGACATGTACCCACGCATCATCATCCAGCCGTCGTAGTAGCAGCAGCAGCAGCAGGCGGAGGAGTGCCAGTGGGAGGATCGTCTTCGGTGCCTCAACACTTTGATGGTTCCTTTGAGTTTATCAAATATCTGCGTCACTCCACGGACTTTACAGCCACCCCTAGCTCCAACACCGCCAGTGACAGCCCCGCCGCAGCGCCTCCGGCGGAGAAGTCTGCCAAACCGCCTGGACTGGCCGGCGGCGGCACTCCGCCACCCCCACAATCGCCTGTGGCCAGCGCTGGCCTCATCGATCTGGATACCAGCACTTCCCAGAAATCTCGTTCCGCCTCCCGCAAAGTGGCCGCTTTGCTATCTTCCGTTTCGCGCGCTTCCAACAGTTTGGTGGACACCAGCACCTCGGCCTTGGATGTCTTCGATCACGATTCAAAGCAAACCATTTTCGACTTGCAACACATCACCTCGAATGGGTCATCCAACTCCAATGAGTCCTCGTTGGAAATGCTTGCCTTTCCCAATTCCCATTTGAATGCCTCCAACTCGAATACCTCCTCGGAGGGTGCCGCCTGCGGCAGTGCTGGAGAGTTTGGTGGCCTACTCACCGGTGCGGCATCATCCTCATCGACCACCTCCTCGTCGGCATCGCATGCGCCCAAGCTGCTTGGCAGCTTTGTGATCAAAGAGAACTTTGAAGTGCACCCCTCTCACAAAGTGGAGGAGGGCATCTTCCAGCACATGAACAAGCTGCCCTCAAAGAAAAAGGATACACTGAAGCAACTGGGCGTACGATTTACTGGCCAAATGACGCTGTCGGATAAATCGATTGTGGTGGAGAATTTCATCAAGTTCTGCGAGGTGAGTTTGGGGGGTGGGGCGAGTCAAATTTGGTTGTGCTCAGAGCACGGTGTGTGTATGTGATGTATGTTTGTATGTATGTACATATGCACAGGGAAATTTCAGCGTTCTCCGTTTTGCCCATTTCCATATGCAATTTAAATATTTGCACATATGTATTTATTATGATGATGGCTGTGTAATGTCCGGCATTGTTCGCACTGCTCAGGGTGGTTCAACTGGACTGGACTTGGTAGAGGAGACCTCAGCGCAACTTATTGTAATTTGCATATTAACAAGTCTAGGTCTTTAAGTTGAAACAAGTGATGATTTAAATATGTCCGAAGGAATGTTTGATATTCCTGAGATTTTCCTAAGCTGAACCTTTAATTCATGGTCATGGATACCACTTATTCTTCGCACTTATCCTTAGTGATGCCGGGTTGATGCTATAATTACATTTTTTTTTGGCTGGCATTCAAGCTAGGTTCGGGCGGGATATATCAGTAAGTAATCCAGTTCCAATCACCTTCTGCATCAGTTTGTATTTTTAGGAAAATGCAGATTGAATTTAGTGACACTTTTATTAAATGTAAGGCTTGGTCGTTTTCTTGACCTTAAGCTATTTTTAGGAAGTTCCGTATAGTAGGAGTAGGACTCAGCGTAGTGAGTGCGAGCGAAATAACAATAGAGTGTGTTCTTTAACCCTCAGATAGTGCATGGGGTTTAAAGCTGATATGTATAATAATAAATATTGAATTTTGGTTTACAATTTGATTTTTAATAGTTTTGAGTTTGAAATTAAACCTTGTTTTTGTTTTTGAACAGATAATTTCTTGTTTAGGACATTAAGTCTAAAATATATTCTAATTTTATAATAAAAAGTTTTTATAGCTAAATTATTAATAACTATTAATAATTTTTCTTTAACATTTTCTGTTATATTAAAATTATCTTTAATTGTACGTTAAAATATGACTTCCAACTCTTGAAGTTTTTCTTTAAACAGAGCAGACGGTTTTAAAAGTCAACCATGCGAAACATCATCAACGTAGGTAAACGTCGAATTTTCGGTACACTCTTGGGAAAGTCGCATTTGCTTGATAACATAGCCAGCTATGTACTCCATGGCATCCTCCGTTAACTCGTCTAGCTCAATATCTTCTGGAATGCTTTTATCAATTTCTGCTTCAAAGTCTTCAAGCTCGTTTTTTTTTTGTTTAGTCTTAGGTCTAAGTTTAACCAATCATCGGAGTTGTCTTCATCAAGATTTTGACTGTTTGACAACATTTCAGTATTTTTGGCTAAATAAAATAAAGGATTTTTTTAAACAAACTATAATAATTTAAGAGAAATATAGATGACAAAACAAAACATAAAATACACAAAATAGAATCGATCACGATCAAAACTTTGCTAAAACACAAAGCTAAACATTTGACAATTAGTATTGTTAAAGTTTGATATGAAATAATTATTGTATTCATTTTTTCATACCTGTTATATACTTTCTTAGCCTATACTTATATTGAAGTGGAGTTGGATGGTCAAACTGTCCACCTTTAGATCGCATTGCGCCGAAAAAGTTCTTAACAATGTCTTGGTTAAGACGACTTGTTAAGATGTACTGCACCTTGTACTTCTCCGACAAATAACTATGGAAGCCGTCAAGGGATGCATTGTTAACTAAAATGCTTTTCTGGAAGGGCAGCTTATGTGTTTTGCCAACTATGTCCGTGTTCATTATCTCAGTCTAATAGCTAATAGCACTGACGGTTGTATTTGAAAACAGCTGGGTTGCTAATTTGACCTTTTGTTTAGCAAGCTAGTTGATAAAAATGTGGTTGTCGGTGACCTTAAGAAGTATTGACAAGTCAGACTTTCCACAGTGTGTAATTTCACTCCTATCACGTGCTTACGACAAAAACTGCAAATGTCATTTTACTGTTGCACAAGGGTTAAGGTGTCGAAAAAAAATCGTCCGCATCAACAAGCGAGCACGCACTGAACGTTAAGGGACTAAAAGCCAAACGGTTTGGCAGCCGACGAGACTACCTTATGTTATTGTATCATGTTTGTAACCTACGAAGAGGTAATAAAACCTCACACCACAGCATAGAAGAGCTGAAGGAGTTGTTCATTTACATTTTGGTTCGGGCGAAGACTATAACAAGTTCTATTTCGGTTTTTAATTTATTTCGGTTTCGATACGGTACCCAGTTTTTTATTTCGTTATACCGGTACGTTCCGGTATAAGTAAAATTTTTATACTCTGTACCAGAGGTAAACAGAACATGTCCGTCTGTCCGCATGAGCAAACAGATCTCAGAGATGGTAAGAGATAGAGGTTTGACATGTATGGGAGAAAAACTTCTTATACTTGCAGACAGATCAAGATTATTTTCAATTTTGGCCACGCCCTCTCCCGCTCCCGCAATATCGAAAAAACGTAATATCTCCCACAGTTTTATAGATAGAAGGTTCGTTTAGTAATCGGGATTCTTTATCGATCCGCCTAAGGAATTGTAAAGATCGGATGAACGATAGTTGAGTTAGAAGGAAAACGATCAATTATGGGCAGCACCGGTCGCAACGGTGATGGGCAGCACTTCCGAGGGCGGTCCCAGAAATAGCCGACCTAACTACTAAAACACATAAAATTTATCATTTTTTTTTTTAATGTTTCAACATAGGATCCTTTTAGGTCGATACACTTTTCCCAGCGATGTTCAATAGCTTCGATACCTTTTTTATAATAAGAACTGTGAAGCTCTTCAAAATAGGCATTAGCCTCGGACTCCACCTCTTCATTGTTGCCAAATCTTTTTCCTCCGAGCCATTTTTTCAAGTTTGGAAATAAGAAATAGCCAGAGGGAGCTAAGTCTGGCGAATAAAGGGCGTGAGGTAGCAATTCAAATTTTAGTTCATTTATTTTAGCCATTGCAACGGCAGAGGTGTGAACTGGCTGTTTTTGTTCTGAAGTCAGCAAACGCGGCATCCATCTTGCGCATAACTTTTTCATGTCCAATTTTTCGGTCTTTTTGAAATGCCTACACATTTAGCTATCTCACGAACTTTCAATCGCCGGTCACTCAATACACATTTTTGAATTTTGGCCACCATTTCTGAAGTGGTCACCTCATTTGGACGCCCATTACGATGTTCATCTTCGCAGCTCAAACGACCTCGCTTAAACTCAGCCACCCAATATTTTATTGTTGTAAACGAGCGAGCAGAATTACGTAAGGTAGAATCCAGCTCCTTTTTAATATTGGTTGGACTAAGACCTTTTGTATAAAAGTATTGTATCACATAACGATGACCAATTTTGTCCATGTTTGCAAATCAATAACAAGCGTTCTCTATTAAAATCGACAAAAAAAACTGCGTAAGGTAAAGGCACCAAACTTCAAACTTAAGCTTTTAATAGTCGGTACTTCCCCTTTTTAATATTTTTTGTGAACATTTTCCAACACTACTGTGCTAGGTCGGCCATTTCTGGGACGGCCCTCGTTGGCCGACTGGAGCCTTGCCAATAAGCCAATAGGCTTTCTCCTCCGTCAGTTTAAAAGCTATCTTCACCAAACTTTGCACGAAGACATTTGGTACAAATACGCTGCAGATTTGTCGGAACCGGCCGGATCGGATGACTATAGCATATAGCTGTCATAGGAACGATCGGTCGCAAAACTAGTTTTAGTGAGAAAAACTTTTTTGTTTTCAGTTGAAGCGTTCCTTACGTTGGCATATATTTATTTTATATCCTTTTACACAATTCTACAAAGTTTTGTCAAAATTGGCTAACTACGGCGTATAGCTACAGTATAAATGATCGGCTTAAAAAGTAATTTTAGCGAGAAAAACTTTTTCGTTATAAATGAAGTCGCCTTAAAAAGTGTACATGTTAGTTTGATATGCTTTTTCATGATTCCACTAAGTTTGGTCGAAATCGGGCATCTATATAATATTGCTCCCATAAAAAAGTAAGGTCCGAAAAGAAGTCTGATTTAGGAAAACAAACTGCAAGGGTATACAAACTTCGGCCTAGCCGAAGTTAAGTTTCCCCTATTTTTTCTGTTGTTGTTGGACGGCTCTGAAAACTAAATATCGTGCCCACCGATGATCTGAGGTAAAGTGGGGAGTTCTAGAATTTCTCAATTCAAAATTATTGCTCTCCCATTGCACACCACAATTCAATGGATTGCATACAAATTTGTATGTACTTATGTAGTACATATGTCACCGCAAACACACGTCCATACGTACCTAAAACATTTGATTATACACTTTTCCGACATAAATATTGTATATGTACAGGATATTCATAATATGAACATGTACACTGACTATATCCTCGACACAGGCGCATTTCTCACTCTATTATTATATGGGTGCACCACCCAACCGCCCCTCCCATCAACCATCACCCAACCCCCCTCCCCCCGTCTACACACAAAACTCTCACACTCATACAAATGTCATTATAAATTGTAATAACAGAGGCAGCGACGCTGGCGTCTGCGTTGACTGCAGCCAACCACAAATTCAGCATACAACTGTAATCATGTGTGCACAATGTACGTTTGCCTGTGTATGTGAGCTTCTAAACACCTACACACACACGACCCCCTCCGCATATTTGGCGCCCTTTTCAACACTACGCCCCCCCCAACACTCACCCATGCTCATTACGCTCAGCTTTATCAGAAGAACGCACAGACATACAAACTAGATTTGTTGGCCACCCACTTCCCCATTATCATCCCAGTGTAAGCCTCCCGCTAAGCCCGCCACACACACACACACACTCATATACATACACACCAAACTATGTACAAAATGGCATTGATGGCATAATACAACAACTACAAGAAGTAGAGGAGGAAGAAGCAGCAGAGGCAGAGCTCTAACCTTATTTCAACAAGGCTGGGACCCCACCCCCTCATCCTTCTCCGTCCGCCTATTACAACATTTTAGTTCTAAGACGCTCTCTTCCAGCTACTTGGGGCTAACTCAGAATTCTCTCTCTCTCTCTCAAAGTCAGCTCCAACTACCAAGTTTTAGAAGTGTGTGTGTGTGTGTGTAGTTGTGTGTGAGGAGTGGCGGCAACCCCCAAAAAAGCTCAAGGCAGGCGGGTGCTATTGAGTAATTGTATATGCCGCCACCCTCCCCCTGCCACCCACTGTTGCTCTTCTTCTTCGCTCATACATACAATCATCAAGTTACTTGGACTGTCCGTTGGCTGCTGCTTGGGCATGTCCTTTTTATGTGTATGTGTGTGTGTGTGTGTATATATTTTATCAACACATTTTATACATGTCTCTATTGGAGGAGTGTGCTGTATGTTTGTGGCCCCTAGGCAGCAGCGGCGGCAACGTTGAAGGCTACTAAGTGCGCATGCAGTCAGCTTACCCATACAAATGCATAAAGTTTTGCCTATCTATGTTTGTGTGTGTGAGGGTGTGGGTGCGGAGGGCGAAGGGTAACTGGGCAGGTACATATAAGGACATTGATTATAATTTTAAATTATACATATGTCAGTATGTATGTACCGTTATACACACACATCAAATATTTAGCTTTTATGCAACCATTTTTGGGGCCCATATTAAATTAGTGTTGGGTAACGTTGGGGGGAGGTGGGCGTTGGGGGAGGACACAAATTTAGGTTAGGTGGCAACCCTCCACCTTTTAAATTTAAAACCCAAATTAACCAGCTCAACCCTTTCATAAACACACAAGCAAAGAGTGAAAGTGTGAAAACTGTTAGCCGCCCCCCGCCCACCTCCACACACACACTCGCAACCCTCGGAAACCATCAAAAAATCATAGCAGCAACAGCCAAACATCGAGAGGCGCACGCACAAAAGGAAAACAATTCACACTTGTCTCAATAAAAACAACAACAAACCACATCACACCACAGACACAACAACCGCAAGCCCGCCACACAACCCAGACAAACACACACACACACAGCAGAAGCAGAGCAGCGGCTACGTCACGCATGTCTGCCAATAAGTTTGCAAAAAAAACAACAAAAACCAGAAGCAAGAACAAAATGCCGCAACACATTGCCATTTCTGCTTTCATTCTACTTCTTCTGCTGTTTTTTTTTTTGGCTGCGAAACAGTTAAGCGGCCATGGGAATGTAAACACACACACACACACACTTGCCCATGCAGACAAGTGGGCAGCTTGTGGCGGAGAGAGAGAGGGAGTCCAGCAACAGGAGGAGAGAGCTTGTTAATGAGTCCAGGTGCTGGTTGTCATCATTGAAAAGGCGTTGAATTGGTTGCCAGCACTCGCTCTGTCTCTCTCAAGCTGTGTTTAAAGTTTTCCTTTTTGGCCTGGTCGTCACTCCTTTTTGCTCTATTGATTTTTAACATAATCAAAACCCAAAATGTATGCACACATACTACATACAAGCGCAGTCAGCATTTCGACAGCCTGGTCATGTGTGTGTGTGTGTGTGAGTGTTTGCTGAGGTGGGGGGTGGGGTGGGTTGCCATCGTGCTGATTATGAGGATGTTGATAAGTTTCAACGACGACGAACGAACGTTACCAACGAATGCTGACGAAGACCCTCAAGCTGCTGCGCCTACAAACATGCATATGATGGCAACCCTTTCTGGTCCTCCTGCCTGTACCCCCCTCCCCTACCCTTCCTTCTGCTCTCTGTTTGGGGAAAAATGGCTTCATTGAAAATGTTGTTTGCTTTTCTATTTGGGTTTGCTTTGCTGCCATTTCTGCTTTCATATATTTTTACACTATAAAATATACATTGTAAGGCTGTGTGTGTGTGTGTGAGTATGTGCCATAGCATGCTTTCAGGCGTCGTCCTTTTTGTGGGTAGTGCTGCAAGTTTTTGGCTTTTGTGTAAAATTTTCGTTTTAAACTTTTGCGTTGTACACGAATTATAAGTTTTGATTAGTAGTGGGCAAAGTTTTTCACCCGTATGTATGTATGTTTGTGTGTGTGTGTGTTTTGAGGGGTGGGAATATAGTTGGGCAGAAGGTGGGTGCCCATTATGTAACACATACATGCATATGTACATATGTACTCATGCATATTCAGGAAATGTAACTGCCATAAAGCGGTAGAACAGCCTAAAATGTTAAGAAAAATATTTAATACCAAAAAAAAAGGGTGAATGGAAAAGGGCGGAAAGTAGGCAGTTAGCCAAAAGATTCAACATTATAATGTACGAATCCGCTGCCTCGATTCTCGATGCCTTGGCTGCTTAAAGCATGAAAATCGTCCTACCAACGCAAATGTCCAGAGACAAAAGCACATTCAAGCCCCATAATAATTTCTGTAAGGAAAGATATTTTAGTTTTGTTACAAAGAAGTTTGAATTTCTGAAAAACCAGAACTTATTCGACTTGGGTTTTTCCACCAAGGTTGCTTTATCTCAAGAAACTTTCAACTTTACAGAAACCTAATTATGAATTTGTTTCTTTAAAGCAGTTCCTTTAGATCGGATTCGATTTTCGTGTAAACGTTAATGTTTCGCTTTTAAGTTGAATTAATTTTTTGTACAAGACAATCTGTGGTTACTAGATCTCGTCGTAATTTTTTCTCGAATTGAATTCACTTGGCATTGAGCAATCGATTTCATACGAATATTTTTTAGCCGTAGGCATATTTTTCACCTTCTATACAACGTTATTCAAATTGGATCCAAAATGTTAACGTTTAATCGAAAATCGACTCGAAAACCGGAACAGGGCCCAAGGTCTATTTGGTTTTTAAAATCGGTCAAATGGTTTTCAAGTTTCGATTGACTTCATCGAATAAGCCGAATTCTTGACGAATTTCCCGACCGTGAAGATAGTTTTTTTTAAATGAAAAATTATTTTTTGGATTTTTTTTTTGCGCATAAAGCCAACAAAACATTACAGTTTGATATTGACAAAATTCATCTGTTTGTATCGAGTTGACACCTTGCACAGAGTCCTCTTTTTATTGTAAACGTACTCGGCGACATTTATACCCTTGCAAAGGGTATTATAGTTTTGCTCAGAAGCTTGGAACGCATAAAAATATTCATTCCCGACCCCATAAACTATATATAGTCTTGATAAGGGCGATGAGCTGAGTCGATGGAGCTTTCTCCGTCCGTCTGTCTGTTTCTACACAAACTAGTCTCTCAATTTTGATGCTATCCAGCTAAAACTTTGCACTAAAGCTTCTTTTTACTGAACTCTGCTAAAATATCGGAAACGACCGGATAGGATGACTATATCTCATAGCTCCTATAGAAAAGATCGGTTGGAAAACAAGTTTTTGGGAGACAAACTTTTTTGTTTTCAGTGGAAACATTTCCAAACTTGGTATTTTCAAAGCTTTTTCATAATTCTGGTGAAAGTGCGTACTAAGACCGGGTTTCGGAAAATTCCAACCGAAAACACGATTTATAAACAATTTTTTTTTAAATAGGATTTGTTTATCAATGCTTCGCATTTATTTTAAATGCTGTTGAAGATGTTTATATACATATTAAATTAGGCGACCCTTTGGTGCACGGCCAAATATCCATGAGTCAGCTGGGTGGATTCTTCTCAGTCTGCGGCGACGATGGGGCCTAACCAGTCTAATTGTATGGGAAACTAATCTTTCTCTGTAACGATTTATAGTTTCGCTAATGGTGAAAATGTTTAAGTCCCGGAATATGGTGCTATGACAGACATATCGGTGTGCATTTAAAATTCTGCGAAGGTTTGTAAACAATGAATGCGAAATAATTGGACACGTATTTTCCCGATTTTGGAAAATCCGCCCACAAGGAAAATTCCCGGAAAATTCGATATGCAAAGATCTATTTTTCATCCGATTGACTTGAAATTCGGTTTGTTAGGATAGTAAGTGAAATAAATTGTTATGTGATTTTCTGATGTTGGAAAATTTGACCTTAGGGTCGGAAAACTCATGGAATTTAAAAAACCTGTTTTCATTCGATTGGCTTCAAACTTGGATAGTATAAGAGATAACGATATCGGTAACGATATCGGTAACTATAACGGTATCGATAACGAAAACGGTGGCGATGACGAAATCAATAACGATAACGATATCGATAGTGATAACGGTATCGATAACGATAGTGATAACGGTATAGATAACGATATCGCTAATGATAACCGTAACGATAAAGATAAAACGATAAAGAAATCAATAACGATAGCGATAACGTTATCGATAACAATAATTACAGTACAGGGGTGAATTTTTTTTTTAAAAGTATGGATTGGGAAAATTTATTGAAACCTTTTGTACATTGTTAAGTATACTTCTAGCAATATTCTGTATTTTTCATGTAGAAATTTTGAAAATCCAGCCGGTGGCAAAGCTTGCCCCAGAACCTTTTTGAAAAAATGCAATTTGCGGTGTCTCGGTCGAAAATTACCCGAAAATCAAAAAACCATTCAAATTTAGTTCAAGTTTCATCAAATCCTCCCCCCCAACGGTCTTTCATTATTATTTTTTGTAGATAATGTGTCCAAAGTTTCAAATCAATCGGTCAAATAGTTTTTAAATGAAAGTGAACACAGGCTTTGAAAACGTAGTTTTGAGAAAAACGCGCTTAAACAATATATGTGCCTCATGCGTATCAATGAAACATCGATGTTTTTACAAATTTTAAGAGCCTGCCAATGTACCTTCCCAAAGCACTTTCTTGCTTAAGATTAAATAGAAATAAATAATGATTGTGCAATGTCCCTTCTAGGGCTCTAGAACAATTATTTCTTATTATTATTGCTGCGACTATCTGGTAGGGTCTGTCCAGCTTTAATGAATGTCCTTTCAGACGCGGTGGATATAGCCGGAATCGGTGTTCGTCTAAAAAAAGGTATACCTGATATATATCCCAATTAGTATATTTATTAAATCACAAACAATACCTTCCAGCAGATTAGTGGATCATCGTCCTCTGACAGATGGCATTTTTCCAAGTATTGCCTTAAATCGATAATTTCATCTGCTCTAAAAGCTTTAGGTTTATTTGAATTTTTTGACATCAGAAAGAAAAACTTTGCTTTCTTTGAATGTTGGATGTTTATTGATATTTTTGGATACTATTGCGTTTATTCTAACATTAAAGGCATCTACTTTAAATCGCAGGTCTACGATAGTTGCTATCATTGACACTGTCCTGTCCTCGTAAGCGGAAAGCCATTCTGGCAGTCTTTTTATTTCAGCACATTCAGTGTATAAATTGCTTGAAAAGAGTAAGTTCACTTCTCACTTTTAGGGTGTTTTGCTGCATCTCGCATATTAGGGGGATAATAAGTGAAATTGTAGCCTCGTTAAAAAGGGTTAGGATTTTTGACGTTTCTTGTAAAGTTTCAATTTCTTCGGCGTTCAACGGTTGGGGGCTTTTAAAGTCCAGAGTAAAACAGTGGATAAATTGTCGGCCAGAAGTAAAATTCGCTTTATCACTAATTCTGAACTATTCCACCGGGTGGGTACTTCTTGAATAAGTCCATAAACATTATGCGTACTTTGGGACTGTTTTACCTTTTCATTGGCAACAGAACTTGATTTAAAATAAGAATCAATTCGCTTATATTTTGAAATCACGTCGTTAAGGCTGGGAAGGCAAAATATTTCTTCGATGCATCGATAGTGGGAAAAAAACATCGATGCTTTCAGCTTCGATGTAAACATCGATGCATCGATATTACTATCGATGTTTCTCCAGCTCTAGTTTATACGCACATATTATTTGCAAATAACCATTTTGTAGATGTCAAATTATTGCTTATAAACAGAGAGTTAGTTTCTTATTTGCAAATAGCTAAGTCTCGAAAACCATTACTGTAATGTTAAAGAGACAAACTCAAAAACAAGCACTGCATTTGGATCAAGGAGGAGACGACGAAACTTCTTAGCACAATGTTACCAGATACACAGTAATTTCCGGTCAGGCATCACTAAAAAAAATACATATATTTAAGAAAGATATTAAGCGTATAAACAGTGGGTTAGTTACTTACAAATAAGTATTTATCTCATTGAAAGGCATCACGATGAATCTTGGAATAATTTCCCCCAAAAACAAAAAAAAAAAAGGGCAAATTATCTTTAAATAACTTACATACATATATGCATGAACAGACTTATAATATCCGACTATTAATTGCTTTTGCAGGAATACGAGATTAAGGATCATCGTCCTTGGCTTTCATTGAACCAATGTGGCCTCAATAAACCCGAACAAATCAAATTTGCACGCTATCTGGGACAAGGATTGCCTACCTTTACACTATTTTGCATTTATAGCAATTTTAAGAATTTGTTCTGCACCAAACGCACAGAAATGTAAGTTCAAAGACGCCCAAAAGTATGCCGCAGCAAATAATGCGTAAATTAATTATGTCTCCTGCAGTTACACCAAGGATGGCTATAATCTGCCTTATATATTGGATAAAACCAAGCGCTTCCTGGCCAACACAACAGCTGGTAAGTCAACGGATCGTATATAGAGATAGATGGATAGAAGTATACTTACATGTAGATGTGTAGTGCAAATGCAGCAGCAGGCAGGCAAAAAAGAAAAAAGAATGTGCTAAATTTTAAAAATATACACATAAAAACTAGAAAGTGCCTCACATGATTTCTGTTTTTTCTTTTTTATGATTTTTGTCTATTTTGCACTTTGCAATTTTCATTTCAATTTCTATTTCCAATTCATGCACTCTCACTCTCTCTCCCTCTCTCTGTCGGTTTGTGTCTCTCAAAAGAAAATACCTGAAAATTGGCTGCCTATTTTTGCAAAAAAAAATCCCCAAAACTTAGAAAAAAACCTAAAAAAAATAATCATTTTAATTTTTGACTTCAATTTGTTTGTGTTTCCTCTTTCTTCTACTTTTTTCCACGCATACGCTTACCAAAAACTCACATAGGCGAAACTACCAACAACAACAACAATACAACATCCAAAACAACATCCACACCGGTTAAACAGACACCACAACAACAGCAGGCAGAGCAGGGATTAAGCGAAACGCTGGCGCCTAATTCGCCGGCCAGCAGCTCCTCGACAGCCACAGCCACGCCCACGCCTTCCATACGCACAATGACGCCCACTTCTCGACCAGCCACGCCTAATATGACAGCGCCTACAACTCCGCAACATCATCCGCAACAGCAGCAGCAGCAACAACAGCAGCAGCAACAGCCGCCTCCGCCGCATATGCTGCCCCAGCAACATCCGCATGCTCTGCCACATCCACTGGCGCATTCACATACGCATCCGCATCATTTGCAACAGGCTGCACCTACGCGTCAACATCCGCATCATTATCCACCACCACCACCTCATCATTTTGCCTATGCCCCGCATCCGCCACAGCATCATCCGCACTACTATCCGCACCCACATCCGCATCCACATCAACATCAGCATTCTCATGTCCAGCACATGGCTGCCATGGGCTATAATCAAGGGCCACCACCACCCCCACCCCAACAACAGCAGCAGCAGCATCAGCAGCAACAACAGCAGCTGCCCCCGCCGCAGCAGCAGCAACAATCCTCGCCCGCAACCATGTGAGATTGGGGTCGGCGTGGCGTCAAAGGCAGCGGTGGTGGCGCCACCTGTTGACAATCGTAGGCTGCTAAAAAAAAACTATTATTTTTACAACTGTATTTGTTTTTTTCCGGTTTTTTGTCTCTTTTGTCTTTGTGCTTTTTTTCACCCACGTTTCGTTTTTAGACTAATTTTACAAGCTTTTTGCCAAATTTTTTAAAAATATACACAAACTATATACTGACAGATGTAAAGTTGTATTACGTTTGATGACACACACACACATACACACACGACAACGGTCAAGCCCCTGAAACTATGCAATGTTATTCCTTGAAAAGAGATTATTACAATTACACACAATGAAACACAACACAACACACACTCTAATGCTAAATTATATGATATGATATACACATAATATATAAATATATATACAAATATATATAACATGCATATATATTTTAGTAAGCCAAGAACAAATGTAAAACCAATCCTAACTATACAAGTACATCTACATACATATTTAGTACATACAATCTACAATATATATATTGAAATTGTTTGCAAACACACACACACACAACAAATCTATATACATACATACATGCATACTTGTATATATATGTATGTAAACATATAAAGAATCGATTGAGAAAACAAAACGCCACCATTTGTTTATTATTAATTGCCTGTTTCGCGCCTCTGCATTTGTGCTCAGTCATTTGATTGGTTCTGGTTGGGTAAGAAGGAGAAACTGCGATCAGTACAGAACGGGTAAAGGTACAGGTGTATACAAAAATTGAAAAAGCCGAATTTACAATTCAATTAAACCTAATGTTAACCTTTGTTGAGCCCATTCTAAGCGATTTTGAATCAATTTGTAGCCAGAATACAATCGAATTTTATGCCTAAAGTTCTAGTTCCATGAATGTTTTTAAAATCACTATCAAAATTTGGTTAGCAGCATGTTTTTGATAGTTTTTTGTATGTGTTGAGAAACAGGGTTACAAACTGGATTGAAATCAGAGTCTCTGGTTTTAGAGGCTACCAAATACTATATTGGACTGCTTAGAAAATTGATCACACTATAAACCAAAAATATTTTTAAAAGGATACACCTATTAAACTTATATCACAGTATGTGGCACACCTTTTGAACCTTTTGAAGTCGTTTACTGGCACTTTCATTTTCCAAATAAATCTTAAATCATGTTTTATGATCACAATATTCTGTATCCTTTGAATTCTGATTTCTGATTTTGTGGACTGCGTGAATGTTTTATCGCCTAAATGAACCAAGTTCTTGATCTTTTTTTTTACTTCTGATCCATTTTGCTCAACAATAACCTAAATCTTTCTTTAACTGTTCCTGAAGACTGCTATCATCCTACTTTTTAAAGTGAATCGAACCGAACGATCGGTCGAAAAACTAGTTTTAGTGAGAAAAACTTTTTTGTTTTCAATAAAAACGCCTCCAAACTTCGTATTTCTTAGTTTGCTATGTTTTTAAATGATTTCACCAATTTTGGTCAAAATCGGACATCTATGTAGTATAGCTGTCATAGGCCCGATTTCTCAATGTGCGGTTAGCAACCGGAGGAACAGACTTAACCGCTGCTCGAGCACTGGTTAAAGTTAACCGCGAGTTCAGTGCCGATGGAATTATCGAAATACTTTATACAAACAGCGAATTTTTCAACTCGACGCAATGAAAATGGAGTTTGAAGAGGCAGAGCAACTTATAAAAAAAAGAACGAGTATACGAAAAGAGGCCTAATTACTTAACTGATCTGTTCAATGATTCAGGTTGACAAAATCTACATGTAAAATAATTTATGCTAGGATTAGAGATAAAGTTAAAGTCTTGACTTCATTTACGATTCAATTTGTTGTGACTTGGATTGTTAGCAGGACTTGGCGGCGCTGCGTTCTTATGCATGTGGTAGCTTCCTTATCACTGCGGCTGACTTCTGTGTAGTCAGCGTTTCTTTGATAAGCCCTTGAGGTAAACAAGTGTCCCCAGCTTTTGCTTTTGATTCATCGCAATCAATTTAAATAAATTTTTCGCAAAATTATTACCAGTAGCATTCAATAACATTAAAAATCCCTAACAAAAATACCTAATTTGATGACCGTGTCTGGTCACCCTAACGCAGCGATAGGAATTTATCGATATCGGATGAAACTTCTGTTGAGAAAACCAAATCACTGACATCTTGTCAACTGGAGGAACAAATTTGACCTGCGGTTGGTCAACCGGAACCTTTGAGAAATCGGGCCATAGAAAAGTATAGTCTGAAAACTAGTCTTAGTTAGAAAATTTTGTTTGTTTTTAATGGAATTGTCCTCAAAACTAGCATGTATTTGTTTTATATGCTCCCACACAATTCTACAAAGTTTGGTCAAAATCGGATGATTATAGCATATAGCTGCCATAGGAACGATCGGTCGAAAAACTAGTTCTTGTGAGAAAAACTTTTTTGTTTTTAATGAAAACGTCCTTATCATTTGCATACACTTATTTTATATACTTTTACACAGTTCTACAAAGTTTGGTCAAAATCGGATGACTATAGCATATAGCTGCAGTATGAATGATCGGTCAAACAAGAAGTTCTAGTTAAAAAACTTTTTGGTTTTAAATGGGATCACCTCCAAATTTCGTAATTACCTGTGTATTATGCTTTTCCATGATTTCACCAAGTTTGTTCGAAATCAGACATCTATATAGCATAGATCCCATAGAAAAGTAACGTCCAAAAAGTAGTCTTAGTTAGAAAAACTTTTTTGTTTTCAATGGAAGCTGCAAGGGTATACAAAACTTCTGCAAAGTTTTGTGAAAATCAAATGACTATAGCTGTGATAGGAGCGATCGGTCGGAAAAGTAGTTCTAGTGAGAAAAACATTTGTTTTCTTAATAGAAACTCCGCCAAATTTTGTAATTATTAGTTTGAAATGCTTTTCTATGATTCCATTAAGTTTGTTCGAAATCTGACATCTATATAGTAAAGCTCCAAAAGAAACGTAAGGTCTGAAAAGTAGTCTTAGCTTGAACCACGGATGCAAACCGGTTCTGAACCGAACCGAACGAAACCGAACCGCTTTTTTCAGCTGGAGAACCGAACCGCAAACCGAACCGGCATCCCTTCGAAAATGCTGAACCGAACCGAAAACCTCAAATGAAAACGGTTCGGTTCAGTACAGTTCACTGACGAGTCAAAAGCCGCACAAATTTTGCAAATTTTAATCGAATTGCTATGATAAGTCCTTATCGATGACGGATTTATGTAGCTCCCAACCATTTCGAAACATGCAATTGTCCACCCACCTCTAAATATGCCTGTCATATGTTAACATTCCTTCTTTGAAAGTTGCTAATCGATTTGTTTGCATATATCATTTCCTTTACGGGACAATGTTCACATTATTCTGTCAAGCTTCTTCACCTTAATCCACTTTTAGCCAGGAGTACAGCTATTAAAATGAAATCATTATGCGCATGCAACTATTTAAACTTATCCATTCTCTAGGAATTCAGTATCGAAATGGTCAAAAAGTCATATATCACTTTAGAAATCATTATATTTCAAATATCGAAGCAAAAGTTTGGGAGAAAAGACACTATAGGCGAGCTTTAAAATTTTAAAAAGTTTTTCGGTATAAAATAGTTTTTTCAGAGAAAATGTTCAATATTAGCTAGACCCAATAGAGTTGGTTCAAACAAAAATCCGGGGTGTAATACCTCTTAAAATCAAAATAAGTACCTTATAATGTGTTCGAATACAACTTAATTTGTCATCAAATAGTATGTATCACCTAGGTTTATAGTTTTTTAAACTTCTGCAGTTTCAAAACTCCAAAACAATTACTTTCTGAACAGATTTAAGGATATTTTTGAATGTAAGACTTCAGAATAGGCTTAAAGGGTTAAGGTTTGGTGGAATGAAGGGTAATCTTAGAAAAAAAAGAAGTTTTGGACTTGACAAAACTTCAAAAGTCTAAACAAATGACTTTCCGAGCAGATATCAGGGTAAGTTGCGACGTTATACTCAACAAAAGTCTTTAAGAGTTGACATAGGGTGAATTTAAGGGCGATACAAGAAAATAATGGTGTTGATAAAATATCTTTCCCCGCAGACTTTAAAGCAATGTGGGTCTTTATACTTTAGAAATGCCTTAGGACTTGAGACTCGGCAAAATTAAAAACGATCCTTGAACAGAAATGCGTTTTTGACAACTTTTTGACTGCCTTAACATCGAAAGTCTGGAAAGAAATAGATTTTCGAACAGATTTAAGCAAAATTCAGAACGTTATCCTAAAGGGTATATGTTCGGCGGAAATTAGGGCGATCCTAGAAATAAGTTTTGGTCATTTTTTTTAAAATATAAATATGAAAATATCTAGTCGTTAAACTTAAGTATGGGTTTTAAGGGTTCAGATTTTACTGATTTGCGGCATCCAAGAACATAAGGTGCGTTGCGAATTCCTGTCCGTGCAGATTTTTGAGAAGATCGGGGTTATTTGCAATAACAGAAACTGGCCTTCATTAAATTTATAATAAATAAAGACTGAACCACTGAACCGAACCGAAACTGCGGTTTAGTTGGCTTCAAAAACCATGTAATAAGCCGAACCGGTGGTTCAAAAACTATGAGAACCACTGAACCGAACCAGTCCTTATTTTCAAACGGTTTGCATGCCCGGTTTGAATAACTTTGTTTCTTTCAATGGAGTTTTTTTATTTTGTACGCTTTCACTCAAGAATATAAAGTTTTGTCAAAATGGGATGACTATAAGTATATGACAATTATAACAGCAGCAATGAATTCCTCTTTCTTGTTTGAATATCTATTCCGAATGGATCTCAATGAATCTGTTTCTTTCATAGAATACAAACCAAAACTGTGAACCAAAACCTCCCTTAGAAAACCTCGAACCTTAAATATCCCTTGTGATATCCACCTAGATAGGGCCTAGTCAAGCCTTTCTCAATCTCTTTCAGGTACTAACCACAATTCGTATATAAGACCTAACAGCTATAAGACCCAATTCTAGTTCTCTTAAGCAAACAAAATTTGAGTTTTCGATTCAATTTAAAATATTGACAACAGCAATCTCTCCTTCTCACCCACTCAATAAATGGGCGGGGACTAGCCAATCTCTAAATGCAATTCTCTCCTTGTAGACCTCAAGAATATGGCAGCTGCCAATGATGGCTCTCTGGAGTTTGCCAGCGCCAGCACCAACAGCAGTAACAGCAACAGCAACAACAGCAGCTCCAATTCTCAAACTGCCAGCAATTGTAACAGCAACAACACCAACAACACCAGCAACAGCAGCATCGGCAATGTTAATGTCAACAGTTATGTTACAGCACCCACGCAGCAATTATCTTTGGATCCACGGTACGGCTGTGTGGCTCCGGCTCCGGTTTCGGCACCGCCACCACCACCACCATCTACACTCTTGCCGCCACCTCCATTGCCCAATCTAGGTCCACCGCCACGTGCGCTCGAGCAACTAATGATCTATGAGAATTTCGATGTGCATGAGATTCATCGCATCGAGGATGGCGTTTGTACACACATTAGCCGGCTGCCGCCCAAGAAGCAGGAGCTATTGAAACAGTTCGGTATTCAGAGTAGTAGCCAGCAATGTCTGAGCAATTATGAAAAGTACATACTCATCGAGAACTTCATCAAGTTTTGCAATGTGAGCAAAAGTGGATCGACCAATGTGAAATCCAACACGGGAGTCCCCTTTCAGTGTAGGCCAGCGGAGCTTTGTTCTAGTCGACACAATTGGCAAACTGTACAAATATAGAGAAAGAGATTGGCAAATCAACAAAATTACATTTGGAACAAAACTCTTGCCCATTGATTGAGAGAAGATCTTTGCTAATATAGCCACAAATCTTTGTTCTTTTCGTTTGCAACAGGAATATCAGATATCCGATCATCGACCCTTTTTGGACTTCCACGAGAGCGCTCTATCCAAATGTGAACAACTTAAATTTGTACGATATTTGGGCCAGGGGCTATCCAATTTGACACTAAACAAGATCTATGTGGCTTTTAAAGATCTGTTGAGTCCGGGACGAACGGAAAAGTAATTATTGGAAATACGGTCGAAAGGGAAAGTGATTATATATTTTTGTATGTATTTATGTTTGCAGGGCTGGCCTGGAGGGCTACAATTTGGATACACTATTGAAGAAGAAACGCAAGAATCTATATAATCGCTTGCATGCGGCAGGTAAGGAGGAATCTGATTAATCCCTGACAAATCCTTAATTTGAGATGAACGAAGCGTATCAATTGGATTTCCAGTTATCAGCTAATCATCCAAAATATAATCATGCTCTGTTAACTGTCTTACCTACTGATCGTATCAGATATTAACTCTCATTGTTTTCTACATTTCAGCTCCTAGCATTGATCTAACAGCCTATGAAGCAGCACAGCATCCACATCCGCCACATCATCCACAGCAACAACAACAGCAACAGCATCCAATGGCCAATACAACACGACCACTTCATGCATTTGCTGCTCTGAATGCAGCTTCGGTGCAGCGCACCGAAGTATGCAATGAAATGGCGCATACAAGCTTGCAGTACAGTTATGCCCCACAGCGGTAAAATCAACTACTGTACATGGTTACACCAAATCACACACACACACACAAACAAACGCACACACATACATATAAAGGAAACATAAACATACATACATATATATTCTTCCTGGAACTGGACCAGTAACTGTTGTGTCTTCAAAAGCAAGAAAATTGTTAAGCAAAATTATGCAAAGAAAAAATTATTATGGAAAACTAAGTGCTAAATCTCCCCCTCACCCTACCAGACATTAGTTAAAATTAGCCTAAATGTTAAATATAAATAAACAGAGAATCAAATTCAATTTAGCGAAACACAAGCAGCAAAAAACCAGAAATTAGCAATAAGTCACCAACAACATAGCAGACATACCTACATACATACATATTTATATGCATCGTAACCATATACACCATATATAGATATACTTATAGTACACACACACACACATATATATATATATTCTGTAGCGCTTGGCTAGATCCTTCGGTTTCTAAACAAAAATCAACAATTCTCCAATGTTTTTGCCACCCCCCTCCAAGCAAGCAAGCCAGCATCATTATACTTAGCCTCTAAGAGCAAACACCAAAACCAAAAAAATAAATTCAACTAAATCAAAGACCTCCCAAAATAAAGAAGAAAGTTCCCTAAACATACGCATATTATATGATATAGTAGAGATAGAAATCTAGTTGATAAGAAAAAAGAGACAAATTTTTAAGCTCTATATAAACAACAACAACAAGAACAACAACAGACAAACCAACTAAATATTCCTATATACAATATATATACAACAAATGAAAGAAAAGAAAAGAATATTGAAAAAACTACAAGGAAAAAAGTAAAAAAGATTGTGGAAAATTAGCTTCGGAGTGTCGAAGATTGTATAACCTTGCAGTAGAGATAATAACAGCTAAGATCACTAAAAACACTCATTATAAGTTAAGCTATTGTCCTTTAGGAGTAACAAGTAACTTATTTAGAAAGGAAACCCAAGAGACAATTAAAATTTCGATATTCTAATCTTTCCCTGAATTTTTCAGGTTTTTTTTTAGATAATGCAAGTTTAAACCTCGAAATGCATTTTGAAAAAAATGGAAGCCTTGAGAATTATTGAATTGGTTTGAAACTCAGTCAGTTAAAAAGCTAGTGTAACCCCAAAAATGGTCGAAGTCCAAAAAATGCATAGTTTTTCTGATAAAGAAGGCAAATTTGCGAGATGGATACCTACAGAGTAGATGTTCCAGAGTTTCCACAGTACCTATTTTGGTTGTCAAAATTTTCAATACAATTCAATTTACGAGGTGTGTTCAAAAAGTATCGCGAATTTTGTGTTTTTTCAAAAATTATTTATTTATTCATGAATATCTATTTTGTCCCCTTCAAAATAATCCCCATGAGATATTATACACTTGTGCCAACGGTTTTTCCAATCTTCGAAGCACTTCAAAAAATCATTTTTTTTTATCTTGTTCAGCTCCTCCTTCGATGCCGTCGTTATCTCGTCAATCGTAGCGTAACGTCGTCCTTTCATGGGTCTCTTCAGTTTAGAGAACAAGAAAAAGTCACAGGGGGCCAGATCTGGGGAATACGGTGGCTGCGGCATCATTAGTGTGTTGTTTTTGGCCAAAAAGTCGCGCACAAGCAACGATGTGTGAGCAGGGGCGTTATCGTGGTGCAAAAGCCAATTTTTGTTCTTCCACAAATCCGGGCGTTTCTGCCGGATTGCTTCGCGCAAATTGCGCATAACTTGCAGGTAATATTCCTTATTGACCGTTCTTCCCTGTGGCAAGAACTCATGATGCACCACGCGCCTGCAATCGAAGAAGACTGTCAGCAAAACTTTCACATTCGACCGAACTTGGCGCGCTTTTTTCGGTCTTGGTTCGTGCGGCAGCTTCCATTGAGATGATTGAGCTTTGGTTTCCACGTCATAACCATAAACCCACGATTCGTCACCAGTTATGACCCTCTGGCGCAAATTTGGGTCGTCGCGGACAGAGTTTAACATCTCATTAGCAATGTTTTTGGTCGCAATTGAGCAATTTTGGTACGAATTTCGCTGCGACCAGTCTCATGCCCAAATCATTGATAAAAATCGAATGGCACGAGCCAATCGATATGTTTAGGTCCTCAGCAACTTCTCTAACGGTGATTCGACGATTGGCCAATACCATTTTCTCCACTTCATTAATTTTTTCGTCTGTTGTTGAAGTGCTCGGGCGTCCGGCACGCTCTTCGTCGTTCACATCTTCTCGGCCTTCTGAGAACATTTTGTACCACCGATAAACGTTGCTTCGGTCCAAGGTAGCTTCTCCGTATGCCACAGTCAACATTCGGAATGCATCCGCGCACTTAATTTCGTTTTTCACACAAAATTTGACACAGGTTCTTTGATCCATTTTTTTGAATAGGTAAAAATCGAAGACGATCCAAAACACGTGCAAGCAAAGCAGCTGTCAACAATTAAGTGAACATTCAAAATGGCCGAGCTTGTCGGCATAAGTGAGAGACATGAGTACCGACATAACGCCACAAAAAAATCGAAATTCGAATATTCGTAACCCGCGAAAATTCAGAATTCGCGATACTTTTTGAACACACCTCGTATGTTGCCTCCAAACTAACACTTTGTCGAAATGCAAGGGTTACTCATATTGGAAAAGGTATTAAGAGTGGGGTGCAGTGTTAATCGAGGCCAGCCTTCAGATTGAATTGGTTAGGTTAACCAATTTAAGTAATTCTTTGAACGATACATCAATCATATAACATGCACGTATAAACGATTGCATTTCTTACTAAGCGTGGATGATTTGTTATGTTAAGTGACAAAAAAGTATGAATACTAGATTATACGTAGAGAATCTACTTGAATGAAATCTACTTGTCCTTAAACGGACGGTATAGAAACGAATCTAAATCTGACTGCTATCATTCAAGAAACGCAGACTTTTGGAAAAAGATCATGAAGGTTTTTTCAGAGCGTTGAGTAATCCAAATGGAGAAAGGTTCTTTTTAAAATTACACGGTGTGACAAAAAAAAATCAAAACAAAACTTCTGGGATAAGTCGTAGCGTAGGTTGTAGATATGGTTCAGTAGATTTTTGTGGCATACTAGAATTTTTAGTGACACTTCGAAATTTTGAAATAACAGTAAAAAAGCCTTTTTTCGCACAAACACTCACTAAACCCCCATAACTTTGTCATATTTCGCAATTTTTTTTATTGTTTATGGTGAATGTCTGAAAAAGTACCGATTGTACGACTTGCGTTGCCAGTCGTTAGTCTGGTGATGGTTGGAGTATTTGCTTATGTACTAAACCATTTTTATTTGGATTTTTTCCCCATTTTTAAGTGTCTTGTGACTTTTTGAACACTATTTGGTTAGAAACCCCCAAAAATTTGTTTTATTGTTTAAGAACAACACATCTTCACGGTTAGAACGTATGCCTTTTTTCTAAAATCGGTCAATAATTAGCAAAGTTATTAAAGTTTTTCGGATAACGAAATTTTCGCAATATGGTGATGAGTCGCGCCATAATAGCACTGTCGACCGAAAAATTGTTGAGTTTTAAGATAATTATTAATTATTTTTTTGAATTCGTTTGTCCGTCAGTCTGTCGCCTGTCTGTCTGTCCGTCCGTCTGTCAGTCCGTCTGTCTATATTAATAAGTAGATCTCAGAGATGGTATTAGATAGAGGTTTGACATGTATGGAACATAAGCTTCATTTGATTACAGTTACATTCAACTATTGCCACGCCCCCACCGTCTAAATTTAGAAAAACGTCATATCTTCGGCAGTTTTATAAAGAAGGTTCGTACTTTTTGGACATATTTAGTAATCGGGATTCTTTATAGGTCCACCAAAGGATTGTAAAGATCGGATGAACGATAGTCAAGATATATTAGCGCTGTAGCAGCATTGCTTTCAGCAGCTACTGCAGCATCTAAATTTACACTGAGCATACACTTTTGTGGGTAAACATATAAAATCGGGCTTCCCAACTTTCCTTTTTAATTAGGTTTTTTAAGGTTTTTTTTTCCTAAAAATTAAGTTAACCAAATATTACTCGATTTTAATAAACTAAGTTGCAGAAGACGCAAAATTAAATGTTTTTTGAAACTACATACCAAAATTAAATAGTTTTATATAAATTTGACCTATTCATTTTCATTTAAAGACGGTGAAGTCGCGAAAAACTGAAAAATTCTATTTGTTTTTCATGTAGCTCCCCAATTTTTATCCGAGATTGCAATGTAGTAACCGTTGCAAAGGTGTTACATTTTCTTCCAAAGACGCATTAAAGTATTATAGTATTAAGAAAAATAATTTTTTAAGTATATCAACCTCGAAAAGACGGACTTTTAACCGTAATTCCAAATTTTGAGAAAGGTTAAATTTGTGGTATGCCAAAATGCTACATTTAACTATATCTACAACCTACACATGTCGCATCCCAGAAGTTTTTTGACTGTCACACCGTGTTATCTACATAGTTCTTTATTGCTTTTTTCTGGAGAATTTCCGATTTGTTCATGATCGTTCATTCCACATAAATCATCTTTCAGAGCTCCTGTTGCTCCCGATGATGAATTTGCTGCCATTAACTTGTCTAATGGTTTGTCATTGTTTTCACGCAGTACACTTTGCTGTGGAGATCATCCGCTGGTGATTGCATCTTCAGATAGAAGTTGAGGGATGTTTGTTTTTTTGCTCTCGCGTTTTGCACGCTCTTTGCGCTTTTTAGCACCAGATTTGAATGGGTTAATTTTCGTAAAAAGAAAGAATTTTCATCCAAATTGCGTACTAATTTTACCAAAAAATTAAATAATTTCAAAGTTGTTTTATGAAGATCTGCTACTCCAAGGTGTTTTCTCGACCGATGTCGCGCAGTAAGTGAGGTGTCAGGCGAACCAGTCGTTCTTTTTATAGCCGGCTGCCCGCAGCCGCCAGCGACTGCGCTGTCGATCGGAGCAATCGATAAGTCGCCTATCGTCAGCTTCTGGTGATCGAGCGGCCTGTGCACAGCTGTGTGTCTTCGATGGCGCTTTGGGGTGCTGTCGATTTGAATGGCTTTTGATAGTCATGATTTTTTCTCATGTTGTACATTTTAAGTTTTCACCAAAAATCCGGACCTCCGGGCCCGGGGGAAACACCCCGGTCCCCCCCTCTCGACGGTCCTGAAGCAAGTGCTAAGGTGTGTAACTCGATGGATCCCAACTTACTTCTGACCAATAAGAAGTTGCAATGCAGCACATGCTAAGGCGTCAAAGATATTTGCTAAATTAGTTTTTAAACTCTACGTCTGATTGCGAAGAAGATACGTTTATGAACGCAATAGCATCAACGTATTAATTAATCAAAAATTTAACTACTCTTCTTTGTTCAAGCGAACCGGTCCGCGAACCGAACCGTGTACTTCGCCGCATTATTTATCGATCCGCCAAAGGAATCGCTGAGATCGGATGCACGATAGTCAAGTTATAAGGAAAAAACGTTCGCTGCTGCTGCGCTGCCAATGAGTAGTGGGCGTAGAGGTGTCCAACCACTCACATTTATGATTATAACAGAATTTATTTTAGACCCATGGTTTCTCGGTGAAAGTTTCTTAGAATAGTCCCTTGTTTCCGATTTTGCTCTACGCGTTGTGCGAAAAAATCGACCCTCCTCCTAAAGAATCCAAATAATTTTAACACTATTTTTGGTGAGTCTCAGACATGTAATGTGGGACTTGTTTTCGATTAACATTGTTCATAATAAACTTTAGTCCACGCCACACAAAATTGCATGACAAGGTACTTGATGTTTTTAAAGAATAGGATTTTATTTATATTGCATCGTCCCATTTTCCAAAACAGGAGGCTCAGTTCGGGGAGTCAATAGTTTAAGATGCACTGTTCAAAAGGCGCAGAAAACCAAAACCGAAACGTGACTATGGAAATCGTTTCGCGACTGTTTCTTAAACTTGTTTTTCAGTCTTTTAGATGATATTGAGTATTGATATAAGTTCCATCCTAACGACATTTAAAGCGAATTATACCCCGCTGCAAGGTTATCACAAAAGCAAACAAACAAAACATAAAAAAAAACAGCATCAAATTAAAAGAAATGTGGAAAAATAAATCAAATAGCAATTGTAAATGATATATATACCAAATCAAACCAAAAAAATATATTATATACGAGCCAAAATGCGTTCTTTATTCTGCGTGTATGTGTGTATATGTATGTATTGGGGAGGGGAAATCTTTATTTAATTTGCTTAATTTGCTTTCATTATTCAAATTTCTCACTAGATATTTAAGTGTAACACGCGCGAAAATGGGTACGGTTGATACGATTCATAGTTTAACTGGCAGAGTAAAAAAAGTAAAGTACAATACAAGGCAGTTTCTCCTAACTAGAGCGATATACGTATAGGTTTTGCTTTCATCTTAGTTGGACTCCTTTTTGCGTTGCGCCTGCTCACGATCTAGCGCCCTTTGTTTGGCCTTCTCATAGATGGGCATCAGCTGGCCAGTCTCGCCCAGCATTTTCAATAGCTCCACAATGAAGGGCAAGTAGTTGTGTTTGCGCCTGACATTCTCCACTTTGTAGCGTTTCTTCTTTTCCACTTCGTATTGTATGTACGAGCGCAGGCTCTGGATTTCAGTCTGACGATCCAACTCCGTGTCCATGGCATTGGCAGCGGGATTAAGCAACTTGTCTATTTGCTGCTCATAGTAACGCTGACGATCCGAGATCAGAGCCATCAAATTGAAATGGATTTCACCGTCCGAATAGCGTTGCATGCGCTTCTCTATGATGGGACGCACCACATCAATCCAATTCTGTTCGGGCTTTATTTCGCCCAGATCAATGGGTCCCTCACGCAGCCCATCCAGCTCATAGAGACGCCCGCCGATGGGCATGTAGCCCACAAAATGATAGACGTCCTCGTCCTTGTTCTGGTTTTTCATGTCCAACTCGAAGAGAGTCTGTCGGGCAAAGGAGTTGTGTACGGTGCGTATCTGGGAGGCATTGCTCAGGGTTAGACCCTTGTTGTAGGGATCGAAACATTGACAGAACTCCTTGAACTGGGTCAGCGTGTCGCCCAGTTTGATGTCCTCATGCTCTAGATTCATCAGCAGACTGAGTATGGCCTGGGTGGCGCAGGCATTGTTGATCACCTGCTTGGCAAAGAAGATATTGTCCTTGTCCAAGACCACTTTGCCGGCAGGCTCATCCTCCTGCACCCACTTGAAAAGGAAGATCAGTCCATGGATGGGTTCCAGATTCTTAAACGATTCGCTGTCGAGACTCCAGATCTCCTCCACCTGGGCGCCATCGCAGCCTGGCAAAGAATAATCAAGATTATTTTGTGCATTTTTTATTAAGCTCAGCCTCTGCCGACGTCAGCGTCACCGGGACGCATACGAAAGCGCGCCACTTACCAAACTCGCGAATCAGCTCTGTGAACACGCCCGGATCGCTTTCAATGAGACACCAATTGCCAGCTCCTTCTCCCATTATGCTTTTTCGACAATTGTTTTGTCTTGAAAGTTGTGAATTAACCACAAAAACTTAAATTCTGTCAACTCACAGTGTGACCGCATTCGCCTAACGATAAAAAACAATATCGATATCCAAGTACTCATTTCACAGCTATCGATAGACATTTATCTCTATCATCACTAGTCCGCCATGACACAAAAGCAAAGCGGTGGAAGAGGAAGAGAGCAAAAGAAAAAACTATGTGCAAAGCGAATCTCCAGCAAGAAAATGAATTTAACTGCCTTTGCAGTTTGTGAAGTGTAAATTGTGTTTAATAATTACATCACCGAGACAATAATCTCTATTTAAGTGTAACCATTGTGTTGAAATTATGAAGCGAAAATGCGATATCAATTGCGTGCTGCTGGTGCTGCGAAGGCACCAACAAAAAAATCACTGTTTGCTGTAGATATACATATATATGTACATACATATGTATGTATGTACGTATAAATACATATATATATACGGGCGAAAAAAAATTGGCAATTGCGTTTATGTAAATGAGCGACTGCAGAGACTAAAGTTTTTAGAACGCGTCCATAAATTAATCCAAATCCGCACTCACGGATCCCCCAAAAGGCGCGCGAAGAGTGTGAGAAAGAGGCGCGAAAAGTAAAAAAATGGTTGTCTCCAAAGACAACAAGCGTCGCCGCAAGGAGACGGAGACTCCTCCGCCAGCATCAGCTGCTGCGGCAGCGGCGGCAGCTTCATCGGCGGCTGTGGAGTCTTCACCCGAAATGCCCAAGAGGTGAGACTAACTGTCCAAAATATCAATCTACTTACATTTGTTGCTTGTTGTTTGTGTTGTTGATCATAAAGGTATACGTACATAAGTGTGTGTGTGTGTGTAGGTAATTCAATAGAGATGACGTCGACGTCGCTTTGCTCTGGAGTAACTGTGAGGGGGTGTGGGTGCGGGCGGCAGAAACAGTGGGAGGGGGAGCTCAGTTGTATAAGCAAGCGTCAACGTCGTGTCGTGGCGATGTTGCTGTTGTTGTGATGGCTGAAGGGGTGTTTCGCATTCATTTTTAGGGGGAGCCTGTAGCTTATAGTGGACACTGGCTACATTGAACCCACCCACAAATTACAAACTTTAATTACTTTTGTATGATCTTAATTTCTATGAAGTTGTTTTTGAAAGAGTATAATAGGATGGACGAAGTTACCTATTTCTGGTCCGGTTTAAGGAAGAAGGCTTCCTTTACTGGGTGGCTCCATAGGTCTGATCAGCAACAACAGCCGAGTCGATATTGTTATGCAAGTCCGTATGAAAAAACAGAACTCAGAGATGGTAAGAGATAGAGGTTCGGCATGAATGGGACATAAACTTCTTATAATGATCCATTTCAAGGTGTTTTTTATACTCTGTACCGAACGTACACAGAGTATATTAGGTTTGTGCAAAAGTATGTCACAGGCATCTCCAACCCTATAAAGGATATATATTCTTGATCAGCATCAACAGCCGAGTCGATTCAGCCATGTCCGTTCGTCTGTCCGTATGAACAAACAGATCTCTGAGATGGTAAGGGATAGAGGATTGACTTGTATGGGACAAAAATTTCTTATACTTGCAGGCAGATCAAGTTTATTTTCAATTTTTGCCAATTTTTGTGAAGTGCTGCCCATTACCGTTGCAACCGGTGCTGACCATAATTGTTTGTTTTCCTTATAAATCTACTATCGTTCATGCGATCTTTATCATTCCTTTGGCGGATCGATAAAGAATCTCGATAACTAAATATGTCCAGAAGGCACGAACCTTCTATCTATAAAACTGTGGGAGATGTAACTTGTTTCCAATTGGCGGGGGCGGTAGGGGGCGCTGCAAAAATTGAAAATAAACTTGATCTGCCTGCAAGTATACGAATCATATGTCCCATACATGTCAAACCTCTATCTCTTCCCATCTCTGAGATCTGTTTGTTCATACGGACGGAAATGGCTTTATCGACTCGGCTGTTGATGCTGATCAAGAATATATAAACTTTAACTTTTTCAGGCAACAAAAAGTTCGTTATTATTGTGCAGTAGCGCTTGCCATTGACGGTTAAGTTCTTTTCAAAGAAAAACGTACAGACGATTCCACCAACCCAAAAACCATACCAAACACTGCCCTTTACTACATGTCAAGGTAGTTCGAGACACCTTTACTTGCAGGCAAATCAAGTTTATTTCCAATTTTTGCCACGCCCCCTGCCGGCCCAACAATTACGAAAAATGTGATGAGTCCCACAGTTCAACATATTTAGTACTCGTTATTATTAGTCGATCTGCCGAAGGAATGGTAAAGATCAAACGAACGATACTGCAGCTGCAAAATACATGCTCCTAATTTCGTATTCGCATTTCTTTTACGATTTCAACCCGAGTTATCGACCAAATTTGCTTTCTAAATCGCACAACTTATACGAAAATGGGAGCATGGCTGATAGTCACATACCGACTTTCTTATTTGTTTCAAGCAAGGTCGAGGGTTAGTGGTCTGTCTTCTAGTACAGCGTTGTACTGGTAAGCTACTATTGCGTTAGCGTAGGTTGCTGCTACTGTGCCAATTTTCAGGAATTGACGGACAGTTGGAATTAAGTACTCAAATCGAATTGTTCTGCTTGTGCCTGTCATCCGATGAGGAACTGTTAGGTGAGGAGTTTCTAATGGCTTTAAACGGGGTATGCCAGCTTATGAATTTTCCATTGGATTTTACTAAAAGACGAGCACCAGATTGAAGGCGCATAATTGACATTCATCCTTCCTTCATCCTGGTAGGTGGTGTTGTGTATGTTCTTCTCCTTACCCCAAGTGCTTCCTGCACCTTATTTTGTTCTCTAACTTTTTTGACTAAGCCCTTTAAGTTTTTAAAGGTGCCACGTATTGACTTCCTTTGTTTACGTGAACCCAGACTTTACTTGAAAAAATACACGGATTGGTCTCGACTCGACATCCCTGTAGGAGGAGGGAGCATTTTTTTTGGTTCCTGGAACTAGTTGTGGAAATCACATTCCAACTCAATGTTCATCTTAGTGTGTGGCAAGCATAATTGGTAAACATTTAGGAAGCCGCCAACTACCTTAGCAGAAGCAGGTTTTGAAGAAGAGAACTTATATTATCTGGTGCGTTTGACTCTTTCATTGTTGATGCCATGACTCTCACGGAGTGCCATAGATCCTTAAATGAGGTCGCTTGCTACCTCTGTATCCAACTAGTCTGGCGGCCATTATCTGGATAGAAGTGAAGTGATCGCCGGAGTCTAGACCCATTCTAGTTGCAGCACTCTCAGTTTCATGTGACTTCTACGAGCATGTCGTCAAGAGCCAGACAATGAACGGCTTTAAAGATGTTTTCTGACTCGTCTGCTCGTGCTCCACCTCGTCTTACTGCAGAGTCTGCATACTGTTGTTCTCGGGGTGCAACTGCTTGCCCTAGGTCATCTTATAGATTCTACCACTCTGGCATACACGGGTGTTCTTTTCGACCACAAATTGTGCTTTCATTAATATCGGCATTACCGTCAACAAATCTAAGGGTGTTTTGGCTTTTATTAAATGCTGGTCCTTACATCATCAAACTATTATTTACTTCTCTTGTTCGCCCAATTCTTGAATATTACTCTACGTTGCTGGTTCGTAAACTTTACCAACATTTTCATTGGCAGTTCATCATAAAAGTTTCAGGGTGCGTTCATATAAAGATACCAAATTGTTATCTCTCTAATGGAAAACCCCCCTTATATAGGTAAGCCTCGGCCTCCTTGTTGATCTTGATGATCGTATATTGTTCCCCATTTTCGGGAAGAGATAAATGCTTTGACCGCAACTTCTATTTTGGCAATCTTCCACAGCGCTTTTAATTGGGGCAGCTTCTGCGTCAGCCACTTGGACGTTGGTAAAATTTAATGATTTTCACCCCTGCTCCATTGAAAGTGGGCATGGGGAAATCAGGGTCTTTCATTATTAAGGAGAGGCTGCAGTAGGCAGCTGTTAAAATCTGAAGGAGGCAGCTATTCCGTCTCTACTGAAGCATATGCTATCCTCAAAATGGTTCAGACGGAACTTCCCTCTATGGTTTTAATAGCAAATATTCGGGCCTATCTGGGTCTTACACTGGAGAGAAGCATCGAGGGTCCGCTGAACTAAGAAAAATAGACAAAGAGCTAATCTAACGATTTGACTTTCGACATATAAAATAAGCAACTGAACTGTGTAAGAAACACCTTTTGTTTTTCAAGGTTCTTCTTCAGCCCTTCTTATCAGCCCTTTAACTAACTAGCTGTAACATATTCCGGCAATAGGTAAAAACTTAGACAAATTGATCGGAACTGGAAATAGTAAAGGCCTGAATGATTCTTAATGAGGGCAACTTCCGACTTGAATCTAGAAAAGATCAGAAACTTGCAAGTGAACCAAGTTAGCTAGGCCATTAACCTATATAGTTAAAAAAATGTGGCAAAAGCCAAAACCTTATTGAAATGCCCCGACTTGTAACTTCATTTCCCCCTTTATCGAGAGTCTACTGTATGGGATGTGCATCGTCTGTGCATGTATTGTATGCTTGTATGCAAGGGAGGTGTGTGGGTGTGTAATTGAATGCTTTGTTGCCTGCTTTTGATTTGAACTCAAAATTAATATTTGCTCTTGTAATTTGTATCAAATTGCATTTTCCCCCAATTAAAACTCACTCACACCTGTTTTCTGTTTTACTCTTCTTCTTCTCCTCCTCCGGGTCCTCGTACAGAACCAAGGTCCAGGCACAGCGAAAATTTGCACAAGGCCAGAGTGCTCCGAGCAGTTCATCGAGTATTGCTGTCGCTGCTGCTGCCGCCGCAGCTGCTGCTGCAACTGCCAGTGGTCCCAGTACATCAAACGCCGAGAGCCAACAGCCACCCATTGAGATTCTACCCAACAAGTGTCCCAAACCGCAGGATTTTCTAACATTTATCTGTTTTCGTGGTACATCCGCATTGCCAGCTCACTTGGATTATCTGAATCAGGGGAAAGCCAAAGAAACGGAAGCCACCACAAGCACAAGTAATAAGAAAACCAACAGCCGTACAGCTGGAGCTAACAAGAAGAAAAGGGGCAGACCCGCCAAGGGAGGAGTAGAGACAGTAGCTGTTACCAAGACAGAGGAGATGCAACCAGCAGCTGATAAGGCCCCAGCCACAGCAAGTGATAAACCAACAGCCGAACCTACACCCTTAGTCAAGGCAGCTTCAACTCCTACACCACCTCCGTTAGCGGCTCATCTGCCTGGAGCTGTGCGTAAGCGTGCCGAGGTAATCACCGAAGGCAATCGACGTGGCGGACGTGGAGTTAAGTGCAATACTACAACTACAAGTGATACCAAAAGGCGCTCGAATCGTTCTCTCACCAAGGAGAGCAAATCCTTAATAGAAGGCGACGACAGCGAAGAGGACGAGGAGGATAATGAAGAGGAATATTTTTCAGCCACCTCCCGCAATGGTGAGATCAGCAACCAAGTCAAGTCCGAGGCGCTCCCTGTCAAGCGGGGCAGACCCCAAGCAGCCAAGAAATCCATCGACCCACCAGACACCACACCAAAGGAAAAAGCTCCGGCTCCTGTCAAGCGGTTGCGACAAAAGGAATCGCCCATATTTATACCCTCACCCGAGTCCTCGGGTCGCATGACACGTCAAAGAGCTTTTTTTGAGCCCGTCAAGGTGCCGCCGCCGCAGGAGAAAAAGGAAGAGGAAGTTGAGTTGGAAGAAGAACCCAAGCCGGAGCCCACGCCCGCCAAACTGGTGAAGGAAACTAAAGAGAAAACAAATTCCAGTATTTATGCCAAAGATGCCAAGCAGCAAATGGAGAACGGTGGCACCCAACACGGCTCTGGCAAGGGTAAAAAAAGTTTAAATGTTTTCGATTTTAGTTCCGATGATGAACAGCCTCTGGCCAAAACCATTAAGCTAAAGAAGGGTAACGCCAAGGCAGCCTCAAGTCCCAAAAAAGGAACGGCTGCTGCCACTGCCCCAGCCAGAGGACGTAAATCAGCCGCAAAGAAGCAGGAAAAACAAGAAAAAGAAAAGGAAAAGGAGGAGGAATTGATAGAGCCACAGGTGGTAGACAAGGTGGAGTCAAGTGTGGGCAAGCGGGGCAAGAAAAAAGCCGAAGATCATCCTTCAGATGAACAGGAACTGGCACCGCCTTCACCCAAGAAACCTACCACTAATACAGTAAATCCTCCCAGACAGCCACGCAATAAGTCCCTTAAAGGCAAAGAGTCTGAGGCAGCCGCCACTGTGGTATCGCAGCGTCCATCGCGTAAAACTAAAGAGGCGGCAGCCATTTATATGGGCATCATAGGTCACAAACTACAATTGGCCGATGATGAAGAAGATGATCTCTCTCTGAGCAGTTTTCCCGACATACCCAATGTCAAGGAAATGGAAAAAATGGAAAATGAAATCAAAACAAAAGCGGCGGAAAAGTTAAACACACCAGATCGGGTGACACAGCCACGAAAGCCATCACCCAGGCCGCCAGCCAAGGCCGAAACTCCTGTGGATAAACCGGCAGCCCAGCCTGAAACTGAAGAAGAGAAACCACCTCCTCCTGCTACTGCTGCAGCCCCAGTACGACGTGGACGTCCACCCAAACAAGGCAAACCATTGGCAGCCCCTGCTGCACCAGCCAAACCTCAAATTGAAGGCATGCTGGTTAAGAAGGGCTCTTTGGCCAAAATGAGCGATCAAGCCAAGCCCAAAGCCAAGTCCGAACATACCAAAGTTAACTCCGATGAGGAGGAAGACTTTCTGATCAACGAGGAACTGAACGAAACGAAACGCAAACTGGAGAAAAGTTTCAGCGACTCGGATGATGAGCCACTGGCCATTAAAGTGCCCACTGGAGGAGCTAAGGTGGCTTCACCCACACCGCCAGCCAAGTTAAGCAGCCCCAGTCCAGCCAAATCAGCCCAAGTACCGGCGCCTGCCTCCACAACAACAACCACCACCACTACCCACTTGACCATGCTTCCCCTGACGGCCAAATCATCAAGCTCAACTTTTGTGGGAGCCTTGCCTTTACCCAGCAATTCCATTTCTCCACCCAGCTACAGCACACTAAAAACCTTGGAAAAGAAATCTCCGGTGCCCCAATCCAAGATACTCAATGTACCCGCCACTTACTCTTTGCCCGGGGCAAGTGGTAGCGCAGCAACCAGTGGTTATCCCAAAACCTCTTCATATCTGCCGCAAGCCTCACCGCACTACAGCCACTCGGGCTATGTGCGTCCACCGCCCACGCCCTCACATCAATTTGGAGGCGGAGCTGCCAAAACTACTTCTCCCCTCAAATATCAGACGCCACCCACCACCTATCCACCACCCATAGAGGCCTATCAGTGTCCCAAAATCAATCCCAACTTTCTGACACCCAAATATGAGCGTAGTCCGCTGCCACGTGCCACCCCAACCAGCAACTTTCCCAGCCCATCTCAGCCAGCGGTAAAGTTTCTAAACACTCCGACCAGCAGCACAGTGGCCACCACCATCAACTCTTCCATAGTGGTGTCCACCAACAGCAAGAGTCAACTGGCAGCGCCCACAACTTCGCCACCCGTGCAAGCAGTAGCTCAAAATCTCATAACAGCCTCCACTTCGGCAGCAGCAGCGGCTCTAACACCGCCTCCCGCCCACAGTAATAGCAATCCCGGCGGAGGATCTGATCCTCTCAAAGATGAAATAGGCAGCATATTGGCACAGGCCAATCTAATGCCCAGTAAAGAGGAATCGGGCAAAATCTTTGGCATAGCCAGTGTAAGTTTAGCCCAGAGTTCTGGACCTGACAATACCAAATGCACCCTGGGCAAATGTGGTTCCATACACAAGCCCGTGCTGGGTCCGGTGGTGCCCACCGAAGGTGGTTACTTTGGTGATCAATTGTCCAGCAAGGAACGACGCAAGGCCAAAGTGAACATGACCCATGAACAGATACAAAAATGGTTAATTGAATGCTCCTCAAATCCGGATGAAATTCAAGATGATCTGGATGATGATTTCGATGAGAGTTTGCGTCCTCAACAATCAACCACACCGCCAGCCACAAGGGAAGACAAGGAACTAAGTGCCAGTTTTAGTTCCTCCTCCAAGAACACACGTGGAGAGCTGGGTAAAAGTGAGAGCGCCTGGTCAGCCAAGGGACCATCGTTAAAAGCCACTCCAGTGCTGGTCACGCCACCCAATCGCAAGGAACCGGAGCTAAACGAGAGCAGCAAAGAGTGTGAGGCGGTGAATCTCACACAAAAAGCCAGCGAGGAGAAGAAACTCAATGAGAAAAAGGCAAAGGTAACGCCCCAGCCTAGTACACCCACACCTAAGAGTAGTCCAGCTCCGACACCAACGCCGCCACCCCCGCCCGTTGTCAACCAAAAGAAAAATGAAAAAGGCAAGAAAAATGCTGCTGCAAACCCCACGCCACCACCCAATGCAGCCACCAAACGCACGCCGGTGTATAACCAACAAAAGGGTGGACAAAAGCCTCAACAACAGCCGGTGGAGCTTAAGCCCTCAGCCCCTCCAGCAGCAGCTGCAGCAGCAGCGGCCACCACTAAACCCAAATCTGGCAATGATTCTGTTTTCAATTTCAGCAAAGAGGAAGAACCGGTGGGAGCCACGAGCAAATTAGCCAATCGTCGTGCCGCTTTACCACCTCCAACTGCTCACAACTCAGTGCCCCAGGCTCTAAGTGAACGTTCTCCCACCAAGAAACGAGCAGCTGCCGCTGCTGCAGCCACCGCAGTACAACTGACGCTCAGTCCGACGGAGAATTGTAAAATAGAAAGCAAACCCAAGGCTGCCACAACAGGAAGAGCCAACAAGAAACAGCAGAACACACTGCCAGCTCCTCCCAAGCCCAGCGAACCGCCCAGCGGAGCAGGGGATTCGGATAATGAGGGTGCCACCTTCTACATACCCCTACAGGGAGCTGGTGTGGGTCTCTCAGGTGAGAGTGGCATACAAGGAGTGGCGGTTAAACTGGGACGTGAGGGACCCGATGGACCCAATCAAAAGGTGGTCATGCAGGCCACTCTAGTGACCAAAGCACAAATGGATACCAATTCCAAGCCTTTGCCGGAGTCTCTAAATACCAACGAGCTGGTCAAGACATTGCTACATGCCGCCAGCAATAATGAGTCTGCCGCAGTGGCCACCGCCAGTTTGAAGACTTTGCCCAAGGCCAGCACTTCGGCCGCAGCAGCTGCAGCCGCCGCAGCTGCCTCTTCCAGTCTGGTGCGTGTCAATTCCAATTCCTCACTCTTCTCCGGTTCGGTTAAATCCCGCACAGCTGCTCAGACTAGCTCCACAGCTGCTGCCATAGCCAAAAAATATAAAGATGATACACCCATCAGGATGGCCAACAACACAGCCTTTCCGCGTCACGATGATCCCACCCAAATGGTGGAGGCACCCATTTTCCGTCCCACCGAGAAGGAATTTGCCGATCCCATTGAGTTCATCGAGAGAATAACACCCATAGCAGCTAGATTTGGTATATGTAAGATCATTCCACCCGCCAGCTTTAAGCCCGAATGTCGCATTTCGGATGAGATGAGATTTACGGCCTACAATCAGTATGTACACAAGATGTTGCATCGCTGGGGACCCAGTGCCAAGGAACTGAGCGCCATTAAAAAGTATTTGGCCACCCAGAGCATTGTCATGAATCATCCACCCTGGATAGGTGGCATGGAGGTGGATTTGCCCCGACTATATCACACTGTGCAAGAGCTGGGCGGTCTTAAGGAGGTAATCGAAAAGAAGAAATGGACCCGCGTCGCGGAGGATATGTGCATACCAAAGTTGGCTCAAGATCGGGTTACGAAATTGGATGACATCTACTGCAAGTACCTGTTGCCCTATGACACCCTGTCGCCAGCCGAACGGCAAAAACTTTTCGATGAGGTCGAGGCGGATTGGGCCAAGCGGGAGGCTCGTGCGCGACGCAATGCAGATCGATTTGTGAACACTGAGAGTGTATCCAATGAGGAGGATGATCTAAGCAGCGATGAGGATGAAGAATCAGAGGAGGAAATCGACGGTGTGTCCATGGAGTGCATTGTCAAGGGACGCAGCATGCCGTTGAGTCAGTTCTATCGCATAGCTCGCAATACCATGGCTTTGTGGTTCAAAAGCACGGATCCCACAGTGAATGAAGTGGAGGCTGAATTCTGGCGACATGTGGCCGTACGTGACAGTCATGTGTGTGTTCATTCTGGTTCCATTGATAGCTCCGGTTGGGGTTATGGCTTTCCCAGTCCCGGACCCAAGGGCAAAGGCTCAAACTATGCGCGACATCCCTGGAATCTGAAGGTACTCACCAACAATGCCGGTTCAGTTTTACGCTCGCTGGGCCCAGTTATGGGTGTCACTGTACCCACTCTGCATGTGGGCATGCTCTTCTCGGCCTGCTGTTGGTATCGAGATCCGCACGGTCTGTCCTGGATTGAATATCTGCACACGGGAGCCTCGAAGCTTTGGTATGGCATACCCGATGATCAGAGTGCCAACTTTAGATCGGCACTTACCTCGCTGATACCCACACATTGCCAGAATAAGACCATCTGGCTGCCCTGTGATACGGTTATGGTGCCACCTCATATGCTGACCGATCGGGGAGTTTCCCTGTGTCGCATTGAGCAGAAACCGGGCGAGTTTATTGTAGTCTTTCCACGAGCCTACACTTCCAGCTTGGCCACGGGCTATGTGGTATCGGAAAGCGTCTACTTTGCCACCATGTCCTGGCTGGATCTAGCCAAAGATGACTTTAGGGTAAGTGCAAGCAGTGTGAAGTGTATGTGAGAGAAATAATTGAATCGAATTTGCTTTATTTAGGACATCCATGAAAGCTGCGAGCCGGCCATGTTCTCGCTGGAGCAACTACTCTTTGCCTTGGGCTATGATCAGCGTGTCAATTCGGATACACTCCAGCAAATGCTGCCCATGCTGAATGAGGTCTGTGAAAAGGAATCCGCCGCCCGCGAGCAGCTGAGAGTAAGTCAAACAGAAGGACTTTAATTTTCTCATATTAATTTAACAATCTTTTTTTTCCCAGGCCGCTGGCGTTACATCCACCGAGAAAGTGCAAGCCGAAAAGGGTCAAAAGGCCAAAAAACAACAACAGCCACCGCACAAGTCCATCGAAAGTGAATGCGATCTCTGCCGTGCCAATCTATACATATCGATGGTGCGCACCGAGGAGGGCAACATCTACTGTCTGCAGCATGCCTTGAAAAATCTCAACAATGGCAACATTCAGGCCAAGCAATGTAAACTGATTTATGCCTACAATGTGGATGATATACAGCAGCTGATACGGCAACTGCAGGAGAAGATTCAACATAAGGCGGCTGTGAAGAAAAAGTAGCAGCGTCGGCGTCGTTATTAAAAGGGCGGCGCTAAAAATGCTGTACATATACATATATACAAAAATTGTACATATATCTAAGAAGTAAATAAGAGCAGACCCAGTTAAGCGAAAAAACAACTGACACACACACACACACACACATTTTGAATCAATAATTTGTAATATAAGAGAGGAAATATTGTAGGTTCTATGTATATGTACATTTTTACATTTCAATGTGGCAATGCTTTTAATTTAAAGTTAGTTATTTTGTACAATCTTGCAATGAATTTTTGTTTTCCGTTTTATTTGTTAACCCTCCCATAAACCTTATGTTTGTTATTGTGTATATAAAAAGAGAGAGATAGAGCAGGCTAGTGTATGTATGAATGTAGTTAGCGATGATCCCCTCCACCCCCTCAAACAAGTTGCAATTTCTTATAAGATAACCACTAACAATATACCCGATAGAAACAGACTTAGCTCTGGTTAGTCTTAGAGAAGAGCATTACAATAGCAGCCGCCATAGCCAGGCAAATCCACTACAATAACTAAAACTAAAGCATAAAAGTTACTAACGTGTTGAAATGGACTCAACATGCAACAGATTTCCCCCTGCCCCCAAAGCACTTCATAGCAGAGCATAAATGAAAACACAATTTCACATTTTAGATGTTCAATGTATTTATATAGTTGTAATACGATTATTAAGTAACAAGTGCAACAATAAATCTTAACTCGAAATATCCATAAATGTTGCTTCGTTTAAACTTAAATTTTATTGCTATACGTAGAGACATAAGAAATGTTGTTGGGAGGTTTGTACGGATATTGATACTTATATAAAATTTCGACAATTTGTTCGATTTATTAGTCGAACTTAACTGTTGAACTAAATTGGTTGAAACTAAGGCTGACCCGACGTCAGAAAAGTGCGTTCTGTCCAAGTTTAAAGAAGCCTCAGGTATGCATCAACTCTACTTTTATTAACTTGCTTTCACACTCATCGAGATTCGGTTCGATTCGAGATGGTGGTTAGACCCCCTCTTGAATATATATTTCAATGCAAAATTCTAGACTAAGGAAGAACGAACAAAGGAACATTTTACTTTGAGAATATCTCGTGGATTCTTTGAGGACGCGACAGATACTTCTTATTAAAAATAAATTTGGTTAGCCAAGATAGTGTTATTAGACCAATGCTGGGAGGGGGAGTGGAAAATATTTCATAACAGATCCAATAGGCACATAACCTATATGTACATCATAAGTAAGTACATTGGTACATCATAAGTAAGGAAAATCGCGAGATTTTTTTTTTTTAATATTTTGCCTGCGGCGCAGAATTTAGAAGTTTCTTTTAGTCTTCATCTGTGGTGCATCTATTACATTACCACTGCGCCTGCGCCGCTCTTTTTGTGGGTTATTCTCCATTCCATTTCGTCTTACATTCCTCCCTCCCATAAACGAATGTCTTTATTAAGGTTATACCTTCTCCCAAAGGATAAGAAAATCTCGTGGATTCCTTGAGAACGCCACAAAAACGTCTTATGAAAAATAAATTTGACCCGATAAAGCACAATTTACACGACCTGATCGCTCAGCTGAGTTTTTCTGACCTGAGTGTCAAAAAACTCAGCTGAGCAACTTACAATTTACACATGTCTGAATAGCTTAGTTGACTCAGTTGCAAAACCAATGGTTCATTAAGCCTTCTGCTGCTGAGCGCTCAGCTGAGTAGGCTCAGACTGTTTACACGGGCTGACAGATACTCAGATACAAAACTCACCTGAGAGATCAGGTCGTGTAAATTGGGCTTAACCAAGATATAGGTCTTTGCTTATATTTTAGGTGTGGGCGCGTGCAAATTTTTTTATTTTCATAATTAATTTAGAGGTGCAGGATGTCCATGAGGAAGACGAATGTGGAGTAGTACCGTCTTTTGGGGCACCACTTGGAAAAAGTCCTTCTAGGGCTTACGTTGAGTAGGCCTCCTGGGGAAAATACTTTAAAATGCGCGTCTTGAGCTTTACTAAAAAAGGGGCAAAGAGTATCAGGTAAGTTTTTTTCGCCCTAAACAGCAATGTCTTGCTAATGTTTCTAAATTTAAAAAAAGAGAATTCGAAAAGAAGTGACGAGCATATTTTATTGGGCAAAGAGCAAATTCAGAATCATTTACAAAGAAGACCAAAAGGTCGACCGCCAAGTGATTTCCAGTAATCTTCATAATTCGCCGTTATCGGGCATTTTTAACAAAATTGGAGTGGGTAGCAAACAACCCAAAGGGCTTTTACAGATTAGAGCAGGGACTAAAACCGAAACGATTTTCGGTATCGGTCGGGTTGTTTATCTCTGGCCATATGTATATTTCGGCTGAGTTTATATTATGGGAAACGGACGGAGTTGCCTGATATAAATGCCTTGACCGAAACCGAAATTTGTTCTCTGGATTAGAGCCAAAAAAAAACTAAAAAAAGTGTATTTCTGTATAAGCCTGCTGTTGCGACGCGTTTGTTATGGTTTTTTCTGAAAAAATAAGTTAATCTGCAGCTAACATCCTGAACTTAAAGAACAGCTTTGTCATGATGGATCCTGAAGTCAAAGGGCGTATCCAGCAGATAAATCCGATTTTCGATTACTGATTTATGAATGCCGATTTTGAGCGCTGAATACAGTGATTGCCGATTGCGATTGCTAAATTTGGTAATCATGATTGGTGAGACAGTTTATCGACTGTACGGCGAACTATTTAAGCCAAAATTGAGAATGAACTGCCGAACTTACAGCGTTAAAAGCCCTCAAAAAGTGTGACAATGTATTTTTGACCAAATGTAATAAGGCAGAAAATAACCTAAACTAAGCATTCAGTGTCATTCAACTGAGAATCAACACAAATTGCAGGACGTAAATCAGTATTCGAAAATCGGATTTATCTTCTGAATACGCCCAAAGACTACAAGATGCATAACACAGTATACCAAAATGCCACAAAGAAGAGAACTTTCTGTCGCGAATTCATATACTCTTAAATATGGGGGCCAGATATTCGTTTCAAGCCGCTGCTTTCAATTCCGCTTCTAGGACGTTCCGTATATTGATATTTAGCTACTCTATTTACAAAATGGGTGTTGCTGAGTGGGTGGGTGGGCTGAGGATTGCCGCCTTACATTTTTGATTTGCCGGTTCGAATCCCTGTTGAGAACAATTTAACATATTTTTTTCATTTCGGCTAAGCGAAATGAATTTAAACAAGTAAGAAAGTCGGTCAAGCCCGGCTATAATATACTCTGAACCTGTGAAGTGCTGCCCATTACGATATTTTAATTAAGCCGTGGACCTTCCAACAAGACTTTGTGCCAGCTCACAAGGCAAAAACCACTCAAACATGTCTAAAAACCATGTACCGAACTTCATTTCTACGAGTGATTGCCCTGTTGGTGGCCCAGACCTGAATCCATTGGACTACAAACTGTGTTCCGTTCTCGAGGCTATGGCTTGCTCGACTCGACACCCAAATATTGAGTCTTTGAAACGCGCGCTTGTCCGAGCAGTGGACAATTTCCCAAAGCATGAGGCCAGAGAGACTTCGGCGTTGCTTGAAGGCACAAGGTGGCCATATTGAATAGGTTGTTTTACGATTTGTAGCCATTAAGTGACCGAATAAAAAGAAGAAATATGTTCATTCGTTTTCATTTTATGACCAAAAAACCGTGTACCAAAACAATTGCAAGTTAGTACCTAGTTTTATATGTGATTTTCTGCAGTCCGTCAGGTTTATGCAACTTAAACGATGAAGGGGGCCATCTATGCTACTTTTTACTTATACCTACTACATTTATATAAAGATTTTTTAGTGATTTATTAAAATTGTATGCGATCAGATTCTTGTTTGAGATATTTAAGAAGCGATTAAAGAACTTGGTCATCGAGACAGTCGTGCCAAAACATATAAGAATAGGAAGCTTTGGAAATCTGTCTAAGTTAGAACAAGTCTCAAGTGAATAGCTCTTTTATGTTCAGTGGTTCACTTATTGCACTTTTTCAGACCTCTGGCCGAATCGAATATACCCCGCTAGGGTAAAAATTTACTAAAAAACTCATGAAAGAGAAGGAATCCTTAGATTACAAAGTTTTTGTTTCAAATTGCAAGTCTAATTTCGAGTAAAAGTTTAGATTTCGAGTTTAAATTTGATAAACGGCTTTCTTAAACTAATCTACTCAACTTAATGGAGCTAATACATAATTCTCATGTCCATTAAAGCTATATTTCTTAGCTAATCAAAAATTCAAATTGTAGTTAAGCTTAGCCTAGATCTTGGGTTTCTTGTGTGCTGGCAGACAATCACTGTTGCTACTGCTGCTGCTAGCTGGTCGTTTGAGACTTGGCACATTTGCCAAAACATCCTCGAGCTGGCGCTTCAGCTCTGACACTTGTGTGGTCAGTTCGGTTATGCTGCCCATTGCCTCCTGCAGACGACGGTCTTGTGCTTTCCTTGACATCTCCAGATTGTGCACTTTCAGCGTTAAACTCTTTTGTATTTGATATTGCTTTTGCAGATCTTTGGACAGGCGTTCGCGTTGCGAGTACACCGAATGAGCTTTGGCAGAGAGTGGAGACTGATTGCTATTGCTGGCGGCAACAGGTGTCATGGGAGAGAGTTGCACTAGGGCCTGTTGACAAATGGCATGATGTACCGGTTGACCCGTCCGTTTGCCGCTGAAGCTAATGTCGCCCAAGGTGCCACAAACCACCAGACGAGTGGCTGCAGCCGTGGACTCAGCCAGTTGCTTGCGATGTTCTAATTTAAAATTAATTGCTATCTTCTCATCGAAATGCTCAATGGCCATGGAGGAAATGTCACGCAATTCCTGTAGGACCTCATGTGGACGCAGTGGTTTGGTGGTTGTGGCCAGCAATTTTAATATGCTGCTTATCTCGTCCAGAACGCGTCCGGGTATGAAGCAGCAAATGTTGAGCTCAATGAACTTGCAGTAGGTCATGGTCAGCATGGAGATTCTGGTTTCAATGGAGGTGAGTATGTCCGAGTGGCGTGCCAGTATGTGATTCCTGTGAACGTTCGAGATGTAAGTGTAAGCATCGAGAAAGATCTCCGTGTCTCACTCACCTGCGCTCAGACTCGCGACGCGGCAGCATGGATTTGATGCGCTTGAAATTTTTGCCATGTTCCAGGATAATTTTATTGAATCCCGTATTTAGCACTTGCTGGCAGATGTAGTTGAAGCGAGAGCACACCTGGGGAAGAGGGGAGCATCAGAAAATTCAACGAATCGACCAGTTAGTCATGCTTACCTCGCGTTTCTTGGCCACCTCATCGTAGGACAGCCATTCGAATATGTCCATCAACACTGTTTGGGGTAAATCTAATATGTTCATTATAACTATATTCGAGATTTGAGCAGCTTCCTCTTGTTTTTCGTTTTTTTTTTTTTTTTTGGGGTTTAGGTTACCAAGAGACCCGTAGGAAACCTGGAATTATTTGGCCGCCCACTTTTAAGTAAAGTGGAAATCGCCACTGCTGAATGTGTGTTCTTGCAATTATGTTTCGCTTTATAGGTCTATGTTGTTTTCGTTTCGTTCAAATAAATATTAGTAAATCCAAGATATATATGCCTATGGTCTCACTATTCACACTAAAAATTGCACACAAAATCAAAATGGTGTATCGATGACCGATGGAAAAAATCGATATTTTTACTTGCTGTGCTGTTAAGAGCCGAGACTGTTAACATTTAACATTTATTTACTGTTGTTAACATTGGTCCGCGTGAGTGGTCCGCGTGCCGGTGAGGAGTGGTCCGCGTGAGTGGTCCGCGTGGAGCCGAGTGGTCCGCGTGAGTGGTCCGCGTGAGTGGTCCGCGTGAGCATGAGTAAACAAGAGCATACGGGGTACCCTTGTACAGGGTTGTCAACACACACAAGAGCATACGGACTAGCCTTACAACTGGTTCACCTGGTTGCGTTTATCGATATCCTAATTTCAACCGTTACAAATTTTAAGTACTTGTGAGGGGTAAAAGATAAGTTTCATTAGATTTCAAGCTGTTTAAAAGGTATTTGATGACTGGCAAGAATATAATTATCGGTACGACCTTAACATGATAAGTACAAGCTCATTTAGCTGATCATCAGGATTGGGTCCTGAAGCGCTAGCATTATTTTTGAATTAGCATCAAGTTTTATACACATGATAACTCAAAAACAATTTAATTGGCATTTTTCACTTCAATTCCGATTAAAATATTTTGAATTGGCATTGAGCTGTAGTAATTCAAATTTAAAATTTTATGTTTGTTGCTTGGTGACCTTTCTAATTGTTAGAATATTGTTGATAGCCGGCTCGAGGTCGGGACCATTCACCAAAATTTGGGGGAACAACAATCTTACAACAAGAGAACAACTACAGGAAACGCTTTACTCTTGAAATGCTTCATATAATTGATACACCTACAGACAAGAGACTGAACTACAAAACGAACACTGAAAACGTTGCTCACCTATACAGACACCTCTTAGGGAAGAACTGACCTCCACGTCAAGCGGTCACAAATTGTATGTAAAAATGTTCACGGTTTTTTGTTTTCTGTTGAAATGTGTTATAATTGGAAATTGGATTGTTTTTGTAGTGCCCCTGAAGACAGATACCGATGCGCGTCCGAAATATTTTGGGATGAAAACAAGAATTTAATTTGAGTTTTAATCACGACCTCGAGCCGGCTATCAACAATATTCTATTTAAAATTGTAAATTGTTATTGATGTGAAACAATGCCAATTCCATGATACAATTATACAGGTAAGGCGGATAAGTCAATGTGCTCTCAATTTAGTCCACTTTATTTCAGTCTGTTGCTGTCATTCCAAGTGAAAGGCTGTCACACTCTCCTCTCTCCGTTTCCCGGCTGGAAATTAATGGGAGGGTTTTTGTTTGCACTTTGTTGTTGTTGATGTTGATTTACATCAAGTATGTAATTTTGAAATTAGTTATTTTTTCACACACACACACTAAATTTGAGTGCGTGTGCCCTGTCAGACTCTCTCTCACTTACACACTCTCTCTTGCATACTCTCTCGGGCTCACTTAGCAAATGCTGACAGTCCACATTTTGAAATGTGCGCCGTACCTGTATAGTTGACAACTACAAATACGCTGCAACTACAAATACGCTGCACATTGGTCGGAACCGGCCGGATCGGATGACTATAGCATATAGCTGTCTTAGGAACGATCGGTCGAAAAACTAGTTTTAGTAAGAAAAACTTTTTTGTTTTCAATTGATACGCCTCCAAACTTCGTATTTCTTAGTAAATTATGCTTTTCTATGATTCCACCAAATTTGGTCGAAATCGGACATCTATATAGCTGTCATAGAAAAGTAAAATCTGAAAAGTAGTCTTAATAAGAAAAACTTTTTTGTTTTCAATGGAAATGTCCTCAAAATTGGCATGTATTTGTTTTATTTGCTCCCACACGATTCTACAAAGTATGGTCAAAATCGGATGACTATATCATATAGCTGCCGTAGGAACGATCGGTCGAAAAACTAATTCTGGTGAAAAAGGAGGAAACTACCCTTACGTTGGCATATATTTATTTTATATAATTTTACATAATTCTACAAAGTTTTGTCAAAATCGGATGACTATAGCATATAGCTGCAGTATGAATGATCGGTCGAAAAATAAGTTTTAGTGAGAAAAACTGATTTGTTTTAAATGGGATTGCCTCCAAATTTCGTAATTTACAGTTTGTTATGCTTTTCCATGATTGCACTAATTTTGTGTGAAATCGGACATCTATATAGTAAAGCTCGCATAGAAAAGTAAGGTCCGAAAAAGTAGTTTTATTTAGAAGAACTTCGGTCGAGCCGAAGTTAACTTTCCCCTATTTTTAAAATTAAAAAACTATCATTTTAATAATTATCATAGTAGGCCTTGAAGACAGCCATTCATATTATATCAAACATTTACTTTTAACTGAAACCAGTGGTGCTACGCTTTTGTTGCACAGCAGACGTTTGTTTTTTTTTATACTCTGTACCAAAGAACTGCACGAGTGCACCGCAACTGCAAGTGCACTGCATAAGTACTTGATATTTTCGCATTCGGATATCCCGACTACTCCAACAAAATGTATACAGTAGTATTTTCACTCGCGGCATATTTGCGTCTCGCACTTAAGTGCCGAAAACACTCGCGACACTGTAATATTGGGTTTTAACAGTACTTGGCAGTGTCCATTTGGGCTTACCGATAATGTAAAAGTGTTTTAATGTTGGTATTTAGTGAGAAAATGTTAGAATTTGGTGTAAATGGTGACCTGCTAGAGTCGCCGTGACTTCAGGTCCTTGGGTAAGACTCTCTTTAATCTTCTCCTTTGACGTACACCTTTGATTCTTTGCCTTCTTAACAAGTTTTTAGCCAGTTTGTTGGGGTGGTGAAATAGCTTGACAAGGTAAATGGCGGCTTGCTTGTTGATAACATCTCCAATCATGGGAACTCCAAGGTCCTTTTCAATATCCCTGGTTCTCAGGTACCATTCAGCTCCCGTAATGCGTCTAAGGATTTTCGCCTGGACCACTCTAATCTTTCTCAGGTGAGACTTCGCCGCGATTCCATACATTTGTAGGCCATATCTCTATACCGGATCCAGAATAGCCTTGTAGATTAGGACTTTGTTCCTAAGTGACAGCTTGTTGTTGGAGTTCAGGAGCCGGGCAGGTGTCACGACGGGTGGAATAAGTCACCGAAGCACACTTGTCCGTGTTAATGGCAATCCGTCCAGTTGCTAAACCTATTCAAGTACTCTTGAAGGGCATCTGTGGCTGAGTATATGCATTTGTTGCGGGCAAGTATGGCCGTGTCGTCAGCAAATGTTTTGCGATTAGAAGATCTTCGGAATTTTCAAGCGGAATGCTACAGGCTCTGTGCATATCGTTAGTGAATAGGGAGTATAGCGTAGGACCCAATACGCTGCCCTGCGGTACACCAGCCCGAATGGTTCTTGTTTGGGATGTCGCTCCGTCCTGTGCAACCTCAAATGCTCTGTCCGTCGGGAAGCTCTTGATAAGCAGGTACAGTTGGGGCGGAAGAAGTTTCTTGATCTTCGAGAGCAGACCTTCGTGCCACACTATATCGAAGGCCTGCTGGATGTCAAGGTAAGCTGCCACTACGTATTCTTTCCCGTCATACCCTTCGAGGATGTAGTTGACCACTCGATGTAATTGTTCGGGAGTTCCATGGCTCAGTTGGAAGCCAATTGGAAATTGGGTATGGCCTTTCGAATAGATCGAATATCAAGCATTCTTCGAAGGATACATGTTTATTATTCTTATACCACAAGCTGTATTTTTTGTTTGGATCTTTAATAAATTTATTCATATACTTAATTTGAATATGCCTTTCCCTACCCTGAGTTGGCAAAACCAACAAATGCGAAAAGCATTACTCAAGTAAAGTAAAAAGTAAAATTAGCTTGTCAAGATGACACAGCCCCAAACGGCCAAAGCCGAGCCTCTCTCAATCTCTTGGCTTGTGCGCTTCTAATTTTAGCACAAGAGAAAGGGACCTACAGTTTAACTCCGAATCCGAACGGCAGTTTGAGAAGTTTTTCATGGCTAATTACTGCAATGCTGGAGCCAACAGCAAAGAGGTGTGGCCGGGTGTAAAGTTTTATACAAAGAAAAAAACTTTTCACTAGATAATCCGAGGCGGGATCGAACCCACGACCTCATGCACAGCGGTCGCGCACTCTAGCCGCTGAGCCACCCGGCCATAAGTCTCAAGTAATACTTAAATATTGGTAAAATGTGTGCTCAAAACACCGGGTTACATGCGTATTCCTCTTTGCTGTCTGAGTGAAATTGGTAAGTAACCTGCAAAGTCTGCGTGCGATCGACCACTCAAAGACGAAAGTATCGTGCGGTGTCGCTCAAAGCAGGAACAAGTAAATTTGACACCCGTTCAAATGACCAGTCACTGAAGTACTAGTACGATATGAGTGAGTATATGAACTGACTTCATATTTTGAGTGGAAAATCATACCCAAGACGCATTTACAACAAGTATACTCGATTCAAGAAAACAGGCACTCTTGCAGATCTCTGCTCTGTACCAAAGGTTCACAGAGAATATTAAGTTTGCAAATGTACATATATAACAAGCAGAAGGAAGCATCTACGACCCCATTAAGTATATATATTCTTGATCATTATCAACAGCCGAGTCGATATAGCCATGTCCATCTGTCCGTCTGTCTGTATGAACACCTAGATCTCGGAGACTAGAAGAGCCCGAGCGACCAAATTTTGTATTTAAACTCGCAGATTAAGTGTATTTCAAAATTTTGCCACGCCCCCTCCCGCCCTGCAGTAAACTCACAATTATATTTACAATATTCATAGAGATCGGATAATAAATAGCGGTTTTATAAGAATATCACCATCTGTCATACATTTGGGGCTTACAAAAAATGTTTGCATTCTTTTCGTCGCAGTCTGCAACACATCTTTTGTTATAGATTTGTGATCTCCAAGCATCCGGTGTCTACGTAATGTTAATATGGTTACATTTATGTTAATGTTTTGGTAATCAACATAAGGGATGGCTATTGAACACTTCTTTCCCTGAGTAACGGGTATTTTGAAGTCGGGCAGGCTCTCGTTTTCTGTGCATGCAAGATTTTTGTATTAGCGAAACAGTGAATTATTCCCTAATGCCGGTTCGAAATCGAACCCAAAGAGTTTTTCGGGTTCGAGCCAGTCGAGCGAGTCTTCCGAATTTTAGGAGGATTGCAGCCCTGGTTCTAATACCATTTTTGAACCAATTCCTTTGCCAAAAAGAAGCTAGAAGGTTAATGTTTTGATTTAGGAAGTTTTTCTGAATCGAATCTGCTATATTGAACATGTTCTATGTTTCTAAAGTTGAAAGGTTTCTTTTTAATTTACGTTTATCTAAAAAATGTACAGATAAAAGAGGGCAAAGTAAAACAATTTCATTTAAGCTTGTATTAGGAAACCCCCATGACCATGACCATGATCAAAATGCTCCAGCTCGGGAACAGGTTCAGGCTTCTTCTTGGGTGTATAGGGATTATGTTCTGGATCAGCATTCAAACTAAGGATTAAAAAATTAGAAACTGAAACTTCATTAAAGTGACCTTCAACTCACTGATACAGGCTTAAAGCCTCCTCGCATTTGACATTGTACCACCAATCGCAGGCAAATTCCTTTTGATTGAATATAGTGCCATTTGTGCATAAGAATGAGGCACCCTGATGACCCTCGCGTCCATCGTGACAGACATGATAGGCCTGACAGCCGGTCTCTACATTCGCGTACATGCCGGGCACGGCGGGAACATTATGGCAACTGAATTGTGTATGGGGTACCTCATGGTAAATGGGATAATCCACGCCTGCTACACCGGGTATTTTGTTTAGATCCTGTTTCTCCTCGGGTCGCTGATGGTGTTCCGCTTGTGGTTCATGAAATAGATGTCCATATGTCTGCAAATCGTATTGATATCAAATGTTGCATAAGAAAGCTTAACTGTGGAGACTGGTTTGGCAGCCTCCCCCCTCAAGTGGCATGTAAGTGCCGCCGCCTCAATTGCCTGTTACAGTTTTTGGGTCAAAAGTGAACGTGTTTTGTCATTTGGGTGGCTGACCAATTGAGCTTGGATGTAATAATTATGTCGATGATGCTTACCTGAACTTCAAGGGCCAACACAACGGCAATGTGTAACCACAGTAGCAGCATCATGAGAGAGGCAGGGTGGCAAAGCTTCCACATCTTCAAATCGTTTCGAGTTGTAAGCAGTTAGCGCGCGCTGCAACCGTCTGAGTTGAGTTTGAAAATCACACTGAATGCAGTTTTCCAAAGACCAAACCACTTGGAAACTGTAACTGTAACTGAAGCTGAAGCTGAAACTTAAGCTGAAGCTTTCAAGGGTATTTGGGGGTTTGGCTTTTTTGGCAACTTTCGATTTAAGCTTAGCTTTTGGCAAATTGTTGGGGGTTTGTTGCTCTGCTTTAATTATGGCCAAAAAGCCATTCAACCTAATGATGATAGATGAATGCTAAAGGCACAATACTTCTCTAAGAAAGCACAATGCAGCTCCAACTGAGTTTATTTTGCAAGTAACAAATTGTTTACGCTTAACTAGCCAAAGAAAGAAAATGTTGATGAATGTAAATTTGCAAGCAGCGCTTAAAGACTAACATAATACAGGTACAAACATATTAACATATGCACATACATATGTGGTGGTCATGCAATGGATATGGATGGTTACTCTATGGGAATGGGAATGGGTCAGTTAGTTGAGTGAATGGAAGATGACAGATGTTGGGAAATGAAGTTATTTCTAATAAATTGCACTAAACCTAAAAAACTAGTAAAAGTTTTGTTTCTTTTGCTGTAAATCCAATTTGTTCAACAGTTCATCAAATTCACTAAAAAGCTGAAAGAATTAAACGACATTAATAAATTACTTCCCACTCTTATTATCTACTCACATGTGTCGTGCCGTAGCTATCCACATAGGTCTTACTACCGCCAGCGGTTTTCTTAAATGCAGGCAACACTGGTCCATGCAACAGATTCACATTCTGATAGGATTGCGCCTTCGATGAGCCTGGTGCGGGGGCCGTACGACTTTTGCCCACACTGGGTGCCAAATCCAAAAAGTTTGGTACTATGCGAAAGACTGATGTTCAAGCATTGAGTCTAAGAGTTCTTTAATTTAAACTTACCTTTCTTGGGCTGCAGTTTTACTTGATTGAGCAATGGATTATGAAATTGGAGTTGTCTGTAGACGGGCAGGGCATGCTTGGGTGGTACTAAGATATGTGGCCGGCCCACAGCTTGTGGATAAAGATAGGTGGTCTCCACCGTGGGCACTTGCCGAAAGTGATAGCGACCTTCGCGCGGCGTAAAGCGACCATCTGAGCTGAGGGCTATGTGAAAAACGGTGCGCATGGGTTTGCTGTAATACTGATAGACCTGGGAAGAAGATAGAAATGCGAGATTACTCTAAAATAGAACATACACTCAGAAACAAGAAATAAAGTAGGTGAAGCACTACTATAGCACACTCTGTACCTGTAAAGTGCTGCCCATCACCGTTACGACCGGTGCTGCCCGTAATTGTTTGTTTTCCTTATTCATCCGATCTTTACCATTATGTTTGGCGGATCGATAAATAATCCTGATTACTAAATATGTCCAGAAGGAACGAACCTTCTATCTATAAAACTGTGGGAGATATGACGTTTTTTCCAATTGGCGGGGACGGGAGGGGGCGTGGCTAATATTGAAAATAAACTTGATCTGCCTGCAAGTATAAGAAGCATATGTCCCATACATGTCAAACCTCTATCTCTTACCATCTCTGAGATCTCTGAGACAGACGGACGCACCGACGGACATGGCTGGATCGACTCGGCTGTTGACGCTGATCAAGAATATATATACTTTATAGCATCGGAGATGCTTCATTCTGGCTGATACATTCTTTTGCACAAACTTAAGATACTCCTTGTACCTATGGTGCAGAGTATAAAAAGTTTATGGAATTTGTGTGCTTAAAAATAATCCAATTGGCTACAAATGTTTTGTATGACAAAATTGATAAAATTCTGTCTTAAAGTCTAGTACGGAGAACGCAAAAAAGCGCTCGCAAAAAATATCTTCATATAAAAATGACACTGTAAAACCGCTCGCAAAATTTTTGACGCAAAACGTTTTACGACCAGTATGCTGACACGGTCGTCGTCGCGTTGCCTACTCTCGCAACGTTTGGATTCTATTGAACAGCTGATGGAGTTTATTTTGAGTTAAGGAGCATAAACGTAGTATGTGACTCGTACTATTGGGTGAAATCACATTAGATCTTACAATCTCTCTTAGCTTTGTCGATATACTCATATCGTTAGCAAATCTTTTAAATATGGCAAACGCGTTTGCTTCTTGCTCTGCTTTCTTCATCCAAGGCGATTTGTGCCGCATAAATGAAAAGTTGAGATTTCAGATACAAAATCTGTAATATAGGGGACAATTGCCTCCTGGCTTCGCTTCGCCATTGGACATTACCGATCTGCATTTCATATACTAATTTTTTTTATTGCTGCGATTCGAAATCCTCTTAAAATTTTTTGTAAGCCGGGGAAAAGTGTGACCGTACCTTTAAAAATAACAATAGCGCCTTATTTGGTGTTCCTGGATTTTTTTTGGGCTATCTCAGCACACTATTTCGTTTTTACGATCCACTTTCGCAATAAATGGCTTTTTTGTGCGCACAAACAGTTTGGCGTACATAGCTTAAATCCGTAGAGCAAATGGCAAGTACAAAGAAAAAAAATAGGGGAAAGTTAACTTCGGCTCGGCCGAAGTTTTGTATACCCTTGCAGTTTGTTTTTATATCCTTGCAGTGGGTATTATGAAGTTGTCCGGATGTTTGTAACGCATAGAAAGAAGCATCTTCGACCACATAAAGTATATATATTCTTGATCAGCATGACGAGCTGAGTTGATTTAGCCCTGTCCGTCTGTCCGTATGTTTCTATGCTATCTCCTCCGTCAGTTTTAAAACTATCACCACCAAACTTTGCACGAAGTCATTTGATACAAATACGCTGCACATTTGTCGGAACCGGCCGGATCGAATGACTATAGCATATAGCTGTCATAGGAACGATCGGTCGAAAAACTAGTTTTAGTGAGAAAAACTTTTTTGTTTTTAATGGAAACTCCTCTAAAGTACATATTTCTTAGTTTACTATCCTTTCCCATGATTTAACTAAGTTTGGTTGAAATCGGATGACTATAGCATATAGCTGCCATAGGAACGATCGGTCGAAAAACTAGTTCAAGTGAGGAAAACTTTTTTGTTTGTAATGAAAACGTCCTTATCATTAGCATACACTTAGTTTATATACTTTTACACATTTCTACAAAGTTTGGTCGAAATCGGATGACTATAGCATATAGCTGCCATAGGAACCATCGGTCGAAAAATCTATACATCAATATAAAAGTGAAAGTATGTTTGTATGTTTGTATGTTTGTATGTTTGTATGTTTGTATGTTTGTATGTTTGTATGTTTGTATGTTTGTATGTTTGTATGTTTGTACGTTTGTATGTTTGTATGTTTGTACGTTTGTATGTTTGTATGTTTGTATGTTTGTATGTTTGTATGTTTGTATGTTTGTTGTTTGTATGTTTGTATGTTTGTATGTTTGTATGTTTGTATGTTTGTATGTTTGTATGTTTGTATGTTTGTATGTTTGTATGTTTGTATGTTTGTATGTTGTTGTTTGTGTGTGTGTGTGTGGGTGTGAGTGGTTGTATGTTTGTTGTTTGTTGTGTTGTTTGTATGTTTGTAGTTTGTTGTTTGTATGTTTGTATGTTTGTATGTTTGTATATTTGTATGTTTGTTCCTTATGGGCGTCTAAGCCGCTGAACCGATCTTCACGAATCTTTCACAGTAATTTCATGTCGATCAGGAAAGTGTCATAGGCTATGTCTAATGTCTGTGAAATGGTCCAAAAACCGCGAAATTTGCAAAATTATACCGTTCATCCGATTGCCACGAAAATGTGGGAATGATTGAACGCATGCCCGGGAAGGTTTCTAAGTTAAAAAAATTTTCAGAAAACGGTCAAAAAACCGCGAAAATTGCAAAATTTATGTTTTCGCAAAAGCTTTGGGAAATTGATCGACGCTTGCCCAGGAAGGTTTCCAAGTAGAAGAAACCGCAAAATTTGCAAAATGTTCTTTTGTTATAAAACTTTAGAGGATTCTGATTTCAAGAAATGGGCGGGAAATAGTAAAAAACCGCGATAACTCAAAAACTATACAATTCATCCGATTGCGATGAAATTTTGGTCAATGGTTAGACGCTTGGCCGCGAAGGTTTCTAAGGTCCAGAAATCGCGAAATTCGCTAAATTATACCGTTCATCCGATTGCAGTCAAACTTTGGGGAATGAATTGAAAGCTAGCTCGGGAGGGTTTCGAAGTTGAAGAAATTTGCTAAAAATTGTCAAAAAACCGCGAAAATTAAAAAATTTGAGGTTTCGGTAAATCTTTGGATAGTGGTTCGACGCTTGCCCGGAAAGGTTTCCAAGTAGAAGATATGGGCGGAAAATGGTCCAAGAACCGCGAAATTAGTTTTATAATATATATAAAAAGCAAGTAAAATTTTATGCCTATCGAGTTAGAAAGTGGGTCAAGCCCGACTATAATATACTCTTTACCTGTGAGGTCTGTCATCGTTGCGATCGGAGCTGCCTATAATTGTTTGTTTAAGAAGAAAGAAAGTCGGTCAAGCCCGACTATAACATACTCTGTACCTGTGAAGTGTTGCCCATCACCGTAGCGACCGGTACTGCCCATAACTGTTTGTTTTCCTTATAGCTGGACTATCATTCGTCCGATCTTTATCATTCCTTTGGCGGATCAATAAAGAATCCCGAGCGAACCTTCGATATTGCGGGGGTGGGAGGGGGCGTGGTTAAAATTGAAAATAAACTTGATCTGCCTGCAAGTATAAGAAGTTTTTGTCCCATTCATGTCAAACCTTTATCTTTTACCATCTCTGAGATCTGTTTGTTCATACGGACGGACATGGCTATATCGACTCTGCTGTTGATGCTGATCAAGAATATATTACTTTATAGGGTCAGAGATGTACTCTGTGTACCTTTGGTACAGAGTATAAAAAGTTCAAAAAGGTGACAAACTGGAAACACTGCCCTTAATGTCACAAGTATGACACAACTGTTATATGCACAAAAACTGCTCGAACTTATGTTATACAAAATTTCTATACTAATCGTAGAGAATCCCAGTCGGACTTGACTGCATGCCACAAGCACATCCAGTATACAACTTTTGCCACTAGGAAGTAGTTGCAAAAACCTGCAATCTTCTTTTCGCTTTTGTTTAGGGACGTAATGCAGCAGGAGCTGTTCTATTAGAATGGACGTTTGCATGGGTTGTTGTTGTTGGTTTAACTTCGTAAAAGCGCTCGACTCTCTATGCTCCATGCTGGATGAGTGCTATTAGAAGGGAAGCTTGCATGTTTTACAATGTGGTTTCAGCAGGATGGAGCCACAATTCCAGAAATTTGGTTGGCTGACAAATCGCCAGTTCTTATTCGGCAAAGCGTGGCTTATACTGAGGCAATTGTTAATGGCTGTTGGTGTGGAAAGCGGTTGAAACTTTACAGATGATTCTAGATGGTTCTAGATGAAACAGGCTGTATGAGAAACCGTAACCTGCTTGTATCCATATGTGCATATCATTGTTGCTGATTTCTGAGGATTATTGAATCGTTTCGTAAATATATATAAAACTAATTGTGGGTAACTAAACACAAGTGATAAATGCAGTAACTCAAAATATTCCCCTTTCTAATATTATTATTAAAAAATGACTTTCTACAGCTGTACATCTCCAGAACGGTGTTTTCTTATGATGTCCAACAGTGATGTGGCTCTTTAAAGTATTTTTATCAAAAGGCTGCCGCAGATTATTGCAGCTAATGCTTAGGTTTTTAAAATCTTTATGGACGAGCACAAAAAAAAAACTGCAAACCGCAAATTACAACTGCAGCTGATGGCAGTCGAAAGTTGTACACCAAAAAGACTAAAAGAGACAAATTTGATTAACTAACACCTCACTTATGTTATTAAGACACTTAGATGCTAAACACTAAAATAACTTAATAACTTGAGTTCAAATGAAACCACAAACGGTTACAAAATTTTCACCTTTTCCTTAAAATTTTTGGTTTACTAAGGCCAAGGTATGTAGTTATGGTGGAGCTAATTAATATAGTAAATTGAGTGCGGCACAATGACACATTGGGGCCATCAATTTCAGAATATAATTGTCTCAGAATGATTGTTGAAATTTTTGTTGATTGCATCTAAATCTGTGACAGACATCCCTTCAATAGTGTACGTAAACTTAGTCTTTGTGTCTTTCTTACCTGTGGAGTACGTTGCTCTGGTACTATGCCATCTGGCACCGCTATGCCCTCTTTTTGCAATCGGTTTAGAAATAGACGATCCGTTTCAAAGGCCGTATCAGGTATTTTGCCACCCGCATGTGGTAAAACTTGCTCTCGATAGATTTGACGTTTCTTGAAATTAGTTTTGCAGTCAACACACAATCAGAATTTATGGCTACAGTAATGAATGTGGGCTACCCACCTTATGATTACGTTCCACTTGATATTCCTCAGCCCTGCTAACCGCACTTAGCCCCAAATAGAGCAGCCCGAACAATACAAACACATATGGCGATGACATATTTATTGGATTGATTCTTGGTTCAAAAACGATTTCGAAAAGAATTTCAACAATTTCCAAAAGGTCAAGTTGATCGACAATCAACCACTTACAAGTCGAGCTCTCGGTAAACAAACATTAAGAAGAGCTTGGTATACAAATCCACATTTCAAATTGCACAACACCATAAAATGAATGACGAGCAGAAAGAACGATAGAAGCGACAGGTTTGGCGGAAAAGCTTTCGAAGATGTGCGGTGGCGCCGCTTCGTTGTGATCGCGACGACGGTTTGAATGCAAATGCACAAACGCGCTGATCTCCAGCGGGTGGCAGGCGACCGACAAGTCGTCGCTGCCATCGTCACGTGATACCCCACGAGCATCTTGTTTGGGCATAATAAAGCATAATCTCCAGACGCTGCGCCAACGTTTCCTCTTGCTTTTACTTTGGAGCTTCAACGTTAGACACGAACTTGTGCAGTTAATATTGGGTTTTGATCCGATTTTTTTTTTTGATTTGTTTTGGAAGTGGCAACAAAATCATTTTGCCAAAATTGCCTTCATTTATCTTGCTTCAGCAAAAGTTGAAAGACGATGAGCAGCCTGGCTACTTCACTTGAAAGTTTTGTTTTTTGGAGTTCACTCAAATATCTTTGTTATACATAATTACAATTGTTTCTTGGACAGGGCAATTTTTCAACCTTTTTCTTGTTCAAAGTGAATGGGAATTGGTTGTTCGGGGTTGTTTTTTTTTTCTGATGGAGCTTCAGGTCAACACTTTTCTTAAATGGTTATGTTGTTTATTTATCGACTGTCTTTGTTTTTGGTTATTTTAATAAATATAATTTTTTGTGTTGTTTATTGTTTCTGCTTGTTGGCAGCCACTTTAAAGTTGATGAGGTTTTTTTCGGTTTTAAATATTTTATTTGTCAAATATGGTTTTTGTTGTAAAAGTATTTCAAATGAGAATTGTTGGGCAGACCTTCAAAAAAATGTTGTTAAAGTCAAATGTATTTTATGGTGATGGGCAAAGATATATGTTGTTATAGAAAACGGTAAACATGCACAAAGAGGCAGAATGGTAATAAATGAACATAGCGTATCAAAAATATTGTGGCTTTCAAATAAACGAGTTTTAAAAAGCCAACAAATTTTTTTTAATCTTAAAAGGGCTATCAATATTTCCACCGTCTTAACTAACAGTTATAAGTATATAACATGTTGTAGGGACCTGCGTGCACCGAGGTGGCATCCCTGTTAAGGCGATATACGTTATTATCGATAGGTCGGCAGTCATCGCAAGCAGCCGCCTCCGTGATCAGCAGGCTTCAGCCGTCAGTCGTAAATCAGCCGAAATTAAGCCGTCAACTAAACTTCAAACACACTCTCTTTTCATCCTTTTATTATATTACCTAACTAACTACACGAATATCTATAATAAAGACACATATTTATCTTACATGTAAAGATCACATTTCTTCTTCTAACTCAATTTGTGTTCCCTCAATTATTGAAAACTCTCTACTTTCATGTTTGAAATCACTAAAATCTTTATACTTCCCTGGGCCTCACAACATTGCTAGTTGTGTGCTTATCGAGTGTTGTATCTGTCAAGCCCAACCTTTGCCTAAGCTTTTCAATCTATCGCTTGATTCTACAGCCTTTTCTACTCTTTGGAACACAACGCAACAAAATTAGACTTTTTGCAATATATCGAAGGGATATTGGTGATTCTAGATGATTTACGTGTGCTGAACACGAATCTGTTTTCAGAAATGGACCATTACGTATAGATTTATAGTAATTTGAGTTTAAAGTTGCCTAAAATGTCTTTTCGACCTTCTTTAGACTTGTTTTTTGGGGAACCTATGCTATTTTGTAAACTCTCTTTGATAATATCGTGAATTTTTACTTCTCAGCTTTAAGACAAACTATAACAAACATTTCTGCGATTTTTATCAACGAAGATATACCATTTTTAGTGCAAGCTTTCAAATTGTCTACTGCCCAAAAGTATTCTATGCAAAATCTCTATAGTTGGCTAGGCATTTTTATTAAGTTCTTATGAAAATTTTAAATATCATCCATTGCATACCCATGGGCGGTACAACATATGGTCAGTTGGAGCACATGTTTTCAAAATGGTTTATCTTCGCTTATCAAAATCGTAGAGTTGTTTGGAATAGTTTAGGTTGAAATTAAGAAATAGTGCTTTAAGACAATGTCAAAGTGAGCCAAATTAAACGAAAAAACGTTAATAAAAAGTGTCATAATATGTCTTTTAAGCTACTTGAAGCTCCAATTACCAAAAATTTTTACGTAAAGGAACATTTCTGAACACAGATTCGTGTTCAGTACACAAAAGTCATTAAGAAACACCACCAATCCTTCAATATACTAGACCTTGTTCCCTAGTGGAATCTTAGATAATTCCGCACCATATAAAGTACTTATGTTAAAATATATTAAAATCAGGGATTCAAACCGATAGGAAATAAGGACTGGTTCGGTTCAGTGGTTCACACAATTTTTGAACCACCGGTTCGGTTTATTACATGGTTTTCGAAGCCAACTGAACCGCGGATTCGGTTCGGTTCAGTGGTTCAGTCTTAATTTATTTCAAATTTAATGAAGGCCAGTTTCCGCTATTGCAAATAACCCTGGAAAGGCATTTTTTTTAGACTTTTGAAGTGGCGTCAAATCCAAAATGTCAAAGACTTCTTTTTGTTCTAGGATCGTCGCCAATTCCACGAAACATTCAGAAATGTTCCAAAATCTGTTCAGAAAGTATTGTTTTGGACTTTTGAAGCTACTGAAGTTTGAAAAACTAAAAACCTTGGGTTCAAACACATTATAAAGCAGGGATGCAAACCGGTTCTGAACCGAAGCGGTTTTGAACCGAACCGAGCCGCATATTCCAGCTGATGAACCGAACCGCAAACCGAACTGGCTTCCTTTTAGAAATGACGAACCGAAAACCACAAAGAAAAACGGTTCGGTTCTCCGACGAGTTTAAGGACGTGAATCGATTTCATCTAGCCCATGATGCTTAATAATTTGGGAATTTTAATCGTTTCCCTAAGATAATTTTTATGCGATATTCCGTTCGATCCTCTACAAGGGAGATCACTGATAGACCGAATTAGTCCTTAGCGATGCCGGACCGGTAAAACCTTTAAGGATGACTTGACACATCCCACCCAACATTTGGAAGATCGTTTTAACAAAAATCACCTTAATTGGCGGTGTCCCAGAAACCTCTTCCAATCAAATTCCAACCCAAAAACAATTCTCGGTGTCCTAGAAATCTCTTTCGGTTGGTTTCAATCCTCTCAGGTTTTTTTTTGGGAGATTTTGACAAACCAACCAATACACAAACCAGACAATACACTAACCCACCAATAGCGACTTCACGAACCCACGCAATATATCACTGTTTTTTTAGTAGGACCTTAATTTTATACACACACACACTTTCGAACTAGACTTTCATAGAAAACGAAATCTCTCGAAGTTCTGGGACACCGACGGATTCTCTAGCCAAAATCTCTAGAGATTTCCAGGGCACCCCCGAATGAGTCTTTTTTAAGCACTTTTGATGATTAAATAGACAGTAATACCTAACGATTAAATGAAGACTCGAAAATTACTCATGAATATGCTAAAAATTTGATTTATTGAATTATAACTCGAAATGGACTCGCAAAATGATTCGAAAATGAGTCGAAAGTAATCAGAAGAACGGGTAAAAAACAACTCTTCATGAAGTGTCGCAGCTAGGGTAACATTTTCTCCAGACATAAGTATAATTTGTGTTCAGAAAACGAGCGCATTTATGACTATTTTAATCAGACCATGGGGTCGAAAATGTTTCGAATTCGATCAAAAATGCTTGCAGCTTACTCCAAAAACGCTCTTAAGCTCGGCTGTTTTCAGAGCGCTCCGAACTTTGCTTGCTGGGTGCTATCATGTGCGATTAAAAGAAGACTCGAAACTTACTCATGCATATGCTCAAATAAGTTGAAACTGATCAGCAGAACGGGTTACAAATGACGCTTCCAGAAGAGTTGCGGATAGGGTACCATTTTCTCCCGACAAAAGTATCATATATGATCAGATGACAAGCGCATTTATAACTAATTACATCAGACCGAGGACTCGGAAAAGTCTCGAATGTGATCAAAAATTTCATAAAATGTTTGCTGGGATATAATACAACATGTAATCATATCAGTCTTCCTCAATCGTCCGCCGATCTCTTATCAATCGCAATCTTTTCTTAAAAGTTGACTATTGATTTGTCGTCCTCTGAGGGACAAAATTTTAAATTTTCTATAGTTATTCTTTACCATAATTTAAACTAAGCCAGGAGTGTTTTTCTCATATAATACGATAAATAGGGAGTTGAAAGATACATGGTACGAATTCATTTCTAGCCGACATTCTCTGTTTCCGAAGGAATACGTGGGCGAGAAATCTCTCTATACCAGCCTAGCTAGGAAGCTAAAATGTTTAACAAAATGATTTTAAACAAGAAAGCAAAGCTAACTTCGTCTGTGCCGAAGTTTAAATACACTTGAAACTTTTGTGACCACTGACTTAATTTTGTGACCAAAGACTTAAGCCTTATGTTTTGTGACATTGGAAAATTAAATACAAAACTATGTGTATGGCAGCTACAAGAAGTGACAATCCGATTTTCGCGGTTCCCGACACGTGTGCAGCTAAAAGATATTTCTGTGTCAAAATAAGGATAGCTTCAACTGGGGTAGCTTGCGTAGAAACAGACAGACGGACGGACAAAGCTCAATCGACTCAGCTCATCATTGCTGATCAAAAATATATATATTTTATGTGGTCGGAGATGATTCCTTTTATCGTTCCAAACTTCTGGGCAAAACTATAATAGACTTTTCAAGTGTAAAAATAACGCTATCGAAAAACTTTGTTATTGTAGGAGATATTCATTTTCTTTCGCTTCTGCCCATTGTGCTATGTATATTTCTTACCCCTTTCCAGGAGCACCTGGAAGTCCGAACTTATTCATACAAAAATTTGTCAGTAAAATATATGAATAAGATTACTGAGATTGGGTGATGTTTCATTTATTGGTTACTTTTCTATACTCATCTCCATTGAATTCTTACTAATCTTTCGTGTATTCTTCTTATCTTCTTAACCAATAAAGAAAAAGTAAATAAAGTATTTCGAAGGAATCTCACAATGGTTTGTCATAAAACATAAATAAATAAAGACTGTTGAAAATTTGATTCAAAGAAATATTTTTCAAACATTAATATTCCCACGCTACTGTTGCTCTAGTATTCATTAGAATTCGCCTTGCATATGATTTTTATGTGTAATGATGACAATTCATATGATATGAGCGTGGTGTGTCCAAAGTATACCAAATTCCTGAGTGAAACTTACTTTCCCCTTATGATGAGATATGAACAAGCTGATAAAAAGAATGCCTACCACCAGGTCCACACTTGAAATGCCAAACACAACATAAAATATCTGGTGGGCAATTGTAATGGTAATTAAGCAAATTGCACAATAGCTTGTAAAATGGTTTAACATTACAAACCGCAAGAAAACTGAGCAACTTCTGTAGACACTTCTTCTATAGCTCTAAGCGGACAACCTTGAAGCACTGCAGCACAGCAGAGCAGATCAGCCGCCGTCGCGACGGACCAGAGATTAATTATTTCATATCGTCCGCAACCTTGGCCACAAGTTCCCCAAAGATAGACAAATTAGTGAATGCTGTGGGCAGTTTATTATGGGTAACCAACTCAATTAGCTCAGTTAGAGTTTCCTGAAGGGGCGAGCCTTGAACCCCTAAACCTGCACTCAAGGACTTCTTCCCATTCCCACGTTAATGGAGTGGGCCTGAAGCCGTTTCCTTTCCATTTTCCATTTTGCATGTTGTCACAACTGACGATGACAAGCCAATACCAACAGCTCGGACAAAGTGGTTCGTCTCAAGAGTTCAGCATCGAAATCGGAGGTTACCTAATTGGCCCATAGGCAAGTTCAATTGCCTGTAATGGCAACTCTTTTGGTCTCTGATTGAATTTGCAATCAAATCATTGTGTGGGACTAACTACGAAACAGGTTACTCAAGTGCGTCATGGCAAATACATAAATTAATTTTCGAACAAATTCAAATTCGTTTCGGCCCAAACTTTTCGCCTTGTTTGTCTGCACTTTTTGTTGTGTGCACTTAATGCCAATTAACGCACGATTTTGAACTATTAGTAATTGAAGATTTGTTGTTGTTGGTTGTTGAGCGGCAGGTGTTCCGTTTTATTGTGGAAGTGCCACGCGTTGGACCCATAGGGCAGATTATGGCTGACAGAAGCTGACAAGAAAAAGTTCAAGGGAATGAATGTATTGATTGATTGATGAATGGTATAATGTGATAGTTAGTTTGTGAAGTGTGAAATTAAAGTCAATTTAAGTACAAATATTTGACATTAATTCTCTACTTACACTCATTAATGTATATGGCCTTGACCGGACAATAAAAGGACCCAACCTAAAATTGCCATATTTCTCTAGAAATAAGCAAGATAAAATAAATACGATTCCAGCACGCGTTACTTATTTCTAAGCTTCTTTTAAGGGGCTTACGGCTTGATACAATAACTACAAGATAGCGCATTGCGCAGCTTCGAGATTCTCAGTCGACCTTGGTTCGATGATTCAAAGGTGTATTTCGGTTTATCGAACTGACATGGTCGTATTCGATTTCCTGATGTAGCGAATAACTTCTATCGAAAGCTGTCAGAAATGTAAACAACGACTGTGTGGTCCTGGATTTTCTGTGTTTTTCAGCCCTTGTAGAGAAAAGCTTACACACAATTATCCGAGAAATCTTCAGAATTTTCCATCGTGAAGTATAAGATTTTGTTCTCGAACTAGTTCTTAAGCATGTCGAGCCTAAGGTATTGGTTCCAAACTTGGTTCATAATAGCTTAGGTCGCTAAATTATATTTACCTATTTGCGGTGAAGGAAGTCGCTTCTAATTTATCAAGCGGTTAGATAGATCAATCTTAGTCGTTAAACCAAGTTCAATAGTGCTATCATTTAAAACGACCTCTTCCATGTCATCTATGTCTGTTAAAACGCAAAGTTACCTATCAGCTTTGATTTCAATTCCTCTTCCACAAAAATTTTGGGGCTTAAAACCGGTTATTGCTCTATAAATGGTCTCCAAATTTGTTAACAAGATTATACATGTACCTTCTCTACCATAGTTTGCACCGAAAGTATTGAAGTTTCACAATTTGATGTTTGCAGTATTTAAGTTATCAAATTCATGTACATCGCGCTAGCGGCCTCGGATGCAGTTTCATTTATAGCTCCTCTACGAAATTTTTTTTTTACCCTTGCAGATGGTATTATAAAATTGTCCGGGTGTTTGTAACGCAAGGAAGGAAGAATCTCCGACCACATAAAGTATATATATTCTTGATCACCATGACGAGCTGAGTTTATTTAGCCCTGTCCGTCTGTTTCTATGCTATCTCCTCCGTCAGTTTTAAAGCTATCCTCACCAAACTTTGCACGAAGTCTTTTGGTACAAATACGCTGCACATTTGGCGGAACCGGCCGGATCGGATGACTATAGCATATAGCTGTCATAGGAACGATCGGTCGAAAAACTCGTTTTAGTTAGAAAAACTTTTTTGTTTTTAATGAAAACGTCCTTATCATTGGCATACACTTATTTTATATACTTTTGCACAATTCTACAAAGTTTGGTCGAAATCGGATGACTAAAGCATATAGCTCCCATAGGAACGATCGGTAGAAAAACTAGTTCGAGTGAGGAAAACTTTTTTGTTTTGAATGTAAACGTCCTTTTTATTGGCATATTCTTCTATATATATAAAACTGTTTAACCTGACTGACTGACTGACTGGTGACTGGTAAGAGCTAGAGGACTGAAATTTGGACAGGAGTTTCCTTATGTGATGAAAGCGCGTACTAAGGCTGGGTTTTGGAAAATTCCACCCGGAAAAGCCGGAAAAGCGTCGGAAAAGTTTGTATGGGTAAATTTTTATTTATCATCCGATTGACTTGAAATTCGGTTTGTAAGGACAGTAAGTGAATAAAATTGAAATGATATTTTCCGATGCTGAAAAATTTGACCGTAGGGTCGGGAAATTCCCGGAAAAGCGTCGGAAAATTTCATTTTTCATCCGATTGATTTGAAATTCGGTTTGTAAGCACAGTATGCTAAGTTATTGGACACGTGTTTTCCTGATTTCGGAAAATCCGCTTACAAGGAAAATTCTCGGGAAATTCGATATGCAAAAATCTGATTTTCATCCAATTGACTTGAAATTCGATTTGTGAGGACAGTAAGTGAAATAAACTGAAATGTGATTCTCCGAAGTTGCAAAATTCGACAGTAGTGTCGGAAAAGTTTGTATGGATAATTTTTTCATCCGATTGACTTGAAACTGGGTTGGTAAGCGAAGTGTACGAAATAACTCCCGATTTCGGAAAATCGGCCCGCAAGGAAAATTCTCGGGAAATTCGATAAGCAAAAACCAATTTATCATCCGATTGACTTAAAATTCGGTTTGTAAGGATAGTAAGTGAAATGAATTGAAATGTAATTTTCTGATGTCGGAAAATTTGACCTTAGGGTCGGAAAACTCAGCAGCCAAAAAGCGATTTTTATCCGATTGGCTTTAAACTTGGTTTGTAAGGATAGTAAAGAAATAACGATGGCGATAGCAGCAACGATAACGATAGCGATTGCGATAGCGATAACGATAACGATAGCGATAGCGATAACGATAACGATAATGGTAACGATAACGATAGCGATAACGAAAGCGATAACGATAACGATAACGTAACGACAATGATAACGATAGCGTTTGCGATAGCGATAGCAATAGCGATAACGATAACGGCAATGTTACCCAAAGCCGGTCGGAAAAGAAAAACTATATCGGTTTTATGTGATATCAGTATAGACTGACGGCGGCGTAGCGAAGCTCGCCGGGAAATATGCTAGTATTTTATATAATTTAACACTTTTCTACAAAGTTTTATCAAAATTAGATGACTATAGCATATAGCTGCAGTATGAATGATCGGTGGAAAAAGAAGTTCTACTGAGAAAAATTTTTTGTTTTAAATGGAATCGCCTCCAAATTTCGTAATTAACAGTGTATTATGGTTTTCAATGATTTCACCAAGTTTGGTCGAAATCAGACATCTATATAGTATAGATCCCATAGAAAAGTAAGGTCCAAAAAGTAGTCTTAGTTAGAAAAACTTTTTTGTTTTCAATGGAAGCTGCAAGGGTATACAAAACTTCGGCCGAGCCGAAGTTAATTTTCCCCTATTTTTTAGTTGAAAAATGATAGTTAGGGCCTGAAAGCTTACATCAAATGAATAGTTTTATACTAACTTGAACTGCAATAGAAACTTCTAATGCTCAATCTTCATTCTTATTTGGCTTGATAAGATGTGATTCTTAAACTGAAAAAAATTAGCAAAAACTCGATATTTTAGTTATATATCAGTGGCAGAGAGGAATTCTTCAAATGTTTGTATCTTAAATCTCTTTCTGATGTGACTTTGTTTTGTTCAGATACTTCTAATTGACTTATTTAACAAAATGCGTACAACAATTAATAATACACTCAAGAAGACCCATGTCCACTTAATTGTGAATGTAGCGTTTATTTTGCATCCAATTTAGAATTTTTGTAAGATATTATCCTATCATTTAATTGTCTGAAACCGGAGCAATTTTTATGGAAAGATGGAAAAAAACTTAATAATGGCAGCAAAAACTTGAAAAATCATAATTTTTTTTACAAAAATCCAACTTTTAAGTGCCATGTATGATTGGATTTTATACAACCAGCATTTTTTGTAAAGATAATTTTATTATATTTAATTTGTATCCCAGCTTATCATCATTGGTCCAGAGAAAATGGCATATTAGTAGACCTATCCTTTTTCAAAACACTTAAAATGCAAATTCGACGATATCTCAAAAGCCGTTCTACATATCTGAGAGCAGATTTGAATTCACCGGATATAAAAATCATTGAAATTTTGTTGCTAGTGAACCGAGCATGACTTTTCATTCGCTAAAAACCCCATCTGTAATCTCCAGTAAAACACATTTAGTTTTTATTTTACATTACTTTTCATATTATAATTTCTCAGCTTTTGTTATTAGTTTAATTATTTATTTGGGTTACAATTTAAACACTTTTCAAAAAGTAAACAATTATATCAATCTTTTCTCATTTCAATATGCAATATATATATATGGACACAGTTTTGCATTCTAAATACTTGGGTTTCTCTTTACGGTTCATTTCGTTGAATTAGATACTTAGAACTTGTTTCTACAGAAGTACATACATATATACACAATTGACAGATCTGTTACATTTTAGTCCTTCCAAACGACTTAATATAAAAGTTAACTTTTTATATTTTACAAAATAAAATGCAAAAGGAAAACAGCGTTTAAATTAGTTTACATTTTCAATAATATTTTTCAAAATATCTGCTTAATGTTCTAGTAATAATAATAATAATAGTGAATATCGCACAGCAAAATAAGTGGCATGTGTGTATAAAAATGTATTGTATGTATGTTTCTTTGTTTTTGAGTAACTTAGCTCCAGGAGAAGCCTCTTTGAAAAATATATGGAAAAAGTTCGGCAAATTGATATATACAAAAATCATATTTTCTTTAAAGAATCTTTGACGCTTACGAACTAAACATGATAAAAAAATCAAAAGAAATATAAACGAGGGCGAATTTTGGTATTTCCGTAATACTCTTTTAGAACAGAGAGAAAGCGAAGGTGGCTAAAAGGTAGGCGAACTGTGGGACGTGCTATCTAAGTCTTTTTTGTTTAGCTCTGTACTAAAATGTACTAAAATCAATTAAAATCTGTGTAAGTTAGTTCATTTCTCTACTTAGTTCGCCTGTAGAACTAATAGCTAAATTTTACCCTACGGTAATTTACTATACTTTTCTTTTTCATAAGTTTGTATGCAATTGCAGGTGTACTAAAACGTGCTAAAACGGCATATTTGGTGCTGTGTGTGTGTGCTAAATAGTAGGCACTTTCAGGAGTATGGGGCGAGGGAGGCTACAACACTTAACAACAGACAAAAAAGTGTACAAAGTGAGGGCGCAGTTTTACATCTAACAATAGTTAGATGATATCTAGGAAACGAAACCCAGCGCTAAGAACTATGCTAAAAAGTGTATACATATATGTATATAGGTAGGTAGCTGTATGTATGTATGTTTTTTTGTATATAATAAATATATCCCTTGGTATAGCACTGCTTAGTTTTTTGTTGTTGGGGAGGAGGAGATGTTGTGTGCAGGAGGTTAAGTTCTCAATTGGACTTATTGTGGTTCTGATTTGCTATATACACTGATGATATCCTTGATGGCATCCAAAGAGCCAAAGACCAGGGCTCCCATGCCGCAGATGGCAATCACAATGTTCTTCCATACAATCCAGTTCCATGTACCAAAACCAGTATCCCAGTGCACCACCAGTTCAATGAGGACCTGAAGAGAGCAAATAATAAATCACAAGTTCCAATTGATCGACTTATGAGCATTTACTTACCGGAAAGATCAGTCCCAGTATCGAGAAACAGAAGGCTCCAATGAGACCCATAAATGGTGCTATGGTGGGCACCAAAACGGCCAAAACTACTGCGCCAGTTACCAGTACCGTGCGCACCACATAGTTAACCAGAGTCGGACGTTTGGTGCACTTCTCCTTAATAGAATCCCACACAATTTCCAGGCATACATAGAACTGCAGTCCAAATGTGCAATACACCGCCAGGGCAATCAATATCTTCACCGCCTGAGCGGGCAATTCGTGTACGGGCAAGTTCAATGTAATACTTTGTTCCGTTTGATCACCATAATGCAGGTAACCCAAGAATCCCAACAGCATATAGATGAGCGTCACTCCGGACATACCCTGACTGAGTACACCACATATACCCAGAAAGTTTTGCGGTGTCTTCATGTTGTTCTCCAGCGGCATTACCACACCAATAGCCTCCATGGCAAAAATCGTTATGGAAAAGAAGGTGGGCAGTGTACTTAGTGTCATCATGCTGCGTGATTCCAATGGTGGCAGATCCTGAACCAGATAGTAGAAGGTTATACCCAAGCCGAGGCCCATAAACACATTGGCCACCATCGAAACGGGCGCCAAGTACTTGAGATTTGGCACCCAGGCGATCAGAATCAACGGTATGAGCAGTGAGCAAATGAGAACACGTGACGAAATCTCTGTGCCCATCCAGTGGTTCAAAACTTGTTCAAAATTCTTGGCCACAATCACCGTGTAGACGGAGCAAGTACCGAAATAGGTTAGGAACATGCCAAATAAGATGGAAAACTTCATCACAGGTGCAAAACCTCGGCACCATTTGGGGCCTTTCTGGAATGCGGCCTCAGCGATTTCGGCAAACGTCATGCGGGTGCGACGGGTTTTGTAGTACAGCTTGTGACCGCATTTCACCTGGAATTAAAAAAAAGAAGGTTCAAAGTTCAGAGTCAGAGCTTGATAAATAAAACTTATTTTATATGCATAATTTAGGTACAATTTTACACTACGCGTCATTGAATAGCATTGAATATGGAAGTCCATTTCATATTTAAACTAAGTGTGTGTATATTTGGAATATTTGGAGAATTTGTAATAAATTAGTCAAAAAATTACAAATTTTTCTTTTTAGATGAAAAATGTCTTAAAATTTTGGATTCAGAACTGTTTCCAAATCCCACTGTTATAGAGATGTAAAACCTTATAGACTTAGTGAACTTCACGTAGAACGGCACGATAATTACATATTTCAAACGTTAACCGAAATAAGTAAGATCCAACGACAAGTAGCGACATAGCAGAAAGACATCAAAAGCAGACCATCGTAAGCGCTAAGACGTGCGACCAGCTGAGAGTTGAGTTGAGTTTTCTAATCGTGCCCTTGAGGCAGAGGTGTGCCACAGAGATGTGAGTGACTTCGGCGCTAAGGCGCCGAAGCTCAAGCCGGGTTCAATTTCTCTTAAGTCGTGCTCAAGTTGTAATAAACCCGTACAGTGGCGTTAATAGGAGGGGAGGATTAAGGGGTTCAAACTAGAGCTGGGGAAACATCGATGTCGCAAGACATCGATGTTTTGGAAGGAAGACATCGATACAAAATCGAAGCACTTTCTTCCTTGAGATTAAATAGAAATAATGTATATGGGTTTAAGCAACCTATTTTGATTTTTGTCCAAGTGCTGGCTAGCCGTCTCAAAGTCTTGGATTGATTATAATTCAATAGTCAATGAAATCAACAAAGACTTTGTACATATGGACAGCTTTGGATAATCTCATCAGTGAGTTTCAGGCGGTGATACCAACAAGACCTATGCAAATACGTATTAGCGAATTAAGACTTGAGAATTCTAAAACCGTAAAGATCCAATTGTTTCTATTTTTACAGTATAGAAGAGTAGTTTCGATGGAATGTTTGTTGTAACAGTTTCTCTTTTAAACAAACAATAAATACCTTGGTATTTATAAAAGGGAGAAAACCCTTTAAAAAATGCTTACAAGAAATCTTGGCATGTATTATTCCGGACGACGCGTCGTTCAGAAAACTTATCAGTGGCCAACCAAATCAAAGATTTAACATATCGGGAAACCTGCAAGCACCTTTTGGCTGATCTAAAATAAAAATAGAATCAATTGGATCCTTACGTACATATATGGGCGGTCGGGGTAGGCATGGTCAAATTAAGTTAAAATTTTGTTATACTAAGTTTCAGCTCGATATTTGCAATATTCGACTTTATGCCAATAATTTTGCGATAGGGCCCACTGTGCAGTGTATGTGAATGAATGAGCGTTAGATATTTTTGAAATGACTCATGATTCGATCTACAACTTCCAAAAAGAAATGCACTTTGTTGCTAGGTATATTTAAAGAAAGGAGGACAAATGCAGAAGATTATGGAACCAAAACCAGAACTCAACTTCAAAAGATTTCATTCCCTAAATAGGCGGCTAGAAGAACTAGAAATACCAATTCGCTATATCGTTTAGGTGATTTCTTTAGACAATTTCTAAAATGTACAGGTCTTTATCAAAATGCTTTCTCTAGCTATCTTAGAGCTAAAATAGATATTATTCAATGTTTAACAATGAAGTACAGTTTGTCTGTATAGCTTTTTTAGGAGCGAACATTCAAACCTGTTGATGAAATGAATTTAACCTTTTTTATTTTGGTTCGGTTCAGTACTTTCAAAAGGACTTGCTGAATTTATGCTAATAAATGCTTAAAAATAATCCTTAAATTTGATTATAGCTCATTAAAAAGGTTCGGTTAAATGTTCGGTTCAAGAGACCAAATATGCTGAACCGAAGTTTTATAACTACTGGTAAATGCAATTTTTGGGCTGTTTACCAACACTGGAAAAAACAAATTTCAATTAAACTTTCAGTATTGGAAAATTCTAAATACCACTAGAAGTTTGAAAAATCGTAGTCTTGTGTCCGCTTTCTTTTGTTTCTCTTCTTGCTAGTCCATATTTACATTGCTCATGCTCAAAATGAGCAAGGCAATGCATAGATTTGAAAAATCATGTGAAACAAGTCAAGCCCGACTATAATATACCCTGTACCTGTATATCACCGTTGCGACCGGTGCAGTCCATAATTGTTTGTTTTTATTATAGTTCGACTATCGTTTATCGGATCTTTACCATTCCTTTGGCGGATCAATAAAGAATCCTGATTGCTAAATACGTCCAGAAAGAAGGAACCTTCTATCTATAGAACTGTGGGAGATATAACATATTTTCGAACAGACTGACAGACTTACAGACTGACTGAGAGACAGACAGGTAGACAGACGGACATGGCTAGATCCGAGCTCCTCTCAATCTCTTGGCTTTTGCGCTTCTAATTTTCGCACAAGGGAAAAGGACCTACAGTTTAACGCCGAATCCGAACGGCAGTTTGAGAAGCTTTTGCATGACTAATTACTACAAAAAAACTGGCGTCAACAGCAGTGAGAGGTGACCGGGTGTAAAGTTTATTCAAAGAACAATTTTCCGAGGCGGGATCTCTTGCATAGCGGTCGCGCAAACTATCCGCTGAGCCACCCGGCCACCTCTGGTACAGAGTATAAAAAGGTCCATTAAAATTGATGTCATTCGCAATTCACATTTTATCGGAAAAAGAATACGTTCGTATTGAAAGATTGAAAATTTATTGAACTTCAGCCTAAGGCCCACGTTGCTATGGCTTTCCAATTGGACACAATTTGTAATTGTGTATCAATTTTTTCAAATAATTATAATAATAATAATTATTGAACTTTATATCTAGAGTTGTTAAAGCTTTAAGGAAGGGCTTGTCAAGAAGAGAGAGGCCAAAGAGTGAGAGTGTATTGGTGTGTGAAAATAAAGCGACACAAACTTGCGTTGTTTGCTCTCTTGGGCCAAGCCTCGACAAACGCAGGACTCGAGTCTGTGTGAATAGCGAAGTTTGTTTGGCTTCTGGGGCAAGCGATGGTTAATCGCTGCTTTAAAGATATGTGTTTTTTTTTTTAACTTTTTAGGACGTTTTAGGAACTAAAACAATTTTTCTGAGTAAACTTTAAGTCCTTGTCCTTGTAATTCCAAAGATAACTTTCCTTATATTTCCCCAATGATATATCTTAACCAGACTATTGACTTTTTAAAAGCAAACATAAAACTTACCAGCACGTAACTGCAGTGCGTGCAAATAAACGCCGTAGCGATGGTGGCAAAGATACCCATTACCAAACCGGAGGACATAAAAGCAAAGGGCATACCGAGAATGCCAGTTCCAAGCGAAGCTTTCAGCAAATGCGTAAGCGTTTCATTATCGCTAAAAAAAAAAAGTGGAAAAGGAATTTGGTGAAATCCATTAACTTTCTTTAACCATTTTCACTTACGTAGTGGGATGTTCATTGTCGCGCATGGCAAATGGATCGAAATCATTGTTAGCCAAGGCCTGCTCGGCATCTGATTTGCGTGGCTGTATCTTGTATCTAGAAAGAAAAATCAAGAGTGTGATTAGCTAATATTCCATGTGAAACTATTTTATTAGGCTGGCTGCCACCTCAACTCCACATTTGAGTGTTCTAGAACGCCCCGTGTCATGGTGCTCGATTTGATTGTCTGTCAACAACTGAAACTCGCTGAAAGAATGCAACGTTTTCTTATAAGCCCGAGAGAAATTCTCATGCAACGGAATTGCTGCATCTGCAATTACAGTTGTATGGACGCTGCCTCTGTCCACTGTCAATTGCCGTTGTCGGCTCATAATACTACACTTGTAATTTCAAGTCGGTAAAAACTGCCATCGTCTGTGCATTGTATCTGCTGGAAAGGGTGGGGGGGAGGTAGTGTTTTATATGCCGAATTTGGCCAGACGCTTTCTGATTGGTGTCTGGCCAATTGATGGAATTCTGTTTAAGCCTGACTCGTATGACCATTTCTATTGCATCAGCTTTTGCCTCAGGTTAGGCAGCAAGCAGATGCTGAAGAAAAAATACCAAACTGTTGAATGGACAGAAAGTATAGCATACTCTTGGGCGGAGGTGTTTAAACTGAATGACCAGTAAGTTTTGCAAGAGGAAGGGAGGTTCTTCAAGTTAAATGAATAGTAAATTCCATTTTCGTTCTTAAGACCTATTCTCAAATCAAAAAAAGCTAAATGGTTTTTCAACAGTTGTTGTATTTATACGAATTAATATGACGACAGGGCTTTATTCAAATGATTTCCTGGAAACTTCATTAGATTGTTTACTTGACGATTGCATTCAACTTAAAAATATTCAACCTAGATTAGAAAAATTTGGTTTTCGTATGAAAGCAATAAAAGAGGAAATTATTGTTTTAAACAGTTATCAGTGCTCTTCCCAGCTATAAAATATGTATATAAATTCATTGTCAATGCCTATTTTTTTTCTTTTAAATAAAGTTATCAGCTGTCGTGCCAAGGTCTGCTGCCTAACTAAAGTAAAGGCTATCAGCTCTAGTTCATTGATTTATTTTTTATATACTGCCTCGTCATCTATTTAAATGCAAACAACTATATTTTTTTATAAAACTTACGAATTACATTGCTGATATAATGATTTAGCCTTTGTACACAGCCCATAGACATGTGGCGGAAGTTCTGCTGGGCACACAATAAACTGCAGAATCGGAAGGGACGGGATTGAATTGTAATTGTCTTATTTAACAAGAAAGATGGTCGGTCAACTAAAATTTACTATAAGGGGCAATACAAAATCTTGTATTCCAAGCCACGTTGGGATATCTGTCCATCACCGTTGCGACCGGTGCTGCCTATAATTTTTGTTTTTTTCATTTTTATTGAAGCCGATTAAATATATTTTTCCATTTAGTATTAAGTAAAGTATTAAAAGAAAAGAGATAATCGGAATAAGTTAAAGAAAGTAAGGATAATTTGTAGCCGGTGTTTGTTTTCCTTATAGCTCGACTATCGTTCATATGATTTTTAGCATTCCTTTGGCGGATCGATAAATAATCCTGATTACTAAATATGTACAGAAGAAACGAACCTTCTATAATAAATGGGTGGTTTTTTTTTTTTTTTCCATTGGGGGGGGGGAGGAGGGGTGGCAAAAAATTGAAAATAAACTTGATGTTTTAAGTATAAGAAGCATATGTCCCATACAGGTCAAACCTCTATCTCTTACCATCTCTGAGATCTGTTTGTTCATACGGACAGACGGACAGACAGACAGACGGATGGACAGACGGACAGACAGACAGACGGATGGACAGACGGACATGTCTAGATCGACTCGGCTGTTGATGCTGATCAAGAATATATATACTTTATAGGGTCGGGCAGGCAGAAGCTGTTACATACTTCTACACAAACTTAATATACTCTGTGTACCTCTGGTACAGAGTATAACAAGGTAATGCGTTGGCCGACTGGGTGATCCGAATTCAAAAAGGAAAAAAGATTTTAAATCTTTATGACTGTAGCTACGAAATGAACTAGGATAATTTAAAAATATTGAAAATTGAAAAATATTGAATTTTTTCTAAAAGAAGCATTTTTCATTGGCCTGTTTTGTTGCATAAAAAAAAATTTTTTGAATTATCCTAGTTTACATGTGCTGAATATACCCTCAAAATTTCAAGGCGATCGGTCAAGTCGTTTTTGAGATATCATGCCGACCAGTTGGAAAAAAGTGTTTTCGAGAAAATCGCGATTGAAAGTTCAAGTACGCTCTGGCGGGCGTTCAAACGCATTCTTTCTCAGCGCAATAACTTTTTAACGGCATCGAATATCGAAAAATCCTTTAACCACATATTCTAAATTAAATATAAATGCGATTCGAGAAAAAAAATTTAGATTTTTCGAAACTATCACGCGGTACAACCCCCTTAAAATGGCCAATGGTCTACCTGTGGGTCAAGAGAATCGAGCTAGTCGATAATTTTGTAATCGATTTATCGACTTTTTGTTTGACTATATCGATCATCGATATTTTTCATTTCATATATCAGAATAATGTCGACTTACTATAATGGTTTTAAGGGTTCTGTCTGGTTTCAGGGAATCTGATCATTAAAACAAAAAAAATCTATTTTTTGGGTTCGAAACTACAAAATTTGAAATTTTCATTACAATTCTACACCAAAGTTTGCATATATCTGAACAATTTTGAGTTGCAGGGACAACATAGCCATTTTAAACAACTTCAATCTGAAATTACCACAAATATAGACGTCATGGAGCATTTCCGAAAACAGATTCGTGCTCAGCACCAATTATACCAAGTGTTTGAGCACCCCTTACCAAATTTTCCAAACGATTTTAGCTATTTTTTACCTTAATTGTACTAGTTGTAGATGACTGCTGCTATATGGAGTGCACACTCATTTAAGAAAAGCTTATTTTCTTACAGCTGGCCGTTCCATTTTCAATCTACGTTTTCATTAACATATGAATAGTCAACAATTTGCATTAATCTGTCGTAAATTATTTTTTTTTTTTATTTTTGTTTTCGTACGTCAGCAGTTTCAGGAATTTTTCTGACGAAAACCTAAGACTTTGAACCTGAGGCGATTACAAATTGATACGAAAATATGTAACTACATTCATAAAGATGTTTTGCGGTCTTATTAAATGACAGCTTGGAACTAAATTCTTACGTGATGTTTGCTAAGTTAGAAGGCCGTAAACTAAATGATTATATATGTATAAAGTGTAATTAAGTATCTGGCAAGTGCGAGGTGGGTTCAAGTCATTAATTATAGGAACCTTGCCATTTTAGAAAAATTATAAAATTCTAATTAACTTTCGAGTAAGCTAAGTCATTTCCATAACTCTTTCTCTTCCCCCTCCCCTGTCGACGGCCCTGTCCGTGTGTAATAAAACGAATCGAAATTCAGCATAAAAGAATCAAAAGTCTTAAATTTAACAATTTAATGGAAATTTTAGAGACTTCCAAATTTTGTACTTTTTATACCCTTGAAAGGGTATTTTAAAATTATCCGGTTTGTAACGCATAGAAGGGCATCTCTGACCACATAAAGTATATATATTCTTGATCAGCATGACGAGCTGAGTTGATTTAGCATTATCCGTCAGTCCGTCTGTTTCTATGCAATCTCCTCCGTCAGTTTTAAAGCTGTCCTGACCAAACTTTGAACGAAGTCTTTTGGTACAAATACGCTGCACATTTGTCGGAATCGGCCGGATCGGATGACTATAGCATATAGCTGTCATAGGAACGATCAGTCGAAAAACTAGTTTTAGTGTAGAAAAACTTTTTTGTTTTCCATGAAAATGTCCTCAAAATTGGAATGTATTTGTTTTATATGCTCCCACACGATTCTACAAAGTTTGGTCAAAGTCGGATGACTATAGCATATAGCTGCCATAGGAACGATCGGTCGAAAAACTAGTTCTTGTGAGAAAAACTTGTTTGTTTTTAATGGAAACGTCCATTACGTTGGCATATATTTATTTTATATACTCTTACACAATTCTACAAAGTTTTGTCAAAGTCGGATGACTATAGCAAATAGCTGCAGTATGAATGATCGGTCGAAAAAGAAGTTCTACCGTGAAAAACTTTTTTGTTTTAACTGTGATCGCCTCCAAATTTCGTAATTAACAGTTTGTTATGCTTTTCCATGATTGCACTAAGTTTGGTCGAAATCGGACATCTATATAGTATAGCTCTCATAGAAAAGTAAGGTCCGAAAAGAAGTCTTATTTAGAAAAACAAACTGCAAGGGTATATAAAACTTCGGCCGAGCCGAAGTTAACTTTCCCCGATTTTTTTATGTGTAGTACTTGGATAATCAGAAATCCAACTGAAAAGGTTAGTTGGAAAGCCAATTAATCTCAGCTTGTGAAGCAGCAAGACTTACCTATGAACCCTTTGATCACTAAAGATGTGAATTCTAAAAGGTTAGTGGTAGGTGATCTACGCTTCACAAATCCCTGTTGGAATAATGGAACTACATAAATGTTGCAGTTGAGATGTAAAAAGTTCTCTCAAAAGCCTTAGGATTTGCAGACAACTTGAAAAATACGCCTATAATTTTCAACATTAGACTTATTACCTTTTTTATGAAGTGGAATAATAAAAGATTCCTTCCATAACAAAGGGTAATCGGATGACTCCAAAGACAGTTCAAATAATTTATGAATAGGCTTACAAAGTGCATCCGCACAAAACCTAAGTACACAGCCAGGCACTCCATCAGGGCACGGTGCATACATGGGTTTTACAGAGTTAAGTTCGCAAAGGAGCGAGCTTTCAGTGATCACGGGGCTAAAAATGCAATTAGACATATTCAACCGATAAGGGTATGGTTGGTTCGCATAGTTCCTAGAAGACGAGTAGGTTGACTTAAAAAACTCCGCAAACAGATCGGCTAGCATTAATGTTTGCTTTAGTATTACCATACATCACCGAGAGTGGAAGACTTACGTTTAGAATAAAATTTCTTAGGATTTTGCGAGAATTGAAGCCGGCAACGGTCAAAATAATCTTTATAGCATTGAGCATTAAGCACATTAAAGCTAGAACGGGCAAGCACATAACGGGAGAAGTCCGATGATTTACCAGATTTCTTATACTTTTTAAAATATCTCGACTTCTTGTTCTTCAAGTTTGTTAGTTCCCTTGAGATCCAAGGCTGACTATCAGGACAGCGAGGCGTTTCGTTCCGGTTCTAGCGGTTCCAATAATAATGGTAAACTGTTCAAATGGTTTATTTCGGCTAACGTTTCCGGTTCTGATTTCGGTATTAGTCCCTGATTTTTATAGTTCTAAAATTTAAATTTAGTTGCTAATTCTTTTTGAAATATTTTCCAAGCCCCCTCTTAAATTGCTTGAACATTTCTAGAGGTCATTTCAGAGAGTCTGTTATCAAGTTTAAAATTAAATTATAACACTGAATGATAATCACATAGTTGATTCAACTTAAGCCCCTTACAACAGTTTTGTAAATAATCTCTGCTTATGAACCATTTCAGTGTACATATCTATAATCATCCAAATGTGTGCCAAGTCAGCACTAGTTTTGCAGTCAATTGGCTTGGCGTGGCGGCGCCATCATAGGCCAATTTGTGAAATTAATCTAACATTTAATTGAGCTGGCATGCCGGGCACAATTTGTACATTTAGTATGAACTTACTTAGTGCCTCCATCGCCGGGCAGGAATTGTTCCATTTCCTGTGGTGCATGTTTGGCGCCACTGTCCTGCTTTTTTCAAATAGGAAAATAAGTTAATTAATTTGAAATGAGAAGAATTAAATAAATGGCTTACCCCAATGTTAACCATCTTGAGACTGTGTGTGTGTGTGTGTAGGTAGAACTGCTGCTACTTCAAGTATTTCTCTCAGTGTATAGGCACACCCTGCAATTAGATAAACAATTTGATTTGAATAATTAATATCAATTGACGACCCAGACATCAGCTCGATCTAAAATAATACAATTTCTTTGATTGAATCAAAGCAGACAAGGATTTTGATTGAAGTTGAATTCGCCTTTTAATTGTTTTGTGCCACTCGATTTCAATTTGTGGCATTTTACTTTCATTTATGGTAATAATTTATTTATTTTCTTTCATTCTTTTTTTTTTTGGCAATTTGTATGTAAATTCCTTTCAATTGAATTCAATTTCTTTATGCCTCACTTAAATCTCTGCTAATGAGTTGTATTTTTAGTTTAGTTGCTGGGTATTCTTGTCAATGAACTTGACAGGGTCTGCTCTCGTTTAAGATTTAAATTATGCGGAACCAAAATTGGATCATTTCAGTATGTGGGAAATTAGACCAATTGTAAGAAACTTTAAATTGTGGCATTATAATTACTATTTAAATGATGCAATCGATTTTTTGGCAATTTTCGAGGTACAATTGCCCCCAAATTGCTCACAACAGAGACGGGGCCACAACAAAGTGGTAGAGAGAGAGCCAGATTACTTTTACAGCTATTTTGGCCATGTCATGCTCTGGCACAGCACACGCAGATTACACGAATCTATTGTCTGTCTGTATGTACCTTTTGGCAATGATAGACGATCAATTATCATTTCGAAACCAGTTTCAACCGAATCACAGATAAAATGGCAAAAAACTATGCGATAAGGGCAACCATTTGGCATAACACATCTCTTTAAAATAAAAATAATAGACAAAAAAAAAACACAAATGAACTCAGAACTGTGCCACTTTTTGTTAGAATCTATAGTGGGTGAAGGCTCTTTCATTTGTTTTGCCAAAACATACAAACTAGTCTATACATATATAGTACATATGTTGATTCATTCATTAATTTTTCGGCCTATATCTTATCTAAGTGAAATGGCAGCGTGATTTTATGACGTTTCTGTGTGGTCGGAAAGAGGAATAAAAGTTGTATACAATATTTACATATTTAATTTCAGCGTTTTTTTTCACACTTAACGAATGTAAAGTTAAAAGTTCATTCAACCTTGTCTGGTTTCTTTGTATTTTTGCAAAATATGCTCAGGTAAACAAATAAAAACTGTCTACCCAGCGTCTGTGAGTTGGAAATTAATACGTTATTCATGTAAATATGAACAACAGAAAGGTAAGAAAAATTATAGAGAATTAACTTCGTCGTCCTATTACGCTGTATTAGGGCAAGGCCAAAATGTGCTAATTGCTAAGAGTGAGCCAGAAATAAAAATACAAATTGAAGGCAAAGTACAAAACACCCCCACCCCACCCGGTGGTAGAAAACATATGCATGTGACAAACTATCGGATGTTCATAGTCCACTTAAACTATTTATGAGAAATTTCACACATGTGACAGGGATTTGACGTATTAATAATAGATCAGGCCTGACAGACACAAAGAAATAAATCGCGGGAAGAAAGAAATTCTTAGTCAGGGCTAGTTTCCAATTGTGAATGAACTTTTAAAAATTTAATGTTCTTTGGCTTTGTTTTTCCTGTAAGTAAAATGGAAAACAATTTACAGCATATCTTCATAATTTTGCCTAAAGTCCTGTATCCAGATGTGAATTTATTTGAGTAAAATAAAAAGGGCATACAAAAATGACAGAAGAAAAATCGAAATAAAATTTGGTTTCAAAATTTGTATGAAAATTTGAATGTTTTAAGCAGTTTGCTATTAACTGAATTGGTACTTCAATCCTGATAAGAAAAAATTTTTAAACGATATAAGCTAGTTCAAAATTATACCAAAAGTTTTACAGTCAAAATATCAAAATGCTAATTGTTAGTATCTCTGCTGTTGGCGCCAGCTTTGAAGTAATTAGCCATGCAAAAGCTTCTCAAACTGCCGATCGGATTCGGCGTTAAATTGTAGGTCCCTTTCTCTTGTGCGAAAATTAGAAGCGCACAAGCCAAGAGATTGAGAGAGGTTTGGCTCTTGGCCCTTTGGGTCTGGGTCAAGCAATTTTACATTACAAATTGATCCAAAAAATTAATACAAAAAGGTGTCAGCCTGATACCAGTTAGTATCAATTTGATATTTTCGAAATATCGTTTTAATACTTTCGAAAATATTAATTTAATACTTGGAGTATTAGAGAGAATTTGATACTCAATAGTTTCAAATTTATGAATAAAAAGTGTCATTTTGATGACTACTTTTTTATTGGGTGTAGTTGCACTATCGCACACGTTAGTTGCTACATTGTTAAAATACTACTTATATTGAATTGCATAAAAGTATTCAACAATTTATTTCTGGCATATCGCATAGATTGCACCACTTGTAATTCTCAAGTATATATATTTCGTACGGTCTCAGGGCAGCTGAAATTCGGGTCAGCTTGGTATGATGTATCTCCAATTTACCGATTGGATAAAAAAATGCGATACCACATATCGCTTATTTGTCTTTTGAACGTAAAAAACGCGATGCCTGATATAATTTATTTGTGTAAATCGCCAAAAATATCCCTAAATACTCTCCTCAAACAATCGCCAAACTCTCCCTTTGACGAGAAAGATAAGTATACACGACAAAATGATTGCAGGACTATAACTGTGTTTATACACATCGAATCTACCATGAGTAACGACCCTAAAAGTGTGCAAACTTTGTTTCCTTCTGTAATTATCAACTTGACCGAAAATTTTAAATTTACACAGATTGTTGAGCCAGTTTTAAATATACAACAGAATTTTGCAATAAGACAAATATAAAAATAAGTTTTCAAAATTTTTCCTTTTTAAAACCAAAGCATACTTTAAAGGGCATTTAGCACGACAAATTTTAATTGTATAAACTTGGTATATATTGTTTCCATTATTCCATTATCTCTAGAGATTTTCGTATAAACGAAATGATTTTTAATTTAACTAGGAGGACTTAATATGCAAAGTGACAAGAATAATGTTGGCTACTAGATTTTAGGGAAGGAAACCAGTACGCATAAAATCTACTTTGCCTTGAGCAGTCGGTTTCAAATCTCTCAACTTTTGACATCTAATCTAGTAGCATAGCATTTTGAAGACACTTAACATATGTATAAAGGCAAGCACTTTTATTTCGAAATGAAACCGTTTATACGAAAATCTCTAGAGATTTCTGAGACACACCCGTTAAAGGAAATTTATTCGAGATGGCATGGAACCAACTATCGATCAAGGGTGGGTAATATCCACTGGATGTATTGATATTCGTCCCTTCTTCTTTAATTAATGTCTCAAACTATCTCCCACTGTTGAAAACTTGTTTAAAGAGGATTTTAAGCTGGCAAGTTCTTTGTTAAGAAGCGTTAAGTCACCTGTGCAATATGTGTTGACGCATTGTCCTGAAAGGTACTAGTTCATGAGTAACAAAAATTAAACAAGTGCTCATGTTTTTCTATAACTGTCCTGTAGCTTTTTCTGTGCTAGTTGCTGGCGAAAGCCAACCATCAGGTGAACCGTTCAGCATAGAACTCCCTGACACTCTTATAAATATCTTGGCCATAATAGCAGCAATTTCAATCGATTTGCTGAAACTTACAGAAAATAGAGGCAAGAATGTGTCAACGGGTGTGTATGGGTTTCTGCATACGTGGATCCCTAAGGAAACACACATTGCAATTTTGGGCAGACGCGTTGGTCCTACTGAACATAAATTTGAACGGAAAAATTTTCCGTTTCCCGGATGTGGTGCAGCGGGTAGTGTGCGTGCCAGTGGGTTTGATCCCGCCACGGGACATATAATGAACAATTTTTTTTATAAACTTACACAACGGGCACCTTTTCAAGCTTTTGGCGCCAGCTTTGAGGTAATTAGCCATGAAAAAGCTTCTCAAACTATTCTGTTCGGATTCGGCGTTAAGCTGAAGATCCCTTTCTCTTGTCCAATCCTCGGCTTTGGCCCTTTTGGTTGTGAAGGGTCAAATACTTTTATTAGTTTTTACTTTAATGTACATAAAGTTATACCCTTGCTCAGTGTATATTAAAATTGTCCAGATTTTTGTAAGTCAGAGAAGAAAGCATATTCGAATACAAAAACTATGTAATATATATATATATATATTATGTTCTTGATCAACATGATGAGCTGAGCCTATATAGCCATGTCCCTCTGTTTCTATGCTATCTCTTCTGCTAGCTTAAAAGCTATCTTAATGAAACTTTGCACGAAGTCTCTTAGTACAAATATGCTGCATCTATGACTATATCATATATACGTCATAGGATCAACTGTCATAGGAACGATAAATCGAAAAATTAGTTTTTATGAGAAAAGCTTTATAGTTTTCAATGGAAACACCTCAAAAATGTATTAGTTTATTCAGTTTTTCAATGATTTCACTAAGTTGGGTCAAAATTGGAAAGCTGTAGCCTTGGTAAGAAAAAAGATTGTTAATAACTGTGTGTCTGGTAATATTGAGCGCAGAAATCGATGAAAAAAGAACTTCATTAGGCCAAGAAGTCCCGTCGTCTCCTCCTTGATCCAATAGCAGTGCTTGTTTTCAGTTTGTGTTTTTAGCATAGCAACCTTTTAAACCTTATTTGCAAATAAGTCTACTAATCAGTATTTGTTTTCGAGACTTAGCTATTTGCAAATAAGAAACTAACTCTCTGTTTATTCGCAATAATAAGACATCTACAAAATTGTTATTTGCAAATAAGGCGTGCGTATAAACGTAGTAATAGTCAATTCTAAGTTTATCTGACATATAGCAGCTATCTAAGAAATGTTCTATTGATCTTAGCAGCAGTGGCGTTGAGCTAAAGCATTTGACTAATAAACAGACAGTCCCGAGTTCAAGTCCCAGTGTAGGGGTATGCTAATCGAAATTCAGTGCATGCGACTGACCTTTCGTACTAAAGTTTATCTAAGATCAGTAAAGCATTTTTCCTCTATTCTCAGTGAATGTATTCTCAGTGAATTTTAGAAGGTTCAGTTCGAGGGGCCCGGAAAACACTAATAAATCTAATTATATATATTTTTTGGCAGCAATTGTTGTTAAACATTCACAAAATCTTATAGTCTTTAAATTTTACAATTCCTAAAGTAGATGCAAGTCATACATCATTTTAAATGTCAATTGTAAAAGTTTAAAGAAAACCTCTGCTTAATTATCAGCAAAGTGCAACCTTGAAAATGAAATTTTTGACAAGATTCAAAAAAATTCAAATATATACAAATTGGCATGAGAACGAAAAAAAAAACAGCTTCAACGAGGGGCAATATTCATTATTCTCGAGGTGAAGAGGCGCGTGAAACTGTAAACAATTTAAGGTACAAGTACATAAACAGGCCTAAGAAAGAAAACAAGTTGCAGTTGACAAATGTGGCTCGATTTCAAAACGTGATGTGATGTCATATCTCTCTAACTCTTGTATCTTTCTCTTACTTATTCTCTCTCTCTCTATCTCTGTTTCTCTTTCTCTCCTTCTCTTTTGAATTTGTTATTCAGCAGAATCCTCAATTCTCTCAGCAGACAGCCAAGCCCCTCTAACCCTTAACGAAAATGCCAACACGTGTTTTTAGAATAGGCAAATAAAATGCAATATTTATAGTTTTCATTGCAGTTTAAAAATGACAGTTGACCTTAATATTTGCAAATATTAGAATAGACATAAACCGGGTAATTTAGGTTAGAACTTTTGACCCAACTTTAAACTCATTTGTTAAAAGAACTCAACTTTCTGCATTAAATTCTTTGCATATGTACTCATATAACTACATAACAAAGTATTTCAAAGTTATTTTTAAAAACTCATAGTTTTATTTTTAGCATCATGTTCATGGTGTATGGCGAAAACATTTGTAAACATTTCATCAGCCAAATTCGCCAATGCATTCTGTGGTAGAAAATTGATTTAAAGGCACCAATTGTTCATAACCAGAGCATTTGCTGGAATTAGAGAGCTGTGCAAATAATAAAGTCAACACAAAAATAGTGTAGCTTTCCTAGTGGTTGTTATCTATTATCCAAACATATCGTGTTGCCTCAACATAGGCAATTTCATGTTTACTTTGAGGGTTCGTCGTTGAGTTGATAAGCATTCTGTACACTTATTTCTGGTTTTTTTTGGCGGAGAATTTTACGTTTTTCTGGTGGTGTTTTTTATTTTTTTTTTTTTTGATAGTGAATGAAATTCGTAGAAGGGAAATTGCTCACTCAACTTGGGAATTCAGAAAATTTGTTAACATTCTTGGAAGGCATGTTATTCAGAGAAGCACTTTTTAACTTTTTATTTTACTTGCAAGAGCTTCAACTTGAAATGTGGGCGTATCACGATAAGGATCTTTCAAAACAAACAAGTGCTTGGGCACAACACTGAAACTTTTGATGCATGTTTCTACTTTTGTGGGGAAAAATATATTTAAAGAATTTCTGGAAAGATGGCGGAGGGCAACTAAGTTGACGTTTTTAAGAGGTGGCGACGGCCAATTCCCTTCGAATTAGGTTGATTTTTTACAAATTTTCTTAAAAATGGGTATGGCGGGCGGCTGTAGTAGTAAGGAATCGCTCGAGTTACTCCAGTCGGGAGAATTCGTTTCGATTCCGACTGTGAAACTGGACTAAACTCTTTTTCTCTCCATTAATTTTAGGTGAAGTGAAGTACAAAATTACAAAAAGCAACAAAATTAAAGTTTTATTTCGGTGTATTGAAAGTTTCGTGCTTATTCTAGATTATTTAAAAGAATCCTTCTTCTAGATTTTATAGTAATTTGAGCAATTGTTGCTTAAAATGACTATATTGACTATATTATAAAGCTGTGGTTTTAACTTTCTTAGAAACTTATTAGCTTTAAAATAAAATATCGCAAACATTTCAGAGATTTTTTCAGCGAAGATACCCAAAAATATGCTAAGCAGAATCAGAAAAAAAACCGTTCAAAATTCCGCTTTTTCGTAAATTGTGAACGGCGGTTTCATTTCATGAGCGAAATTTTAAGACCCATTGTTCCATATTTATTATCGTTTGGGTGTTGCTTAATACCATTTTGGGCTCAACTTGGGAACAATTTTGGAACATCTCGGTCTTATTTTCGGAACATCGCGGTCTCATTTTGGGTTTCATTTTTAAAAAATTTTTCATACATTTTTGTGAACATTTTGGTTATACTAAAACATTTATTATTTTCAAACTAGCAAGTTTAAGCCGGTTAAAGGTCATGTTATGTTTTCACATAACTTTAAGAGTCAAACACAACACCACAAAGGAGGCTGGTCAACTGAACAGGAGGTTTAGGAACCTCCCGGTTCTATCATTAGAGCAGAAGCAGCATTGCTATAACTGCTTGGGAATTTCAAAGCAGCATACGTGCAAAACTAACACCACAACACCAATGGTTCATGATTTCCGAACAACTGTTCGCTTTTTAAACGGACGCGCCTGTTTGTTGTAATGTTGTGTGACAAGAGCTGGTGTTTTGCCTTGAACGTCGGACTTGCTTTGTGAACAAAAATTCATGAACGAAATGGTTTAAAAAGGAGTCCGCTTGGGCTGCACTTTAGACGCAGTTTTTTTCTTAGTGTTGAGGTTTTGTATTGAATTCTTATACAAATTTTCAACAACATGCTTTGCATTCCTATACGCGGTACAAAATTTGCTAATTTTAGGCACTTGTATTATAAATGGTATATCTTTGCTTAAAAAAATCGCAAAAAAATTTTTTGGATAGTTTTTTTAAAGTAATTTGCGATAATATAAAAGAAAGTCAAAACAAATGAAAAGGTCCCCTACATAACGTGCCTAAAAAGGGCCAACATATGCATTTTAAGAAGAGCTCGCAAATAACTCTCAACACTTTCAGCGTGTCGCCCAAAAACAGTTTCATTACTGAATTGAATGCTTTGGGATCATTTTTAACCGATCAAATTAAATAAAGAAAGTATTTATTTTCGGGTTTATTTTTTATACAAACAAAACAACAACAAAAAAAAACCTTTTGCAGACACTTATACTCTGTACCAGAGGTACACAGAGATCTCAGAGATGGTAAGAGATAGAGGTACGACATGTATGGGACAAAAACCTCCGCAAAATCGGTAATAATATTGTCATATCTTCCTCAGGTTCGCATCTTTTCGCACATTTGGTTATTAGGAGTACGAGTATATATCGATCCACCAAAGAAATGGTAAAGATCGGATTAACAGAGGTCGAGCTATCAGCAAAACAATCAATTATGATGGGTAGCACCGTCCGCAACTTCAAAAACCTTAACACAAACTTTGTGAGGTACCGAGAATATAGTAGACGGGTTTAACCGACTTTCTTACTTGTTGTGTTCTGCTCATTTTGCAGACAGTTGTTTGGTGAGCGCTCGCTTAAAAGTGTTCCTGTCAATGGTTGTTGAAAGACCGACTCGTTTGTTTTGCTCAACCGAAAACACGTAACAAAAAACACAGGAGGCGAGTGGAAAAGTGAGAAACCGTTTGTGGTACGTTAGTTTGTGATTTTCCTGAGACTTGTCGCATTAAAAAAAAGTGTTAGCACTTATTTGCGAGCTATGATTTTAAGCAACTTACAGCTCAATCTAGAACATTTCCAAAAACAGACAAAACAATTACAAACACCACCAACCGTTTGATATACTGGACCTTGTTCCTAGCATTCTCTTCTAAGCCAAGAAAATATTTGATTTCTATACCTCAAGTTCGGAATCCTGGAGACTTTCCAACTTTTATTAAAGGTAAAAACTATCTGAGAAAATTATGATGAAAAGTTAACAAAATATTACAATCAAATAAAATATAGAATTCGCCTTTATATCCTTCTTCAGAGGGTTCGTATTGGGGGTTCGAAGTTCGAACCCATCACAGACTCCAAGGTTCGGTTCGCCGACGGGTTCCTAAGCTTGTCAAACCTGTGGCTTTTTAAAACTTGGTTCATAGCCTCTCAGGCCGCTTAAGAAATTTGTAATTCCGGTGAATTTGAATGAATCTGTTAAAATGCTCAGCTTTAATTTTGTTTAAGTTCGAAATGATCATATGCTTAACTAGCTGAATACGCTGCGTCGCCCGGCTCCTGTCTTTAAATCGATATAAACATTTTGGACCGTTCGATTTGTATCTTTATTTACCCGTCTTCATGATAATTTAAGCCAGCGATGTTCCTCCATAGGCCCCAGGGGCCGAGCGCAATCGGCTATTTACACACACACAGGAGCCGAGCGCATGCCGAAGTCGGGCATATGAGCGAAATCAGCGCTCTCTTTGCTTGCATTCGATGCTCAGACGTCGAGAAGGGCAGTTCAAAGCTGGGCTGTGTCGCTTAAATATCGCACACCAATACACTCACACTTTTTGGCCTCACTCTTCTTGAAAATCCCTGTTCTAAACTCATGAATATTTTGCAAATTTCTTGACTTTTTTGACCGTTTGGTTTATACCTCCTATTTACCCGTTTACAATTACCATCTATCAAAACTTCACAATAATCCAGGCTGAACTCAAAAATTTACAATATTTTGGACCGTGTAATCTACAGCTTCCATTTACCAACGCCTGCATTGTAATTTAAGCATTAAGCGCTTTCGTAAATACTCATAAGGTTATTTTTGACTTTTCGCGATTTTTGGACTTTAGAAATTCTTACAGGAAAACGACCAACCATTGCCCAAGGTTTTATCGCAATCGGATGAACGGTATAGGTTTTGAAAGTTCGCTCTTTTTAGACCATTTCCGCTCATTTCTGGAATTCAGAAACCTTCGCGGGCAAGCGTTCAACCATTCCCCAAAGTTTTCCCAAAACTGTAATTTTCGCGGTTTTTGGACCACTTTCCGCCAATTTCTTCAACCTAGAAACCTTCCCGGGCAAGCGTCCAACCATTCCCCAAAGTTTCATTGCAATCGGATGAATAGTATAATTTTTCAAATCTCGCGATTTTTGGACCATTTCACATGTTCCTGATTGACATGAACATACTGTTGAAAATTCGTGAAGATCGGTTTATACAAACATACCTTCACTTTAATATACATGTATAAATGTATAGATTGCTCTACTTCATACTGCTTCCAATAGTGGCTGGTCTTTAAAATTATTTTAAAAGGTATTCTCTACATTTCATGTACCCCAAAATGCGAATTTACTATTGAAATTTCAGAACTTAACTTTTGCTTTATATTTTTCTCGATGTCGTAATACACCGAACTTACATAGGTATGGATTGCACAGAAAATTATATAAGTTTTGATAAAAGAGACGGAAGTCATTTTTCCAAACTGATTAATTCCGGAACGGGCTTAGGTTCGGGGGTTTAGTGCTTAGATCGTTCGGTTTATGGTTCAGTTCGAGGGAGCCAAAGTACACGAACCGAATCGGTTCTGCGGGGTTCGGTTTTGGACCGGTTTGCAGCCTGGGTCTGTACATATCCATTGTCTGTTATCATGTAAATATAATAAAATACAGCAAAGTTATCGACTTTAAAACTCAGTGTCAGCTGCTTGGAGCATTTTCTATAAAATTGATACAAAGAGCTTAAAAAGCGTTGAATGTAAAAAACCACAAACAATTTTTTGTTATGCCTGCTTTTCTGATAATATTGTTGTAAAAGAAAGGCGCACGTTTTTCTTTAAAGCAAAATGCACTATAAAAGAACAAAACGGAAACAGAAAGCACAGCTTTTGTATACTATGTGACCTCAGTACTGATCTACGTAAATTTTCCACAACCTACAAAATCCGAAAATAATATTTAAACAGTTTGCCTGCTTGCATTGTTTACATCGACTAGACAACAGAGTTTTCATTTATAAACCAAAAAGTCTTCCTACCTCACATAATTGACGTCATAAAAAAGAAATAAAAACATTTCTATTTAATTAGTCTCCCTTCAGTCAGACCCCTGTCATTCTTCTGATAACAACCATTATACTGTCCTTGATTGCCTTGGCTACTGCATTATCAACAAGCTCTTCCGTAACCGTTTCACCCTGTTGGAATGCTTATCTCTAGAGACATTTCTGAGACTTTTAAACTAATTACCATTTTGTATAACTGAACAATTGAAAGGTGTTTGCCTGAAGGTCATTGCATAAGCCAAGGCGCCTGATCATGATAAGAAACAGCGAAAAAATTTTATTTTATCTTTATTTAATATTTTTGGTGTTTTGTTTCTCTGGCGGCTAGTTTTCTAAAGAGCTTATCAACTGCCACATTGAACTTGATGTGCTCATGGTCCAATCGATGTGGGGGAAATTGCAATAACGATAAAAGAAACGACCTTCTTAGGTGTGCCGACGACGATGTTGACGTCGCCGTTACGGAAATTGGTTGCGTCTAAAAATAAATCAATTTGTATGTGTGAGTGTGTTGTTTTGGGGTTGGGTCTCTATAACCCTTTACCACCAATAAGGCGGACAAATTGCACAAATTAGCAAACAAATAAGTACCACCACCACCTCACACAACACACTCGCGCATAAAGAATGGATGAAGACAGCCACATGAATAATAAGTGTTAGTGTCAGCCTATGATGAGCCTTAGATAAAACGAAGGCCAAATGCTCTTATATAATCAATTGTTCATTTTTGACAGGGCCTTTGATAGAAAAATGAGTGAATATAAACTTGTAACCTAAATTGATTTATTTATTTAGTTTTATGGATAGCAGGTTCGAACCTTTTGGACATATTTTCAAATCAAGATTATTTATCGAACCGCCGAAGGAATGGTAAAGATCGGATGAACGGTTGTCGAGTTATAAGGAAAACAAACAATTATGGGCAGCACTTCACAGGTACGGAGTATATTATAGTCGGGCTTGACCGTCTTTCTTACTTTTTTATTATCTTAAGACTTATTACTTGGATAAAATCAAAACAGGTTGCTAAACCCCATGTACATATATCAAAACAGTAGTCTCGCTGTAAAAGGGAGCAAACCCTTTTAAAAATACATATAAGAAATTTTCGCACTGTTATGTGACTACTACCCTGTAAAATGTGCAAAAAATTTTACGGTCGCTAATCAACAAAGATTTAACATTTGATAAACCTTCAAAGATTTAACATTTAATAAACCTTCAAAAACAACAGCATACCTTTCCGCTGGGCTAAAATCAAGAGCTTAAAATAGAAAAATGCAAACGGCAGCGCCGAAACTCATTGAGATGTTGCCGGGAGGCCGTCGAAACAGTCTGTGTGACTAAACAGCTACCCATAGGTACAAAATCTTTGTTGATTTCTGTTGATTATTGCATTAAAATAAATCCTTGTTCTTGGGACGGCTAACAACCACTTTGAATAAAATCAAAACAGGTCTCTAAGCCCCATATCCTATAAGTATATATATTCTTGATCAGCATGTCGAGCTGAGTTCATTTAGCCTTGTCCGTCTGTCAGTCCTTCCGACTGTCCGTCTGTCTGTTTCTATGCTATCTCCTCCGTCAGTTTTAAAGCTATCTTCACCAAACTTTGCACGAAGTCTTTTGGTACAAATACGCTGCACATTTGTCGGAACCGGCCGGATCGGATGACTATAGCATATAGCTGTCATAGGAACCATCGGTCGAAAAACTAGTCTTAGTGAGAAAAACTTTTTTTGTTTTTAGTGGAAACGCCTCCAAATTACGTATTTCTTAGTTTACTATCCTTTCCCATGATTTCACTAAGTTTGGTCGAAATCCGATGACTATAGCATATAGCTCCCATAGGAACGATCGGTCGAAAAACTAGTTCTAGTGAGAAAAACTTTTTTGTTTTTAATGAAAACGTCAGAACGTGTATTTCTGTGTCGCTGTTCTGTAGAATTTTTTAAGCGTCCTTATCATTGGCATACACTTATTTTATATACTTTTACACAATTCTACAAAATTTGGTCGAAGTCGGATGACTATAGCATATAGCTCCCATAGGAACGATCGGTCGAAAAACTAGTTCTAGTGAAAAAAACTTTTTGTTTTTAATGATTTATTGGCATATTGTTATTTTTTATACCTCAACACATTTCTACAAAGTTTTATCAAAATCGGACGACTGTAGCATATAGCTGCAGTATGACTGTTCGGTCGAAAAAGAAGTTCTAGTGAGAAAAACTTTTTTGTAGTTATGGGATCGCCTCCAAATTTTGTAATTAACAGTGTATTATGCTTTTCCATGATCTCACCAAGTTTGGTCGAAATCAGACATCTTAATAATAACGTGATTATTAAGAAGCGATATTTTAAGGTTTGAATTCTGTAGGTTCCTTTGCTTGGCAAGGCAGACATCAATCTATAAGATAGAAATATTCTGTCAAACAACAACAACTACTAGCAAGAGTTAAAGAAACACCCGTTATTGCCGTTTGTTGTGTGTGTTGCTCTGTGCTTTACAACAACATTTGTGCTCCTATAGCTATAGGGCAAAAGTCGTTGGGCACCTCTGCTTTAAAAGGTCATGAACTCAATTCACCTTCCCATCTTCAGCTTCCCACGCAATCAACAGTTGCGGCTGCAGGTCTTTGGACGTTGTCACCAGCGACGCGTGATTCTCTCTCTTTTTCTTGTCTTGGACTCTATTCTCTGACGTCACAGTTTTATTGCGTCTTTTGTTTTAGCTTGTAAAATGCTATTATGTTAATTATCGCCACAAAAACCACCACCAAAACAATACAATAACAGTAAAATCAATAGGCCCAGAAAATAGAGCTCCATTAACTACCCGATAAAGACGACAACAACAACAACAAAAATAGAAGGAGTACAAAAATAATGTTGCTGAAGGTCAGAATCAATTGAAAAATAATGATGCACTTTGAAAGTGTCCTTGGTAAAGTCAGGAGAAGGAGGTTTGGAATTGACGTTTAACAACTTTCTCCCCCGCACAACGAAAGTGACGTATGAAAATAATTGCAGAAACGTGGAATATCAGCAATTCAAATTTGACTGCAATTGCACAAAAACTCAACAAAAAGAAGAGGAAATACAACAAGAAAATTAGAAAGCGCGCGAAATTCATTCATGATTTTTACAGGGAAAATGCTAAAGAAGTTTGTACAAAATCACAGAAACAGAAAGAGAGAAAGAAGCAGAGGAAGGGCAGAGCAAATGTACCCAAAATGCAAATAACGGAACAGGTGCAACGTGGGCAGGTAGGCGTCGATGTCAACGTCAGTGGACAGCGCTGCTGGCGTAGCGCTTACGTTGCCGTAACGGTGAAATAGAATTGCAAGGCTTGCCAAAGGGGTTAACACCATAATCTCTTAATTTTCGATATTATTTTATTTAATTTTTGGTTTCTCCTTGAAAACAGTTTTCATTATTCTTTGAATACATAACATGTGCGTGTGTGTTATGTCTATTTGCTTATGCACTCTGGGTCGGTCGGCTATTTTGAGACAAAACTGAATATGTGTACCACAATCCATGTGCTTGACACACATATAGAAGTTCTTGAGTTTGTGTTTGTAGCTTACTTTGCTTTCACAATGTGTTGAGGGTTTTTGGTTTTATTTTTTGTTTTTGCACTTGCACTCGAAATTAACACTTTTGTTGAATATTTTTATTTATTTTATAAGTAATCAGTTTTGTAAGTTATTAATATGCCAACAGTACAACAAACCGCTTCGGTCGTTACCTTTCTCTATATAAGAAGGGCCAACCACGCGGCACAAAAATCGAAGAGCAACTGAAACCCATGTACGAGAGGCTACTTTTAAATACCCCTAACCCAAAAGTGAGAGCAAGCGAATAAATAACAGCTGAATACAGCAAAGCGACGCGCCGGTTTGCTGAATACGCGCGCAAAAGAGCAGAGAGAGTATTTTAGGTTGATAATCAACTATTTCTTTCGGCCGCTAAGAGGCAACAGACAAAGGACCTCCAAGCTGAATGCAGAGAATGAGATGAGAGAGGGATAAACTTAAAGGGCAAGGGCCTTTCCCTTCATCTCTAACAAATTTTGGCTGACGAAATCTCATTGTCAGCTTTCATCATAAATAACTTTAAAGTTTCAAACATTCATTTATGAAACACGATACATCCCATTTTTTGATAAGAAGTTTATTTACTAAGAAGCATTGCGTCAGCATTTAATTGTAAGTTTACAAAATTATTAGCAAAGGAATATCAATAGGTCACAAATTCTTTCCATAATGTTCTAAACCTAAAAAATTATTGTCATTCTCTGTGACGAAATTCAATTAGATAGTAGAAAACCGGTATTTCGTTTTGTGCAAGTCATTTTTTATCAATTAAGTGCGATTTGTGAACAAACCAATTTCTAAACTGTCATTGAGTGGTTAAAAACACGATACCAAAGCATGACACATACGAAAGTCGTGGGCCGATGGGTACTCATTGTACCCAATTTATTGGTACTTAAAATAAATACATAAGTAAGATAGTGTACCGTTTTGAAACAAACAGTTCTAATAGTCCGAGGGGAATAACCAAAACTTAATTAGTTTCAGAAAGAAAAACCAGGGATGCAATCGGTTCAGTGGCTCACACAGTTTTAAAAACGGCAGCACACTGGTTCCTTTTGTATGGGGAGGGCGGCCAAAAATACTTCCAGTTGAGATAGAGGCTTGAAACTTAACACAAAATTATTATAATTTTATAGTAAGATGATGTAAAAAACGCGGCGGCCACTATATCATTTAGCTGTCATATGAACGATTGGTCTGAAATCAAGTGTTGGTATGGAAAACTTTTTTGTTTTCCATTATATTGCAACGCAAACTTGTCATTCTTAATTAAAAACCACTTTATACAACCAGGGTGAGCTAAGTGAAAATTGGGATACTATATCATATAGCTGCCATAGGAACAATCAGTCTAAGATCGAGTTTTTGTTGGAAAAATCATTTTGTTTTAAACGACAAACGGCAAAAATGTAAAATTAATTTAACAAAAACAACTACAAAATTATTAAAGATTTTTACATAGTTCGTATGTACACGTATCCCTGGTGAAAACTTGGTGAAATCATGGAAAAGCATAATTCACTGTTAATTACGAAATTTGGAGGCGATCCCATTTAAAACAAAAAAGTTTTTCTCACTAGAACTAGTTTTTCGACCGATCGTTCCTATGGCATCTATATGCTATAGTCATTCGATTTCGACCAAACTTTGTAGAATTGTGAAAAAGTATATTAAATAAGTGTATGCCAATAAAAAGTACGTTTACATTATAAACAAAAAAGTTTTTCTCTCTAGAACTAGTTTTTCGACCGATCGTTCCTATGGCAGCTATATGCTATAGTCATCCGATCCGGCCGGTTCCGACAAATGTGCAGCGTATTTGTTCCAAAAGACTTCGTGCAAAGTTTGGTGAGGATAGCTTTAAAACTGACGGAGGAGATAGCATAGAAACAGGCGGAAAGGGCTAAATGAACTCAGCTCGTCATGCTGATCAATAATATATATACTTTATGAGGTCGGAGATGCTTCCTTCAATGCGTTACAAACATCCGCACAATTTTATAATACCCTCTGCAAGGGTATAAAAAATGTGTTGTCAATATACTTTTGCAAATCAACTTTTATTTCCGAAAAAATCATTAAAAAACACGAAAAAGTTAATAAATATTAGTTTTAATTTAATAATATGAAAATTTTGCAACATCAAACTTTTTAATTTTCTTACGTTTTCTTACGATAGTTTTTTTGACCACGTTTTTACGTTCTTTGACCCAAATTTCTCAGGAAGTACTAAGCCGATTTTGATAATTATTTAGGCGGTGAAAGCTAACACCTACATGCATCAAACTTATGTCTTAAATCCATTGAAAATAATTGTTCCTTTATCGAAAACGATAGTGGAAACTTTAAACGAGATTATCATTTTTTTGCCCAAATAAAAAGAGTAGCTGAGGACCGATTTTCAAATTTTTTATTAAATTACTCCTTATAGACACCATTCTGGTCGGTACCAAAATATTTGGGATCGGACTACAAATAACAGAGCTAGAACCAATGAACGGGGAAAAAAGTCGAATTTGGTATATATATAAGCAAATAGACATTATTGTGTACAGTGCTCTAAAAAATAAATGTCACAAAAGCATCACTTGATATATATCACAAGTGATTGATATCACTAAGAATTTCATCACGAGTGATTCAAAGATTTTTAAATCTGGTGCGGCCGTTCCTTTATTATGCCATTTTGGCTTATCAATTCGGTCTCTCTTAATTTAACCGAAAGTCGGATATAACTTTTATTAGAAAAAGGATTGAAGTTCCCACATTTTTCAAGTTAAATTGCCTGTAGGTCAACGCTTATCATCTTAAGTCTCGACAGAAAACTGAACCGAACCGATCCGTTTTGCTTTGTAGTTACTAGTTCGCTTCGGTTTTTTATCGGTTCGTTTCCAGTCCGGTTTGCATTACTGATCTCAAAACTTAAAGCCCGTCCCTACCATATTTTTTCATGACTCTGCGCGGAAAGATATTTTTGAAAATTTGCAAGTTACGACAAGTTAAACAAAATGCAAAAAGCTAATTTTTTACTAGGATTGCCCTTAATTTCGCCGAGTCTCAACCCTTAAAGCCTGTAATAAAGATAACGTCCCGAATTTAGCTTAAATCTTTTTGGAAAGTTTTTTTCGGGACTTTCAAAGTTAAGGCAGTCCAAAATGTGACCAAAATCGCATTTAAGTTCCAAGATTGTTTTTAATTTGACAGTCTCAAGCTTTAAAACACTTCTTGAGTATAAAGTCCTAATTTGCCCTTAAATCTGCGCGAAAAGGTCTTTTTTCAAACTTTCCAAGGTAAGGCAGTGTGCAAAAAGTATCAAAAACTCATTTCGGTTTTTGGATCGCCCATAATTTCATCCAATCCCAACTCTTAGAGCGTTTCCTTGAGTATATCGTCTCGACTTATCCTTACATCTGCTCGTAGTCATATTTTTGAAGTTTTGAAGAAGTCAAGAACGTCTTTCTCTTTAAGAATCGCCCTACATACTGCCGAATCATAACCCTCTTAAGTCCGTTCTAAGTGTAACATTCAGAAATTTTCCTAAATCTGCTCGGAATTCTTTAAATTTGAAAATCCACAAATTTTAGTGACCAATACTATCTGATTTTGTGTGGCCGGGTGGCTCAGCGGCTAGTGTGCGCGACCGCTGGGCAAGAGGTCGTAGGTTCGATCCCGCCTCGGAACATCTAATGAAAAGTTTTTTCTTTGAATAAACTTTTATACCGGTCACCCCTCTCTGCTGTTGGCGACAGCATGCAAAAGCTTCTCAAACTGCCGTTTGGATTTGGCGTTAAACTGTAGGTGCCTTTCTCTTGTGCGAAAATTAGAAGCGCACAAGCCAAGAGATTGAGAGAGGCTCGGCTTTGGCCCTTTGGGGCTGTGTCATGCCATTTTACATACTATTTGATGCAGCTTAAAGTTGGGTCCGTTGGGTTCGAACACATTATAAAGTATATGTTCTGTTTTTTGAGAGGTAAGTATTAAACCACAGGTTTTTGATTTAAGGTGAAGAAGCACTACAGAACAATGAGAATTTCGTCGAAAAAAAAGGAATGGGATACACACACAAATCCATTCGCAACTTCCAAGGAAGGAATACAATCTGATGACAGGCATAGTAAGAGGTCGTTGGGTAATTGGAGGAGATTTAAGAAGAAGATCACATGTTTTAAAACGGTTGGCAGCTACAAACATCCGTCAACGACAAGGTCTTATCGTAGAAAAACGAATACAATTCTCAACCTTTTTGCGTGAATGAACCGAAAAACTAGAGCCAACTGAAGGACGGGGGAATCCCTTCAACTTTTTTATCTTTGACATTATTTGAAAGAGGCAAACTTGAGCTGGTAATTACTTAAAGCAACCTTGGTTTATGAACGAAAATAGCACATCGACTCGTTAAATAGCGGAATCAAATATATATATATGTAGTCTGAATATGGGTTTTAGAAACCTGTTTGGATTTCAGTCAAAGTGGTTGTTAGCCGGCTCACTTCGAGGATTGATTATAGTTCATCAATCATCATAAAATCAACAAAAATTACATATGAACAAACAGCATGTCTGCTCAGTAAATCCAAATTACACCAGTTCTGATTGTTACAGTGATTGACAATTCTGCACACGTTGTCGTTGGAGACACCTGAAAGTAGGGTCATGCAAGCAAAAGCTGCTGGCTAACGTGAGCTCCGAACCCTCCCGTAAAGTGTTAATCGAGTTGGTTTCTCAAAAAATCTCCATCATTTTAAATTGCGACAGCAATGCCAGGGATGTACCTCTGGCCACCTAAAACACATATCAGAGCATACGACTCTACTATAAAATTTTAATAAGTACCGGTTCGGTTCGGAAGTTATAAAATTACCTATGTATAATAAAAAACATATTTTATGGCCCAAAGTTTCATTGCACTGTTCTACGTACTTGATAACTCCCAAGTTGATAGCCTTATAACTGATAGAGTAATAGTCAATGAAATGAATTTCCAAAATGATTATTCATCTTTCAACTCTACTAATAAAGAGCCCTCTTAAAAGTTTGAATCAATGAATCAAAAAATAACCACCTGTCAATCATAATTAAATTTATTTATATTTAAAATCAACCAAAATAAAAAAGAACCGACTTAAAGATAAAGAGGAGCAAATCGCGTGCCTTGTTTATACGGGGGGTATAAAAATATGATAACACAAGTACGTTAAAGTAAAGAAAGACTAGGAAGTTCCATATAAATCAATTTTCAATTATACCAATTGAGAAAAACCACTTCAGTCGAAATGCTAGCTTATCTTTAGCTGGTGGGTAGTCTTTTAAGTTGCTCAGTGTGTAATTCTAGTGACGTGAAAAGTAGAATCGTCTTTTAAAACGGCTGAATTATGACTTCTGTTATTAATTTGAAAGGTAACAGATAACTAACCTTGATGATGTCTTTATAGCTTGCAAATTCTTTATAGATATAGCACAAATCTCAACCCAGGAACCCAGAAAATCCAAACCGAATCGGTTTCATTTTGATGAGCAGAAACCAAATGAAACATTTTTGTCACTAGAACGGTAAGTATGATTTTTTCAATCCTGAATACTTTCGGGATACATTTTGGTCGGAATAGCAACCTTAAGTCAATTCCTGTAACCTCTTAAAAACGAATTCAACAAAAATAGGGGAAAGTTAACTTCATCTCAGACGAAGTTTTGTATTCCCTTGCAGTTTTTTTTTCTAAATAAGACTACTTTTCGGACCTTACTTTTCTATGGGAGCTATACTATATAAATGTCCGATTTCGAGCAAATTAAGTGGAATCTTGGAAAAGCATAACAAACCAACATATGTACATTTTTGAAGGCGATTCCATTTAAAAAAAAAAAGTTTTTCACACTAGAACTTCTTTTTCGACCGATAATTCATACTGCAGCTATATGCTATGGTCATCCGATTTTGACAAAACTTTTTAGAATTGGTTAAAAGTATATAATATAAATATATGCCAACGTAAGGGACGTTTCTATTGGAAACAAAAAAGTTTTTCTGACAAAAACTAGTTTTTCGACCGATCGTTCCAATGGGAGCTATATGCTATAGTCATCCAATTTTGACCAAAATTTGTAGAATTTTGTGGAAGCATAAAAAATAAATACAGGATAGTTTTGAGGACATTTCCATTGAAAACAAAAAAGTTTTTCTAACTAAGACTACTTTTCTGACCTTACTTTTCTATGGGAGCTATACTATATAGATGTCCGATTTCGACGAAATTTGGTGGAATCATAGAAAAGCATAGTAAACTAAGAAATACAAAGTTTGGAGGCGTTTCCATTGAAAACAAAAAAGTTTTACTCACTCGAACTAGATTTTCGACCGATCGTTCCTATGGGAGCTATATGCTATAGTCATCCAATTTCGACCAAACTTAGTGAAATCATGAAAAAGGATTGTTAACAAAGAAATACGTACTTTGGAGGCGTTTCCATTGAAAACAAAAAAAGTTTTTCTCACTAAGACTAGTTTTTCGACCGATCGTTCCTATGACAACTATATGCTATTGTCATCCGATCCGGCCGGTTCCGACAAATGGACAGCGTATTTATACCAAAAGACTTCGTGCAAAGTTTGGTGAGGATTGCTTTAAAACTGACGGAGGAGATAGCATTGAAACAGACAGACGGACAAGGCTAAATCAACTCAGCTCGTCATGCTGATCAAGAATATATGTATATACTTTATGTGGTCGGAGATGCTTCTTTCAATACGTTACAAACATCCGGACAATTTTATAATACCCTCTGCAAGGGTATAAAAAGTTTTTAGTTTTTATGCTGCCGTCACCTTTACAGTAATAGCTTCAGTTGTGAAGTAAGTGCACCTGCTAAAAGAATGAGAAAGGCCAAAACTTGTATTAAGGCCCGATTTCTCATTGTCCGGTAAGTCAACTTGACCTGCAGGTTAGCCGCTCAAGCACTGGTTAAAGTTAACCGCGAGTTCAGTCCCGATGGAATTGTCGATATTTTGATCGATATTCAAACAGCTGGCTCAAACACTGCAGCGATAGGAATTTATCGATATCGGATGAAACTGTTGATGAGAAAGCCAAACGACAAATTTGACCTGCGGTTGGCGAACCAAAATCTTTGAGAAGTCGGGCCTTAACAGGATTTCCTTTAGGATTACTCCACTTCTCCCTTACTCCCCTATTGCCTTTACAACGAGTTTAGAAACCATTAAAAGTTATTGCATATGGTCTTGGATCAGTATATAAGCGATTTTCGAAGATGGATATTCAGAATCTAGTCCGCAAGCTTCTTTCAAGAGCTTCAAGAGGGTCTGCTGATAATGTCAATTCTCAAAGATGAACAGCTGCGGAATATTTAGCTGCCTCCCGTATTCTCAATTATCCAGTAGGATATGTCTGCCTGACTTAAATCAAAGAAAGTCCACAAATTGTGTATGTTAAAATGTAAAATTTTATTGCAAAAATCAGCAAGTCTTTTCATTGTGTTCATTGTTACATTTGTCTCAATTTTTAATTAAATGAAACCGTTTTAGCTTTAATGTAAATTTACAGCATTAAACTGAACAAAATAAATCATAAAAATATCAAAATACAAAAATTGTACAAGAAATTCTTACAGAGTTTCAGTTGTGGATGTTGTTGTTGATGATGTTGGATGACTGTGTCTATAGTTTCTATATTGTTGGCCAGTTTTGAACTGCATTTTCAGTAGTTACTATGGAGTTTGAGCTATTGTTAGTTTGAGAGTTTCCAGTTGAGCTGAGTTGAGTGTAGTTAGTAGCGTGTGTGTGTGTGTGTGTGTGTGGTAAAAATTTCTTGTCCCTGGACGTGGTAGCTTAGTGTCTATCATAGAAGTATACTTTATATATATGGCAGTACATTTATGGGGGGTCCACACACGCGACATCCGAATCTTTTGCTTGAGAATTTCTACTTATTTGAAGCCACCGCGTTTTATGGCTTCAAATAAATGAATCGTCAGTGCTCCTCCGGAGGTGTACGAAACTCCGAGATCCAATCGGTGACGCGTAGACGAAAGATTTCGGTTTTGGTTAAAATCCAATCGCGATATTGATGCGGTATGTACTCCACCAGTGCATCGGCAATCTCGGGATTTTTAAACATAATCACATAGATGACCGCCACATTGATCAGGAAAAGCACCAGAAATGTCACAAGAGAGGAAAACGCCGCCTTGGACAACAGTTCGTACCAGTGTTTGCCATTGCCAGATGATTTCTTCTTATGATTTGACTTTTGATTGTTGGATTTAGCGGTGACAGTGGCTGCTGCTGCTCCTCCTCCTCCTCCACCTGCGTTGCCAGTTCCAGCTGCATTAATGGGCTTGATGGTCAGTTCATTGTCGGTGGTTCCTGAAGATTTCTTAGATTTGGTTTTCTTATTTGGTTTATTTGACTTTTTGCCCGAAACTCCGCCATTGCCTGCCTGTGCCGAACTGGAGTTACCATCACCACCTCCTGCCATTTGGTTGGCGCTCTGCTGCCGCTCTCGTTCCCGTTCAATGAATTCCGGCTTAAAGTTGGCACAAACGCTGACCTACCAAAGAAAGGAGAGAAACATAAGAGGCCACTTGCAAAAACTTCAAGTGTTAGCACTTGACTTACCGTGTTCTTGGCCGCCTGCTGGCAGTCCTTCAGTGTCGAGCAGCGACCCACTATTTTCTCCCAGGCCGGTGTCAAAGGATTCCCCTTCAAGTCCAAGTACCTCAAGCGACGTAAACGACCAAAACTCAAGGGCAAGTGCTCCAAGAAATTGTTATACAAATCCAAATGACGCAAGTGCTCCAGTTGGCCAAAATCTTCGGGCAGCAGGCGTATTTGATTCTTGCTCAGATCCAGGCGAACCAAACGGGTGAGTGTGGTGAAGTTGCGCTAGGGGGAAATAATTGATTAATTACTGCGATGGCCACACATTTAACATGGCCACTTACTCCAAGTGTAACCAGGCGATTGCTCGAGAGATCCAGTACGGTGACGCGCTTAAACGAAGCCTGCAAAGGACAAAAGGAAACTGAGCATTGCATTTCCAAACAAAAAATAAAAGAAACCCCCAAAAATTACTTCAAAATCTCATTTTTTGGCAACCTTATTTCGGTTGTGCGGTTGTTGTGTGTTCATTGCCCAGTGACCGAAGGGGTGGCAAAACCCAAAAATCAACCCCCTCAAGCAATTCTGACTGCAGTTTCACATACACATGAACAGGAGCGGAATTAAGAAAGTTGGGCCCAGATTTGCTTGCATTTTCACTTTTGCAGAAGTTTTGCAATTTTTCTTTTGCGAAAGTAATACAAGTTAGAAAGTCGGTCAAGCCCTACTATAATATACCCTGCACCTGTGAAATGCTGTCCATCACCGTTGCGACTGGTGCTGACCATAATTGTTTGATTTCCTCATAACTCGACTATCGTTTATCCGATCTTTACCTTTCTTTTGGCGGATCGATAAAGAATTCCGATAAATAAATATGTCCAGAAGTAACGAACCTTCTATCTATTAAACTGTGGCAGATATGACGTTTTTTCGAATTTTCGGGGGCGGGAGGGAGCGTGGCAAGAATTGAAATTGTCTATAGGTGCTTAAGCCCCCTTCCAGAGCCCAACTATCTTACTTCACCAAATAAAAAGTAATTTTTTAGCAGCTTTCGGATTTGAATAAAAAAAATACATAAAATTCGGAAAAATGTATGAAATCTTTACTTGAGACGATAGAACGATCTATATAATTACATGTTTAAAGATGGTTTCATGTAAATGTTGACCGCGGCTGCTCCACAAATGGTTCATACGTTGGGTCCAATTTTGGCATACTCTCTCCAATATATCTGCCGGAATGTTACGAATAAATTCTTCAGTATTGGCTTGCTGTGCGTCAACTGTTACGAGATTGTCGCTATAGACATGAGCCTTAACATATCCCCACAAAAAATAGTCTAATGTCACGATCTAGGCGGCCAAATGACCAGCCCCAAACGTAAAATAAACTGTTCGTTAAGTCCGCCTCTCAATTGGGCCATTGTTGCGCGTGCTGTGCGGCACCGTCTTGTTGAAACCACATGTCAGCCAAGTCCAGCTCTTCCATTTTGGGCAAAAAAAGTTTGTAATCATCGCACCTTAGCGCTCTCCATTCACAGTAACGTTCCTGCCCTCGTCATCTTTAAAAAACACGGTCCAATGATGCCAACGGCTCATAATCCACACCGAACAGTACAATTTTCGGGATATATTGGCAGTTCTTGCAATGCTTCTGGCTGCTCTTCACATCAAATACGGAAATTTTTATTGATTTTGATCAACCAGAAATGAACTTCGTCGCTGAACACAATTTTGCAATGAAGAAGTGAATCTTCACCCAATTTTGCCAGCGCCCATTCATTAAAAGTTAGCCGTTGTGGCAGATTCTGTGGCTGTAATTCTTGCACCAGCTGTATTTTAAAAGGTTTTAAACCCAAATCCTTCCGCAAAATTTTCCATGTAGTGGAGTAACAGAGGCCCAAATGCTGCGAACGGCGCCAAATCGATAAATCAGCTGCAATATTTTCCTCTGTGCGCACTCTACGTAAGCGTGTTGGTGGTTTAATGTCCAATAATGCAAATTTGGTGCGAAATTTAGTCACAAGAATTCCGAATAGCCGGAAATGGAAGAATTGCACGATGCAATTTCTTAACCGAGCAAGACTTTGGATAACAAAATTCAATAGTCTGCAAGCGTTGTTCGTTCGTAAGTCGATTCGTTGTAATATTATAGACTAAACTGAACATGTTTGACAGTAACATGTGACACGAAAACAGCTAAGCAGCCAAAAACACTGTTGCCAAAAAGAAAGTTATTAAAAAAATCCCCCTTCATATGCAAAGCGCAATATATCTGCAGTAAACCAAAGTTTTAGTAGAGAATGAACAACATTTGAGTTTTGCAAAAATCTATCAGCAGTGAAAAGCATTTACAAATCGAAGAACTTTGTGGTATTATGAAATTATGAACGATTGTTGAAAGTTGAGTAGGATTTTCAATTTAGTTTAGATTATCAGTCTTTATGTACCGAATTTTTGCGCAATGATGCTTTCTTTTCGATTCTTATCGTAAAGCTAGATATATATTGATAAGGTTAAAGATATCACGAGCTTCTGCTCGCTTGTGTGATTAATTAGTTACTCAAAAGAAGAAGAGGTTAAAATATTTTCAATGTAATTTTTAAAGAAAACTTGAGAATAATTGGTGACAAAATGGGATTTATGTTAAAAATTTCGCAAAAAAAGGGACGCTTTTGAAATCCGTTTACAGGCAAAAAGCCCATTTTTACTAGAACATTTTTATTGTAGGTTGGCACATTTACATTTGAGTTGAAAGACCCATATGTGCATTTAAGATGGTCTTAAAATTTAAAGTCCATTTGCCCGGGATATTAATTAATTTTAGACCCATGGCCTCATGGTGAAATTTTCTTAGAATTTTACGTAGGTTTCGTTTTTGCGATAAGCTTTGTGCGACAAAATACCATGCTGAACTTTTTTAGTGTTTCTGTGAAATAAAATAGATTTGAAAACTCATGTCAAAAAGTTCGGGATTAAAAATTTGACCAAGAAATTCGCTCTTGGATTAAGAATTTTCATTCATACAGTAATTCTGACATTAAACATTTTTGATCCAAGCATGAAATTCTCTGCTTTAGCTCTGTCTGTAATACACCAATAAATAATCGTTTTTTGTTCTAAGAAAATATTCTTGAGATTTCATTAATATCTACCCTGTTTAAATATAATGATACTTGGGCCCCTCCCACTCAATGAGTCCGCACCTGCACACAAGCTTTCTTTGCCGAGCGCAAGTGCTCTCAAGTGTAAATGCAATGCTACGGTACTGAAGCGGGGGTAGGGGTACATCAGTGTTAATTGCAAGCCAGCCGGCAGAGGCAAACCAACAACAACCACATCAGCAACGGTAAAAGGAGTTGCAGCAGAGTTCTGTTTGCGTAAACGAGACAGAAGCACACACACCGGCTAGACTCTGGCCAGACAAGGCCAGGGAGATGAGTGAAGGGGGGGAATGCAGATATGTATGTAGTCACAGCGGCGGCGTGTGGGCTAATTAGCTATGCCATTGATAATATCGTCTGTACTTACAATTTCACTGACTGGAACTTCACTCAGCTCGGACAAACTGAGATCGCAGCATTCATCCTCCACACGCTCTTTGACATTTACTTTCACCTTGTCGCCGGTTTTCGGCATTTTTGCACTTTTTTGTGTTGTTTAAATTTTAAATTTAAAAATTTTCTTTTACGTTTTGTTCAAATCAAATCAAAACACAAACCAACCAGCTGGCAATTGAGTAGGGTTGTTGTAGCTGGCAAATAAATATCGATACATATCGATACATACTGGGAATTGGTGCTGACGAATACTGGGCAATTACTGGGGGAGGAAGAGGAAACTAGAGCTGGGCGCGTGAGGGAGTTTTCTGTCACATCACGAACGACTCACGCTCATAATTCTTGGACCGTTTTGTGTCACTCACAATTCATGCACGATTTAACGACCCCTCACGAATGCTCACTAGGGCGGACGCCGATAAAGTCCCATGAGAAAACTTAACATTTAGCCCTCATCGAGAAGAGTTGCTGAAAAATAATTTTCCACGCAGATTGATGAATGTTAGCTTTAATTCCATTATTATTAGACCTACAAAAATGTTAAACCCCATTTTGGAAGGGTAGCTATTTTAGAGAGTTGCTTTAACAAGTTTCATGGCTTAGTAATAAGAAAAATGCAGATTTTTTCAACTTTAGGGCTCGTGTGCGACCTCTAAAAATTCATCATTCTGCATGAAACTTTATATTTTTAAATTTTACATCAAAACGAATAATTTTGGGCTATGAGAGCTAGAATTTGCGTCAGAAAAATTTTTCTCATATATATGAGGGGCACGCATGAAACTCCAAGTTTGCTCACGTTCACGACGTGACACCGTGACTGGCACCTTATGTTCCGCCTCTAAGATGTATCGCTATATCGATACATCCTAAAAATATCGATAAGTTCCTGCCCTCCCCACTCGTTGCTCTGCGTGCTCTTTCTTTCAGCGTGAGACATCAAGCCGAACGTACGTACATTTTCCAAGCAGTCAAAGAAAACTATAAAAAATCATCTAAATGGCTGAAAATGTGTGAAATATTTGCAACAACAGCTGCGGCAAACATTAACACACCTTTCAACTAAAGAATAAAATGAAAACCTCCATGGATGGCACTTATTTTGCCAGATTAAAATCTAATCACATTTTTCTTCTTCTTCACCTTGCACAGTGTTCGGTTGAATTGTTGGAATCATGGTTAACGGCCGCATACCCTCGGTCTTTTCGAAGACCTATGTGACTCCCCGTCGCCCTTATGAGAAGACTCGTTTGGATCATGAGTTGAAGATCATTGGTGAATATGGTCTGCGCAACAAGCGTGAGGTGTGGCGCGTCAAGTACGCTCTGGCCAAGATCCGTAAGGCGGCCCGTGAGCTGTTGACTCTGGATGAGAAGGACGAGAAGCGTCTGTTCCAGGGTAAGTGTGGAAAGTCTTTTGTTGGGTTAATCTCCATGTCATGATGAGTTGTATTTAACATAAATAATCTGACACTTCTTGTCTGAATCAAACCCATTGACGTGATTTAATACCCACTGAGACTCTGCCCAAGGCAGCTGTTCCTTGGTTACATTGAGATTTTCAATTGCTAACACCCTTCTTCCCTCTCTTTTAGGTAATGCTTTGCTGCGTCGTCTGGTGCGCATTGGTGTGTTGGATGAATCCCGCATGAAGCTCGATTACGTTTTGGGCCTAAAGATTGAGGACTTCTTGGAGCGTCGTCTGCAGACTCAGGTGTTCAAGCTTGGATTGGCCAAGTCCATCCATCATGCTCGTGTACTGATCCGCCAGCGTCACATTCGGTAAATATCAGCTGGACAGCGGCTAGGAATGAAAAATTATGTTCAGTAAGACCACTTGGGAGTCGAACAAGCTTGCTTGCACCGGCTCTCAACGTCTTTTGATTGTGCAGTTGATTCAGTTCACTCCAATCTTAAAGCAAATCCCGCATAGCGTAAGTTGCACTGAACGTTTGTTTATATAGCGCCCACAATGCTCCCCCTTTCGAATTGGAAACAAGCAGAAACTAATTGAAATTTTGTTTCAGTGTGCGCAAGCAAGTGGTCAACGTGCCCTCGTTCGTGGTCCGTCTGGATTCGCAGAAGCACATTGACTTCTCCCTGAAATCGCCCTTCGGTGGCGGCCGCCCTGGACGCGTCAAGCGCAAGAACATGAAGAAGGGTGGTGGTGGTGGTGGCGCTGCTGCCGAAGAGGAGGAGGACTAAGCAGTACTTTTACACACACACATACAAATACTGCTGCCAATTTAACCATACGGCGTGATGTTGTAAAATGCAAGAGTTTTTTAAATATTTTACAAAATAAAGTGTAAAATAATAGCTGCTAATTTTGAGGAAAATTTTTGATTTTTTTTAATTGGGGGGAAAAATAAGGCTAGAAGTAGGCGAGCCCATTCAATTTCGAAGACTTTTGGTTCATCGGTTTATTTTTAAGGTAATCCTAAATTAGCAATAGTTTTCTAGATAGTTATTACTTCTTACTTTCTTGGCAATCACGGTTTTTCTGATACAAAATACATCATCCTATTAGAATAATGTATTACATTTGCACATTTGTAGCCAAATGTCAATTGCGCCCTCGAGATCTCGAAAAAATGTTTAAAATTGGCCCAACTTCCGGTAATAAATTTTGAACGCACCCTACTATTGAAGCCCTCAAGAGGGGAGTTTTCAGCACGATTGTTGCAGTTTTCGATATGCGCTTTATTCGACTCAAAGATTGGTACCAGAATGAAGTGTGCTGTTTTAGGTTTCTGTTATTATTTAAGATTTGTTTTCGCTGCTTCGTCAGCACATTCATTCCCTAGTAATCCAACATGACTATGTATCCAAAAGATTTTAGTTTAGTAAGGGAAGTGCCTATCTATTTCCCAGAGGGCTGCCTTTAGGTTTAGTTTTAGTTATACTGGCCTTAATATCTAGTGTAAAGCAATGGTTTGTGCATTTGTGAATCGCAGTGGATTTGCATCTTGTGTTTTTGTTCTTCACTTAAATAATAAATAGATTCATCCTCTCTACCATTTAAAAGTGACATCATATCTGGAACTTCAGGTGCAAACTCATCAAAAAAAAATTCCCGAATAGTTTATTTTATTATCAGTGTTTGAAAGTACCTAGATACAAATTTTGTGTATCTTTTATATTTTGGGTAACTTTTACCTTACCTAGGTCTAAATTTTCATTTACCTTACCTTGTTAATAGACAAGGTACAAGGTACTTTTTAGAAAGTCTTTTTTGAGTCCACGGATTGAGGTCAACAATTCAAATTTTCAAAAAACCTAATTTATTTGTACGACTGCCGCATCACACACTTTAAACTTAGTTGTCACCAAAGATGCTGAGCAGGCCCTCCTTAACACACCATACAAGCGGTTGTACAACTCTTCCTTAGCGAAAGCCGCGGCAATTTGGAATGCTGTTAGCAGATCCACAGACGCAGCAGATGAAGTTGAGAAAATTTGCCAAGGCTATTGATCTTCTGCAGGGCGAATCCCATTGTTATTTGGGATTTTTGCTGCTCACTTTACTTCAAGTAATACATAAACTAGAATGCTTGAATAATTTGAAATATTGTGATCCACTTAAAGATGCACTTAAAAAGAAAGTTCTAAAACGATTTTCTTTTCTTGATAACTTGACTTCAAGCGAGGCAAAGACTTTTGTTTTGTCCACTATGACACTTCCAAAATTAAAATTGAAGTGGATTCCAAACAGGGATTAATACCGAAACGATTTTCGGTTCCGGTACAGGTACCGGTACGACCACATATGAATGTTTCGGTAAAAGGTTCTATTTCGGTTTTTCATTTAGTTCGGTTTTCGGTTTCGATACGGTACCCAGTTTTTTATTTCGGTATACCGGTACGTACCGGTACAAGTAAAAATTTTTTAAATATTCTAAAAAGTAAATTCTGAGATAAGTCCAAGTCATTTTATTTCTTTTTAATATAAAGAATCAATATTAAACATAAAAGTTTCAGTCGTTTGACATTTAATATAAAATTATAATCGCTTTTTCACATTTCGTATTATTTTACGAAGTTAACATTTAAGAAATTATGATTGTACATTATATGAAGTACTGTTTTTTCGAATTTAATTTTGACTTTTAAGGTTATCCCAGTAACATAATTGCATTCAATGTGGTTGGGTCCATACGACTTCTAAGCGGATGCATTATAAATTTTACGCCAGAGAATATGCGTTCCACGCTAACCTGCATAGCTGGAACACAAAGAATATCTATTGAAATCTCATTCAATTCAGAGAACTTTAAAATGTTTTCATTGTTTTGAATACGACTCTGTGGAAGAAATATGTTTATGAACTCCAGCAGCTTATTTGTTGAAAAAACTGATGTGTTTTTATCACCAAATTTATTTTCTTGCAACATCACCTATGCAGCATTTTCGTTGGCGCTTTCAGATAAGCTATTATTAAACCTGCATTCATTATTAAGCAGTGATAAATATTTGTTAAAAGTGTAATACAAGATTCTTTTGCTCAGGACTTAGCATTACGTCATATGTACATTGGGTCCAAAAATATGCCTAATAGAAAACCATTGTTATCAAAAATGGGTTTTTCGCGCTTTTCTATTTAAAAAACGAGCGAATTCGCTAGACATATTTAGACATTTCCAATTTGCAATGAATCCAAATGGAAAAAAAATCACCCAAAACTAGATTTTCGACTTAAAGTTTAGCGTGGTCTCCTCAGCTGGTTCTAATAAGCGTACTATTTGGCGAACTGAGTCCCACACCTTCCGATGTAAAAGAATGTTGTTATGTGCGTCCGCAAAATTGAAGAAATGTTGAAGATGTCTTATGATTCCTTCTTCGCGTTACAAACATCTGACCAAAATCACGATGCGCTCTGCAAATGTAAAAAAAAAAAACTGATATCGTACCGGCACCAACGTTTCGGTTCTGTTCCGGTTCTATCGGTTCTTATAATAACGGTAAACGGTATTCGGTTCCGGTACGTGATTTGAAACGGTTTATTTCGGTTAACGGTTCCGGTACCGGTATTAATCCCTGATTTTAAAAAAAACCAACAAAATGGTAAAGGGTTTTAAATGAAATAAATGAAATAACGGAAATTTTGGATACTGTTGTCAATAAGAGTTCAAATTCAAAGGACTCTGAAGACTTTTTCGATTCCAAATATGTAACATTGGACGAAACTGAGAATTGTTCTGCAAAAGTCTTAACTTATCTTGCCGATAATAGCAAGTCTTTAGAGTCTATACTTAATTATACAAATATTTGTAATGTTTTTATACCCTTGCAGAGGGTATAATAAAATTGTGGGGATGTTTGTAATGCATTGAAGGAAGCATCTCCGACCAGCAAGACGAGCTAAGTTCATTTGGCCTTGTCCGTCCGTCCGTCCGTCTGTCCGTCTGTCTGTTTCTATGCTATCTTCTCCGTCAGTTTTAAAGCTATCCTCACCAAACTTTGCACGAAGGCTTTTGGTACATATACGCTGCACATTTGTCGGAACCGGCCGGATCGGATGACTTTAGCATATAGCTGTCATAGGAACGATCGGTCGAAAAACTAGTCTTATTGAGAAAAACTTTTTTGATTTTATTGGAAACGCCTCCAAAGTACGTATTTCTTAGTCTACTAGCTTTCCCATGATTTCACTAAGTTTGGTCGAAATCGGATGACCATAGCATATAGCTGCCATAGGAACGATTGGTCGAAAAACTAGTTCTAGTGAGAAAAACTTTTTTGTTTTTAATGAAAACGTCCTTATCATTGGCGTACACTTATTTTATATACTCTTACACAATTCTACAAAGTTTGGTCCAAATCGGAAGACAATAGCATATAGCTCCCATAGGAACGATCGGTCGAAAAACTAGTTCTAGTGAGAAAAATTTTTTTGTTTTAAATGGAATCGCCTCCAAATTTCGTAATTAACAGTGTATTATGCTTTTTCATGATTTCACCTAGTTTGGTCGAAATCATACATCTATATAGTACAGATCCCATAGAAAAGTAAGGTCCATAAAGTAGTAATAGTTAGAAAAACTTTTTTGTTTTCAATGAAAGCTGCAAGGGTAACAAAACATTTTTAAAAAATTTCAGCCAAATAACATAGAATGCGCCTTTTGGGCCCACCCTGTATTTAGTCGCACTCGCTGAAAGTGCTTGTTTCAATGACATGGCAAGGCTGCTGGGTCGGTAATTTTTTTGAGGAATGGGCAACGCCTTTCAACTGTTTGATTCGTACCGCGCTTTGATTCAAATTCGTCATTAGAATAAACTTGGGCTTAGGATATAGACGTCGTATAATTAGTCGAACGTCGTTTGAGGTACACAATAGTCTTATATACACTCATGCACGAAATAATAGGTGTGTTTTTTTTTCTTTTTTAACTTTTTATTTCTTATTTATTCTTCTCTAATCTCAACAAATCAACGTTTTTTCAAAACTTATATTAATTGTCTTTAAACAAAAGTAAAAACAGTTTCACAAACCCTTTTATATACAACTTACTTAAATATTTCCTTAAATTCGTTAATTTTGGCTGGACACAATAATAGGTGTAAGAAGATAAATGTTTAAATTAAATCAATATTTCACTATTTTTGGTCTTGTTTTATATTAAATTAAGTATCTGGCAGCTAATAACCGGTATATCCGCCATTATTTTGCAAGACTTTCTTCATTCGTCTTGGCATGGAGGATATTAAATTGCGACAAGTTCCAATTGGAATGTTTTACCATGTTCTTTGGACAATATCCCAAAGCTGATTTTTATTTTGACAAAAAGTCTTTCCGACCTCTCTTTTGAGTTCACCCCAGAGATTCTCGATGGGATTGAGGTGCGGGGATCGACTTGGCCCTTCAAGAACATCCACATTTTGCTTTCGGAACCAATACTTTACTACTCGTGAGTCGAGCTTCGGGTCGTTATCTTGCTGGAACTTCCATAAAAGTGGCATATTATTCTCGGCATATGGTAGCATAACCGTCTCCAATAGATCTTTGTATATAGATCCTTGTATGTCCATTATTCCGTCAATACGATGAATCGGACCATCATACCATTAAAAGCAGCCCCATACCATTAGGCTACCACCTCCATGTTTCACAGTTTTATATGTGTACTTGGGATCAAATTCTTTGCATTTCGGACGATGAACATTCATTTTGGCATCATTTTCAAATAAATTTATTTTGGTTTCGTCACTCCAGAAGATATTACGCCATTTATTCTCACCCTCCGGTCCGCACCAGGTTCTACGATCTAATGCAAATTTGTTCCCCATCTGTAATTTTGCCGATCGAAGCAAAGGAACCCTGCGAGCAATCCTACCTGGTAGGTTTGCTATTGCCAATCGTCGCCGAACGGTCCGTAATGACACAATATTCCCAATTTCATTGGCAATCGTCCTGAAAGACTTGAACGGGTCGCGCTTAACCAACTGAACCATGCGATCGTCGGTCTTAGATTAGAAGTTTTGAGAACGTTTAATTAACATGACAATGGATTTATACGTTTTTCCTTCATCTCGGAGTCGTCGAATGAGCCTTCTCTCCTCCGCACTGCAGTGGCGACCACGGCCCATCTAATACAATTTTAATGGTTATTAACTCTCCGTTTAGCTATATTTTCCTAATACTTTACCTTCTGCAACCAAATAATTGTATTTATAAACTACAGGTTAATGTTTTGCTTTATACATCTATTTTATTGACCAGCCGAGTGTGCAGTCTAACCAATAAAACAATCCACATTTTTTCCCAGAAAGCTAATTTATTCCGGGAATTCACCCAATTCGTACCGAAACAGTGTGACCATATTAAAAAAGTATAGCTTGCATATTAAATGATATGTTTATATCGATTTAAATCGATATTCAAAAAAAAAAAATTCACACCTATTATTTTGTCCCTGAGTGTATATCGGTATACCCGCTTGGTTAATGAGTATAGTCGAGTGCCCCGAATTACCCCCGTTCCAGGTATCGGATTCTCGTAGTCTTGTTGTTTTTTTTTTTTTACAATTTTCTGCCATTTCACAAATAAACTTCCTAGATTTTGGTTGGTATGCTATCGTTTAAACGACGACAATCTCTAGAGATTTCTAGAGTTAGACTTTTTAGTTGCCCCTCGTATGGCATTGAAAACGCAAAATTAACATAATTACATATTTAAATGGTTAAACCAAAGGCGTGACTATGTTGACGAAGCAATTTGTATGGTCTAAGTAAATATAGAAAACAAGGAAGTAAATTTATGGCAGCTAAAAGGCTATTTCTATATATTTGCAATTTAAGCGAAAAATGCGAAAAAGGTGATTAAGAAAATCATATAACTTTATTTTCGAGTTCAATTTAAATTTCAATTTCTTTCCTGACGGTGAGACAAACGCTTCTTTATATCCATAAGACTTAAGATTTAGAGTCTCGTGAAGACTTCTATTTTAGTTCTCAATTTGTTCTTGCCAAGGTTTATGAAATGGACTTATATCTTGACCAGAGACAGCAACACCCGAAGTCCAATTGTGGTTCTGCATTTAGTTGTGGGGTTCTCTAGTAAGTAGTTCAAACAATTTCGTCAGACATTAAAAGTTATTTCATTCATTAGCCACCCTGTACTTAATAATGATTTTCGGTGCAGTATTTTTTGATCAATTTATTGGTAAAACCTCTTCAAACTGCTCTTCACATTGCACCTAAAGTCTAGTGGCATACATTTCCGTACAATGTTGAGAATCACAACCGATTATTTCATCGAACGATTTACCCTCAAAACTAAACCGGGACAAGGGAACTCTGGCTATCAACTGCAGGCCCAGTTTCTGGCAACATTTCTGCGACAACAATGATGAGGGAACCGTTACAACAGCCTCAGGTTTTTCAATTTGCATTTCCTCCGATAGCTGAGCGACTATTTCGGGCGGTAGTTTACCTTGACCCAATAAGCGAACAAATTCTATACTGTGTATAGAAACTTCAACCCCAAGCCACGTTGCACAAAATCCGGATGAGTGGCCAGAAATTCTACTTCTCCTATCGAGTTCACTTGCCATTCTTTGTAGATATTAAAGCTGTTCTCGAAGTGTGACCAATACTCGTATATCTTGAGCATAGTCGGAGTACGAAACTTGGCCACAACATCATCATAGGAACAAGGTCTTTTATGGTTCTAAAAAGGAGGAAAAGGTAAGTAATTTTCTGTATGATGTTAGTAGAGAGGAGAAGTTTACAAAAATTGCATTGGCTGAAGCCGCCACAATGCGTCCGCTGTGTAAATGTCGTATGGCAAACGAAATGCCATAGGACAGAACTTTCCTTATCAAAGTATGTAGCTCAGCAATGGCCTCGGGTGATTCCTTCATTTTCGTAGCCTTGCACACATATTCGTGGTTAACATAGATCTCGGACAAAAGCTAAATAGAAATGGAAATTCAATTTTGATTGCACTTTTTTTTCATAATTTTTTTACTACCTCCAGTGTGGGTTCATACAAGTCGGGCGTAACGCGCAAAACTTCAAATTCACCTGAAATTTTTTTTTTAAGATTTTTGAAAAATTTAGAAAATTCAAGCTACTTACCCTTAAAAATAGTGTTGTTCATCTTGAAGCTGTAAATAAACTGATAACAAATATTGTTGTTTTTCAATAAAGTTCTGAAACTGTAGCGAAAGCAATTTTCATGGGTCATTGGCAAGCTAGTTCAAGGGGGTTTTACAATCATAAAGATGACTCTTTAGTACCGAAGTCAACGGTTTAGTAAAGCCCCTGGCTTTGACAGCTGTAATGTAATGTCCCTAGTAATGTATTTAATTTATTTGGACGTGTAATTACACAGTGCAACATTTTGCAACTTTTAATTTTTGATCACATTCAGACCCGGTAAATCTGAAAGGTACTGATGTATAAAGAAAAACCCTAGCTGGATTTTAGTCAGCATTAGTCAGCATTTTTTTATGGGCATTTGAAATTTTGGGCTAAAGTTCGCCTTTCTGACAAAGAGGCACTTTTTGTATCGCTCATATCTCTAAAATCATTCAGAATTTGGTTTGTATGTCTTCGGCAAAGTTGTAGATCTTGACCTAGTCTACAAAATTGCCTTTAATAATTTTCTAAAAAAATTTCGTCTTCATGACCAAAAATATATAAAACCTACAAAATTCAATTTTTTTTACCTCATTAAAGGCTATACATCCATTAATCTGGAACTATGACTCTTTGTATAGAAAAATATTGTTTAAATCTTTCAGACTTGAAAAACTGTTTATTTTTTAAATAATAAAACAAAAAAAATCTATTTTCAAGATAGAAAATGCAAAAAAAAAACAAAAAACGTTTTTACACAAACGTGTACTTTCATGTTGACGCTGATCGCCGTTGACTCTTTTTTGAAGGTTCATCGTCGTCGCTTAAATCGTAATTTTCGGATCTTAATACGTCTGAGTCCGAAAATTCAGAAAACTCCTGACGCACATAAGTTTTTTGGCGCCCCCAACACACTTCTCCCAGCAAGGCATCTAATCTTTTTCCCTTAAAACGCTACTCGATTGGCATGCTTATTTGGTGAAAGCGCTCTCCCTGCTCGTCGACTCGGAAGGTAATTGCTTGAAAAGTCATCCAAATGGTTATTTAAGAAATGCAGTTTGAGCGACATCGAAATTCCAATAGTTTGGAATGATTCATATTTTGCACCAAAACCTTAAAGTTTTTATCACGGTGCTTGCCTAAAACCTGCTGACATTTTAGGCAGTTGCAAGCAACCAGTTCATCTTTGGCAAAGACTTTGTCGAATTTTTCGCTTTTCAACAACGTTCGAATGTTCGGCCCATTGAGTACTCCAGTTAAGTAAAAGATAAGATAAAAGATAAAGAACTGCTAAAATTAAGCTTGTCGATGACGATAAGCCGTGACTTTAAATCCAGCCTCAGTTAGTTTTTTCCGCTTTAAAAATGAGGCTATAAATTCGGACTGACGTTGACATAAACCTGTTTTGGCCACTACAGAGTCCATTTCCTGTTGCGTTAACAGTTCGGGCTTTTCCTTTTCTTCTTCGGGTTCAAACAACGATTTATTTTGAGTCGGAAAGCAGTTTGCCATGACGCTTCGGTCATTGTATCCGAACTTGGGGTCTCGGTGTTGGATTGCACTCCGAAAGTTTTTGTGGCAGAGAGGCATTGGGACCAGGAAGATATTTAGCTGTGACCATCTTAGATGCATTCATTCCAAGTTTATAATTCAGCCATCTGTAGCACTTTTGTTCATCGTGCTCATATGGATCAGTCCATATAACTGGGGTTCCATATGGCATGCTTCCTTTTTTATTTATCAGTTCAGAGAAACCAATAGCAACGTCTACAAACTGTAAATAAACAGATCTGCTGAGTAATTAAAAGATTTATTCCCTGTGAAAATTGGACTTTCTTTTTGGGCTTGGGCACATAAGTCAGCTCCACTAACAGCAAAACAAATAAGTATCATTTTTTGACGAATGACGAATTATTAAGATATTTACTCAACCTATAGTCTTAATCATCGGGCAGAAGCAAAACCCATTGAAGTCAATAAAACGGAAAGAGACGACCAGATGAAATTAGAGAAGAAAAGTAGATATTTTTTGAAAAGTTTTATTAAAAAAGAAAGTACAGCTTTGACAAAGTTTTCTATGGTATTGACTTACTTAGGGATCTAGTTTGTCGTAACGGATCTAAGGAAATTCGAATAACGTCCATGAAAAAATCATAGAATCATCGAGATCTCACCATAGATGATAAAATTGAAGAATGTTAAGTATATAAAAAGAACCAAAGGAAGTTCATTAAAAACAAAAAAGTCGAACAAGTCGACGACGTTAGGCATACTAAACATACAAACAGAATGTGTAAGAATTAAAAGTCCAGATAAGAGTTTTCATTAAAACAAAAAGTTCGAAAGTTCCGACGATTTCCTAAGGGCTATATAATGATTCTACAAACAGTGAACGGAAGGAGTTAAATACTGGGCGTTTCCTTAACAAAAAGTTTTCACTAAAAGGTTCGACGGTCTTAGCGTATTCGATCCCGGTTCGAAAAGTCCGTTTTCAAAGACTCGTCAGTGGTGAGTGTTACGAGGAGGAGATGCTAGAAACAGAGGGGTAAGAAACGTCTGATCGATTATCTATAGTGGATTCGTTAAAAGCACAAATGTAGAAATATTTTAAAAAACTTAAGAAGAATTTTTTGACGGAAGTACAACTTTGCGAAGACAAAAACAAATCGGATGGTTTCAGAGATATGAGCGATACAAAAGTGCCTTGTCAGAAAGGACATAGCCCAAAATTTCAAATGCCTATAAAAAAAAAATGTTGACTAATCCGACCAAATCCAGCTGGGGTTTTTCTTTAGACATCAATTACCTTTCAGATTTACCGGGTCTGAATGTGATCAAATTTTTAGTGTCGCACAGTGTTATTGAGTGTGCGAATGCCACCCTTTACATAAGTATACCTTTTAGCTGACCAATTCACTTGGTCAATATAATTAGTGCGTGCCTAAACCCTGACTAGATGTTAGATTAGTAAATAATTATATTGGCTATAAAGTAATTATATTGTTTAACAATCGTAAAAAAAACCTAGTTTATAGTTTAGTTTAACATTAGTTTTTGATTGGCAAACATGTCACATCGCTTGATCATTCTAATGCTTCTTTTCTCATCCGATCCCGCTCTGGGCAGTCTGTTTCAAGTCAACAAAATGGAGTGTAAATCCCTAGATGTCTCATTCTCTTACTTCAAGAAGTGTGAGTTCAAAACCAAAGAACAAGGAAGAGTTGCTATCAGTATTTACGTAGACGTGCGCTATTCAAAACCGATAGATGATGTCAAAGTAAGTAAAACTTTAACATGATTGTTTCCATTACTAATGAACCTCCCATCTTTGTCAATATAGATAAGTTTGAGTTTCTTTAAAATATCCAAAAGCCAACGATTCCAAATCTTAAACGAAACCATTGACTTTTGTCGCTATATGCGTCAACCCTGGAGAACAGGGCTGTTGGGCAAGTTAATGGGTCCCATGCTTAAGTCTACAAATATAAATCACTCTTGCCCCTTACAGGTAGGTAAAATTCTACTGAAGAGAACTATCTTATATGATTTGAGCCAGTCTCACATTAATTAATTTTTTTACCCACAGCAAGATATCATTTTCAATGAGTTAATGATTGACGAGCATATCTTAAGCGAAGTACCAGCACCCAATGGAAATTACATTTTTCAGTTTCGAGTTTCCGTATTTCAAAAATGGAAGGCTGATGTCAAATTTTATGCCAAAAAGGTTTAATAAGTTTTGATGCAAAATACATGATCCAAATTTAAACCAGCAGCTTTAGCGTCATTGTTTTAAGACTATCAGGCCTGTTCCGAATTCCGAACATTTTTAAAAGAGTAAAAACGAAACGAAAACGAACGTTTTACTATTTTCGAACTCGGTTTCGAAAACATCTGGCTGGCTTGCCTGCGCACGTGTTTGTGTATATCGACAGCCGAAAGAGTTGTCATCATCTCTATAATTTAAATTTACAAAGCTTTCCAAGTAAAAAAAATACTTTTTGAGCACTATATCTCCGATTCGGATAACATTCAGCGGAGAAAGAATTTATGCTTAGAAAAGCTTGCGAAAAAATTTTGAGCTGGTAAAAATCGGGTTTTTCCTTCGACGTTTCGAGTTCGAGTTTTCAAGTTTTCCACCGTTTTAGGTTCGGGGCATGATTCTATTAGCTTTAGCTCAATATATCTATGATCTGAGAAGGAGTGGTCCGCTAGAACTATCTATGAGATAATGTTGTCTATTAAAAACTTTGAAATGAGGGTGATATCTAGTACCTCCCTACGAGTTCTAGTGACAAAAGTTGGGTCATCACCTTTATTACAGATAATAAGATTTGTACTTAGCAGATAATCGTAGAGTAACTCACCGTGATCATTGGTGTCAGTGTTGGACCATTCTGTATGGTGTGCATTAGTATTAGTCTGGTTTGGGGTTCTTGACTGTTGCGTTCCAGGCCCTAGTTGAGATGGTATTGGCTCCTTTGCATCATGAGCCAAGTAGAATGAAGTCAGCCAGTAGGTGATATTCCACAGTTCAAGGCTGACTAATGTGATCTCTCCATCACTGAATTATGGAAGTAGAAATGCGTTAAGAGTTTGCTTAGCTAGTATACATGTACGCGGCTTACCATTACCATTGATGTGGTACAAGTTGTATTTTGGCGTCTTCAAGCCACAGATCCTGTCTCAGTGATCCACGGCTCTTGGACTAGTATAATGTCTGCTTCACCTTTTGCTAGGCGAAGCAGGAGTGCAGCAGAAGCAGCTTTACTGTGGTGCAAGTTGATGTGGAGGATCTGCATCAGAGAGAGACTTCACTTCTATTATTGTAGCATCGGCTTCAGCATCAGTTGATTCCACATACAAAAGCTCCTGCTTGTTGTAGAGCAGAGGCAGGCAAGAAATACATTCACATTTTTGCATTGGTGTGTGTGAGAGCAGCGCAAAAATTTCTCTCTTTTCCAGTAGCAACGACTGCGTCGCGAACACGTAACGCAGCGGAGCTTTAACAGTTTATACCGTGTGTGTGGAAGCAGCGCTGCTTTGAGATTTTTCGTATGCACGCCAGATAGCAAGCTGCCGGCCCTTGTTGTAGAGTCTTCCTAGACTCATGCCATACTCAGACCCAGACGATATGTAGCCTCCCATTTCCTCTTTGAGAGGTGTGTCGTCGGTCTCCATCTCGTCTTCATCGGGCTAATCTGCCTCTAAACTCGCTGCTAGGTTAGCTAGC